>OY292398.1:18563455-18780500 GCA_958496205.1 Idaea biselata | reverse complement strand
ATCACACTCGCAGTCCTTGTCGCAGCGCTTGCCCCACTTGGCGTCGGGGCACGCGCGCAGCTCGCAGCGCGCGCCCGCCCAGCCCGCCTTGCACGCGCAGCTGCCGTCGCGCGCCGAGCACGCGCCGCCGTGCAGGCACGAGCATGAGTTCTGGCAGTCCAGGCCCCAGGTGCCGATTGGGCACACTTCTAGACACTGGAATTATTAATATTGATACATCATAACAAGGTATCGTAAGCTGTCGGCGCCGACGGATGGAGTTAGATTAGAGTTGTCAGGTCGCCCTAAGGCCAAGAAGGCTTGGCTTCGCTTTACGGGATGCTGAAGATCGTGCGAAGTGGAGACTTAAAAGCAGGAAAGCGGACTCCGGACTCATGATAGGTATGTACGGTTTACACCGCACACTCAGCAGTCAGTTCAATGCACTCTGTTTACCTACCTTGTAATTTACGCAATCTTGCTCGATTTGTTTTATATTGATTTGTATTAACATTATTATTTAAGTGTCGAACCAACTGTACTACAGTACTAACAACTACTTTTAATATATCTACTCTTTACCAGTTATCGAGCCTTTCCTTTTGACACTTCACCAACTACCTTCGAGCTAACTAACTATACTAATTATGCAGAGGTTAGCGTGGTCAACTAAGCGCTAAATTTTACAAGGTATGCAAGTGGAAACATCGCTCGGATGATGATGAACAAAGTATACTTAGGATTTTTTTTAAATAAAAATATGCTTTAAAAAATTCAAAGACACAGTGAAATTAACGGCAGGCCGCGCCGCCCTTTTAACGAACTTACATGTCCTGAAGCAAGATAAAATTAAGGGGGAAAATAAAATTAGTTTTTTTCTTTCTCTTACCTTTTCTCCAATAAACCCAGGTTCACACTGGCAGTGTCCGGTCACGTGATGACATCCAGCTCCGTTACCGCATTCGCAAGAGTTCTCACATTTCTCGCCCCAACGACCCGTGGGGCATCTAGAAATAAATACATGGCTCAATAAAAATTTAAGCTCCTCAGGTATTTCTTAAAATCGTTAAAGATTAGAATTCCTTATTTCTTCTTCTCTTTAATGTAGTGGTGTGGCCTAACTAGTGTTACAGTTTTCAGACCGCCGGCCGTAATGCCTCCAACTTTACCTAACGACTGCTATCAGAAATAACAACCATGAACTGTCACTGTACAAAACTTATATTGCGCTCTTAAGTTACGACTAACTAACAATTTGGTCAGGTCAGCTAGTGAGTGATACTTACTTGTTAGCACAAACTTCCCCGGTCCACCCCGCCGTGCACTGACACTCCCCAGTGAAGGGATGGCACGCGCCACCGTTTTGACACGCACATTTCTGGAGACACGCCTCTTCCGTTGGACAGTTTTCTTCGCATCTGAGAAATAAGAATACATCTAAATTAAGATAACCAAAAATTAAGTAATCTATTTAAGAAGTATTTGTCTTTGTTAGCTCGTCCATTTGTCCCAATGTAGGGCACTACCCTTATCTAATCCGGAGCCTCCTCTGGATTGGCGAATGTCCCATGTCCTCGGACCGTGGTGAGTCCTAGGACATGTCGGTTTCCTCACAATGTTTTCCTTCACCGTAAGAGCAATGTTAATGGCTCACATAAAATTTTCTTAACTATAAAGACATTGAAACGCGCCAACTGACTATGTCTGAGCATCAGATCCGTTCACTCCGAACCGACGCAGATTTGCCTTTCCCATTTGACTAATCCATATATCCCCGTATACCCCTTTTGACCACTATCTTAACATGGTCAATGCGGTCTTTAATATAGCTAAAAGACACCAGATTGAAGTAAAATACGGTATCAAACAAAAGAAACAAATTCTTGAAAGAAAGATGATGGAAGCTTACAATGGTCCCGTATATCCCTTGAGACAGGAACATGCACCGGTCGCAGGATGGCAAATAGCATTGTTCCTACACTGGCAAAGTTCCCCACAGTTGTCTCCATAAGAGGGCGGTGTGCAGGCCTTTTCACACGCCTTGCCTTTCCAGCCCACCGTGCAGGCGCAGTCACCAGTCAGAGGCTCGCATGTACCACCGTTCAAACAGCGGCAGTCGTTGTGGCAATCTCTGCCCCATTTGTTGTTTGGGCAGACTGGAAACAAATAAATGAGGATATTTCTTCTTCAACAATAAAATGTAGTAACATGTAGTTGGTAGGTTAGGTTCGGTCAAGTTAGAGGCCTTAGAGGCCCTAAAAACTCGAACACTGGGTGAGACACGTCAATATACGAAAAGAAGAAGAGTTAGCTGGTAGTCTTCTTTTAGGCATAAACTGACTGTGCCAATAGTCAGTTTATGCTTATATAGTTTACTCATATATAGTATATAGCTGCGTCCCGCGGTTTCACCCGCGAAAGTCCCGATCCCGTGGGAATATCGGGATTAAAAGTAGCCTATGTTACTCCTCGATAATGTAGCTTTCTATTGGTGAAAGAATTTTTGAAATCGGCACAGTAGTTTTTGAGTTTATTCAATACAAACATAACACACATACACACCACACAAATTTACAAATAATTCCTCTTTATAATATTAGTGTAGATTAGCGTACATAAATTAAAAAAAAAAGCATGCATGAATGAGAACCAGTTATTAGCAGTTGGATTGATTTTCCTTTGTTCTTCGCTTTCTCTATACGTTAATTAGAGCATCAGCAACTGCCAGTAAGCTAATTATTGACTGCGGTAGTGTTACCGCAGTGGCGGTTTACAACTGTCTTCCCTCTGATTTGATGTCTACTATTCTGGTTGAAATTGACGGATAGGTACAGAAAGGATAGGTATACATATATTACGTAGAATATTTTATGTATGTACCTAAATACCAATAAACAGCATGTTTCACAACAATTCGTTATCAACTTACAGCGTGTAACAAGAATCCTCACTTTGTTTATTATTAATCCTTGCAGGAAATTGTCAGATAAAACAATGACCCTAACTAACACGATAGTAGTTTTAAACTTGACGGAAGCTACAGTAGGTATTGTGTTTCCTGAATATTTTATTACCCGTATGCGAGATGTTATATAGGGTCATGTTTTTGGCTTGTGGGATGTGTATGTGACCTTCATCTTTGAGAGCTCGTAAGGGACGGCTGAACCGATTTTGATGTGTGTAATGATAATGTTTTGCGAAAATCAGTCTAAAATATTATTGTCAAACTAACAATCACCCATAACATAGCTAAGAAACTAACGTACCGTTAGGTACTTTGTATGTTAGGCATCGCTTAACCTGCACAACCGTAAGCAATCGGCGAGCGCCTACATGAGTTCCTAAGGCTGCGTTCTCCATTCCGGCGAGTAGCGTAGCGTAGGCAGTAAGCGCCGGCGGAAACTTGCGCATACGATCGTAAGTGTCAAGATCTCTGCTAGCGTTCCGCCAGCGCAACGATTTTGCGCATCGCTCGTAAGTGCTCAGTTCCCCCTGCCCGATCGGTATGCCTGTCACCCGACCGGCCGGCCACAAAGACAGTGATCGGGAAACAAACTTCCGCCGAAACTAATTTATCATGGTTATGATACAGTGTCCCTGCTTACCCACCTTACGGTATCATGAGGGCCGCTATACCGTCAGGTGATCAGCATACCGCGGTCCAGGATACATTTTAGACCGATCGATGTCCCAAACACTATGTTCTCTTTAAGAAGAACATAGTTAGTGAGCTCGAAAAAGCGCACTTACAAGTGCGCAGTTCCCCGCGAGTCTCCACTGGGGCTAAGCTAGCGGAGATCGACCCACTGAAGATCCTATGCGCAAGATTCCGCAGGCATAACGCTAGCGATATGCCTTCACTTCGCTACCAGCCGGATTGAGGACGCAGCCTAACAAATACTCTTTCCTGTTTACATATGACAGTAATGATTCTCGTAACAGGAGCCAAATTCGCAGTAGAGAGAGATAAATAGTATTGTTGTTATGATCAGAGATCATAACAACAATACTTACATTGTTTGTGTTATTAATTTATTCCATGATAACACTAATTATGGGTTTTTGTATTAGTACGATTCGTTTTAGTAACGGACAGTAGATAAGGCATTAAAATATCTTTCTGTAACTCGTAAAGTTCTACAGAGTCTTTTTCCAAGGTTTAGCACGGTTTAGAGATTTATCAAGCAAAAACTACTGAGCCGATACTATCTGGATTAACACGTAGGCTACTTTTTAGGGTTCCGTACCTAAAGGTAAAAACGGGACCCTATTACTGAGACTTCGCTGTCTGTCTGTCCGTCCGTCCGTTCGTCTGTCACCAGGCTGTATCTCATGAACCGTAATAGCTAGAAGGTTGAAATTTTCACAGAAGATGTATTTCGGTTGCCGCTACAACAACAAATACTAAAAACAAAATAAAACAATTATTTAAAAGGGGCTCCCATACAACAAACGTGTTTAAAAAACTACAAGGAGTCAGGACAGGAACAGGGACAGGAGCTGGTCATGGAATTCAAAATGGCTGCCCTATCTGTCAAATATACCAGTCTGCCTTCACTTACCAAAGAGTTTCTTTTATGTTTCAGATTTCTTTGTGCCAAGGTTTTTTTTTTTTGAGTGATTCGGTCGTTTGATGGGAGTAAGAATCGAAGATAAATATTTCATATTTTCCTATAAAATTTAAAAATTGGTTGTTGTAAACCATTTTAGGGTTCCGTATCCAATTGTGATAGTGGTACGGAACCCTTTATGCGCGAGTGTCGCACTTGCCCCGTTTTTTTATCTGATATTGCAACGGGATAGGGACTTACGCAGCTAGTAAGCCATAGAGCTATTTTTTTTATTCTGAGCAGAGCTACCATCACCCAGTACCATGCAGACCCCTTCTGCATGGGACTAGGTGATGGTTGGCAGAATCCGCCGTACCGTCAAGCTCACTCCCAGGACCTACCATCAGGGAACAGTTACAGCCAGATCCTGTTCCCAAACGCTAATGTGGGTAGAGTTTGTGTGTGTGCGATTGGAAAGCAAACCCCAAAAGAGTTGTGTAACTGTCAAATTCATATCTGGAAATGCTGAAACAAAAATACAGATACTTACAAAGATCACAAGCAGGTCCACCGTATCCGTGCTCACATAGACACGTATTAGGCGCCACGCACTTCCCGTGCACGCACGTGTCTACACAGACAGGCACGCATTGCTCCCCACGAGAGTCCGGTGCGTATCCCGTGCAGCACTCTTCGACCGGTCTGTGCTTTACTATCTTCTCAGTTTTGAAGACATCCCGAAACCGAACCACGTATTTGGTACATCTAGGTGGTACGTTGAAACACCACGCGTACTCTTTCTTTTGATATGGCTCTTTTTTTGATACCCGTATTGTTGTCACGTATCTGTAATGGATCAAACGATAGTGGTTTAGATTTTTCGTCAGTTTCCGCAATGTTAGTTTGAAATTTTGATATTTTTTCCGGTTACATCAGTCTACTTACCCCAGAGGTCAGTCTACCCCTGAGGAAGAGGTCTGAAAAATCTCGAAACGTAGGGCAGCATTTAATCAATATAAAATGCCTAATATAATAAAAGCAACGCGATTAAAATCTGAAAAATGAGTTTAAGAGGAGTATATACGCCAACAACCTTGAAACTGAAAATCCCTGTCGGGCTCATCGAAAATTGTTGATTATTTCATGACGGAATGTCGTAGAACTTTTTTTTGTGCACAGATTGTAGGTGACATTGTTTCCTACATTTTGGTGTAGTTTTAAGACAAGAACCTCCTATTGGTGCAAAGCCTATCCAAATTTTAGATAAAAAAATGTCTGATTTGGCTAAAATATCGATAGGCTTCAATACGTTTCGACATATTTGTATGGAAACTGCACTAAAATATCGGAAACAATGTCGCCTACAATATGTACACAAAAAAAAGTTCTACGACATTCCGTCATGAAATAATCAACAATTTTCGATGCGCCCGACATGGATTTTCGGTTTTTCAGAATAGGGCCCTTAATTTCAAATTGTTTAATTAAATAATTATATCACTAACAGCGCCGTGCAGTTGTACCTGTCCTGAGGCCCTAATTTATTTCGTCACTTAGGAATTATTATCGGTCGATCCTACCGATAATTTTGTTCAGCAGTTTCACACAAAATTTAAATTTCGAAAGTCAGATATTATCGGTCGAAAGAAACGCAGTAGCCCTGCAGATGCCGTGGAAACATTGAAGTAAAACAGTCCATGTTATTCCCAATCTTCCCAATCCTAATATTTAGTTTAATCAAAATTGGCACAGTAGTTTTATAGCTTATTCGTGAATTTGTGGCGGACGCCCACAGAATCAACTAGATGGCGTTACTAGTACGAAATCCTGAATCGCGCTATCGCGTTATTCTAGAACACAGAATGTTACGAGTTTTATTGCCAATATATGGCGGTAAAATATTTTTGAGGTAGGTTAGGTATGTATTTGTTTTCAATTTCGATTTAAACGACTTTACAAAAGACTGTGTATCTAGAAGTTTTCTAGTCGTTTTGTCAGGTACCTATATACTAACAAGCCTATATAGAAGATGCCTGTGCAATATTAGTAGATTTTGCGTGAAGGAGTAACAACCTTACTCGTTTATTACTCGAATTACTTACACACAAACTTTCACATTAATAAAATTAGTAAGTACTTACTGTACGATACAATGTACTTACTGTAAGACACCAATAAAACAGTATGAATGTACCTACATGTTATGAACTTTATGACCCCTTATTTTCACGATTGGTAAGTAAAACAAACAGCATACGAGTGCCTGTAAGTGAGGAAAGCGATAAAGCAATAGGTAGGTACCGAGTGTCTCGATGAGTAACGTTGGACGACAATCATCAGACACCCCTGTTAAATAAATAATACGATTAACTGGACCATGGACAATAAGCAACGATAACAAAGAACAATGCAGGTTCGATTTAACTGCCTTTTCTTTCCCACGTTATTAGGTGGCTAAATGCTTTATCGCTTTGTTTTTACAGTTTCGTACTTGGAAAGGAAAACTGCCCAAGTGCGAGTCGACCCGCGCACGAATAGTTCCGCACCATTATCAGAATACGGAACCCTAAAATAAATACTGGAGCAAGTTAAATCCGTGTACGCAACGACGACGCATGTTTGCATTTATCTTTACCACTGATGACAGTTTATCACTAGATGGTGTCAGTGGTAAAAATAATTCGCGCTCACATTGCGTTTAACTCTGAAAACTCACGTTTGTTGTATGGGGCGGTTGTTGTCTAGCTATCTCCTTACTAAGTTTCATCGCAATCATTTCAGTAGTTTTTGTGTGAAGAAGTACAGCTACCGGCAAACTTCTAGAAATAAAATAGCGGATGCGCGAAGTCAGTTTTTCATACAAGTCCCCTTGTTTGTATTTTCGAAAAATAAAAAAGTATCGCATGTAGTCTAGCACCCATAGTACAAGCCTAGTTGCTTAATTTGGAGTTAGATTGCTCCATGTGCAACATCCTGTAATATTTATTTATTTTATTATTCAACACAATAATTATCATACTTATATGTGTCAGTATTTTCTAGCTCTTTGTTCAAAGAATAAAATGAACTTCGCACCTCTTAAAGAAAAAATTGAATTCCAACAATCATTCAGTAAATGTAGTAAATAACTCCATTTTCCTCCACAACAAAGCCTAGATATTTACCGGCGTAGGCACTTTTGCAATCTTGGGGTGAATCACACGTTTTATATAATTAACGTCATTAGTAGAGTAGGTACTTAGATAATAATTAATATAAATAATAAAAATGTAAATGAAATATCTTATTACATAATGAGTTTCTCGCACGGGTTTGCAGAGTCCAATTCGGGAGCTTATCAGTAGGTATCCATTACCATTATCCAAACAAATATTAAAATGCAAGTTATATTTATGAACGGAGAATTTACAATGCTTTAATTTGTTTTACTAAGCTTGATATTAAGTAGGTACTCATCATCATCACCCGAGCGATGTTCCCGGTTGCATCTCTCTCGAGACCCCCGGGGTTTCGCTTTCGTACTTTTACGTCTCCACTTCGCACGATCTTCGGCATCCCGCGTAGTGAGGACATTTGCAGGCATATCTGATCTTACGACCAGCCAGCCTTTCTTGGGTCTTGGACGAGGCGATGGCAAGACATTTGTTCCCCACATAACTAGCCGGTTTTTATAAAACGTGACCGTACCACTGTCAGTGAGTAGGTAGGTACTGCTTGATTGCAATTACTGGCGAAATACTGACGATTAAAATAGGTACCTACTTGCAATTACTGGCGTTTTTAAATAATATTTGTAGTGAAAACAACGATGTTTTGACGACCTCTGTGGCGCGTCGTGCGAAAGCACGACTGCAATGCAGGAGGTTGCGGGTTCGATTCCCGCCGGATGCTGGTATTTATGGTTAAAAATAAATATTTGTGTCTGGTCTGGGTGCTCTATGTATAATATGTATGTATTCACAAAAGAAAAATAAACATAAGTATTATATCCGTTGTCTAGTCACCGTAACACAAGCTTAGTCGCTTACCACGAGGCTAGATGGCGCTGTGTATTATTGTTGACACAATGTTAGTTAAAAATCGTAACATTAAAATAACATCGTTGCATAGGCAATGTTGCACTTAGTTGTGTTCTTTACACCCCTTTCTTACATAATAAGGGTTTCCAATGGATCGGCAAAATAATACAGTAAAATAAAATCTCGACGTTTCAAAACGTACGTATGTGTGTATAACATACGTTCTAAATGAATTTTTGATTTTGATTTTGAATGATTTTCCCTCGTTTTTAGCCTAGCTATTAGTAGAGAGCTAAAATTTGAAGACCGTGTTCTTTATATTATGTAGGCATCCGATATGAAAGGGGTTTGTGAAATTCCCACGGGATCGAGACTTACGCGGGTGGACGCATCTAATACGTCCCTATCAAAACGTACATCTTTCACTAGGCAGATGGTCTGATGACATAAAATGACATGGTATGGGGACTTGGCATCGGAACACCAATTACAGAACTATGTGGAAAGCGCTTGGAGAGGCATATATGCCTTATAAATATAAATATGCCTTGCAGTGGGCAAATACATGCTGCTGAAGAAAAAGACACTGTGTTTATTGTGTCTCTGTCCGCACCTGATCTTGTTAGGTAGGTACATAAGTATCATGAAATACTATCTCACGGATAATAAAGACACTAACAGCCGATTATAAATGTTGTTAATAGCGTTGTACCAAGAACACCAGCACACTGGGTCAAGTTTAAAGTATCATCTTCTATCACAGGCCTTTTATAGAGCGTCGCAAGTAATTTTATTCCATGCTATTTATGGCGCTGTAGTGCCTGGGACATCATTAAATAGAGTACGCTCAGCACCTAAACCACCCACCCAGGGTCTAATCAGCCATGTCTAGAGAAAAGATCTGGTCAATGCGTCGGGAGCTAACTAACCCTTGGGTTACCTCACGATGTTTTTCTTTACCTAAAGGGGAAAGTCTAACTAGGTACTCTTTTTTCATACCAACTTTATAAACGTAGTCGACTGTTGCCTCCTTAGATAAAGACAATAGAGAAAATATATTTAATGTCTTAATCCAGGGAGGTCGACTACGTTTGTATATGAAGAAGGAGTAGGTAGACTTTCCTCTTAAGAGCGTTACTAATTGTTCACGTACAACTTTTTCGTACGAAAAATACCCACGTAAGGACATTTTTTCGTTCAAGAATCGGCACGTAAATCACGGAATCTACACGTGAAACGCGAATGGAACTGCAGAGCGCTCTAGTTAAAAATATATTAGGAAGTGACTTACGGTTCCTCTCTGGTGCAAACGTTCGGACCTTCAAGAAGCGCCCGCGCCACAGCAGCGAGCGCCAAGAGTGCACACACCTCCGACCACATCGCCGTTTCAGCTTACGCAATAAACCGTCTAGTCTCCATAACAAATCTATTGTCTTAATACGCGTAACCCAACATCCATTCAATTATGAGTGTGTTTTCTTCGAAATCCTCTAAGTGTTTGATTTACCTGAAACAAGATAACAGCAGTTTAAAAACAATGGTTTAGTTAGTGAGTAACATCACAGTTTACCTAGTAGTTGGCGCCTTGAGTAAGAACTTCTAAGTGCCAGCATAGATAAGGCACTCCGTAAAACGACGCTGACTTCGGTCGCGCGTATAATTTTCCATACTTAATAATAATCCAATAAGAAATGACTCTGTCACCTCTTTCGCGCTTTGTAAAAACAAAACGACCGTTTCATAGCGCGAAGAGTGGTTATGAAAACAATCGATGTATGTTTAAAAGATTAATTTCGACTCTTTCAAACAAACATCGACTGTTTCGTGATATGAAATTTCTCTTTGACTGTGGGGACGCAGGTTAAAGTGTCGCTGTACGGTATCTCTGTGGATATTACCTAGTATTTATTCGTACGCGCTGACGTCGCGTCGAGACTCGACGTCAGCGTTGCTATAAGAAGACCCTAAAGTGAAGCTCGAAAACGTTAGACGTTACAGTATTTCAAATTGTTTGTATCCAAAATCGCTTCTAACTTCTAGCGGAACTCGTACCCACAAACTTGGAATCACATTTCACGCCTTAACCGCTGAACCAATTTCGAGGAATTTTGGTATAAATAATGGGACCTTTAGAAGGACATAGGACTTTTGATCCCAATATTCCCGCGTGATAGGGAGTTACGCGGGTGAAATCCCGGGTGCTACTTATTTATCGTAAAAAAAAACATTTTAAATCATTCATTACAAAAAAATTCATCATCATTATTAAAATATAACGGGGTATTTACCATGTTCGTACAGTGGCCGGCAGAAAAGTTCATAAAATCGTACCTATATTTTAAATCATAATTTTCATACACAAATTTCCCTAAGTGCAAGAAGTTTATTATGCTAACAGTATAGGTAATTATACAATACTGGTTTTAGCTTAAGGAAACTAACGGATCTGGTTACTGCTAATATTATTAGCATGGTAAAACATGGCAAATATACCTTCCTACCCCGTTATTTAACAATATTTGTTTTGAAAACAACCATGTTAGTGTAAAATCGGATCTGGTTACTGTTTTCAGTTTTAACGAATACTTGCAACCAATGGTGCACCCATTTATAGGTAATGTTTCAGCCGCAAGGCAGGAAGATACAAATGAGCGACCTGTCTGGTTAAGTAAATCTTGGCGCGGGATGGGATGAATGACCGATAATTTGTGTGACAAAAAATCACTTTCTCGAGCTTCTCCGTACTTCGGAAGGTACGTTTCAGTTGGTCCCGGTTGTTTTCTCTGACAGCAGTCGTTAGGTCAAGTTAGAGGCCTTAGGGCGACCTAAAGTTTAACACTATGTGAGCCACACCACTACACGAAACGAAGAAGTGGCGTATATGAACATTTGCTCAGATGAGAAGATAGGTTGATGTACCTTACTATTAACACAGATCACATAATAACTATTAATTACTTAGTTACTAGACAACTTCATTCATAAAATGAGGGCAATATGTGTCATACGAGGTAGTAGTCGTATTCATATAAACAAGTATACTTCGTCATAACTACTGAGTAGGTACGTACCTACTATACCTATTTATCTATCTTGCAGTTTTCTCAGTAAACCTAGGCACTAAAGCACAAAGTCAGTTGAGAGACAAAGGACATAGTAGTTATTTTTATCCCATCAAAAACATGCTTGTAAAAAAAAGCAAGTCTCGCAATTCAGTTCTTCGACCGTAAAAAGTTGTGAGATCCATGTATGTTATTCCAAGTCGGGGACATTCTGTCTTAACTTATTATTACGTAATTAGCTAATCTAACAACATCTTATAGAGACCATAATAACAATATTTAAAAAAGTTATGTTTTAAATAAATAGATTAACTTGGCAATCGCACTAAACAGTCTAATTTAAATATAATATAATACTTGTGAGACAAATTGTGTAGATATTCATGCGATTGCCAAGTTAATCTATTTATTTAAAACATAACTTTTTTAAATATTGTTACTATGGTCTCTATAAGATGTTGTTAGATTAGCTAATTACGTAATAATAAGTTAAGACAGAATGTCCCCGACTTGGAATAACATACATGGATCTCACAACTTTTTACGGTCGAAGAACTGAATTGCGAGACTTGCTTTTTTTACAAGCATGTTTTTGATGGGATCTCATTTCTTTTTGTTTTACTTCTTGAATCTCTAAGTATACCTATCGACACCTATTTTTCAATTTCATGAATACTTGAACAGATATCTTTAAGTATTAATATAATAGAACAATACTGCAAATATAACTTTGTAATCCTATACATTTATATGGGATTACAAAGTTATTGAGGAAGTTTGTGTTTTTTTGGAAAACGGGACCGATTTTTTTTTGTTTTATAATTTTCCCTAAATGTATACACTAAACACTAAGTGTATACTGAATTAGAAGCTTCTATGTCTGCTAGAAGTGCCTCTTGATTTTTGATGATCGGTCAGTCAGTGAGTGACAAAATTAACAAAATTAAGAAACTTTGACTAGTTATAATTTTTAAACTACTGGTTCAAATTGAATGAAAATTAAAATATACCGTCTTTATACAATGCCTGCTTGGTAACAGATAATTCAGGTTTCTAGTTATATTCACAACGAAGTTATAGGACGTCGAAAATGGCCTGAAAAGCTTCGAGAAAAGAATGGTACGGCCGTGCCGCTTTGTTGCTCGACTTGGCGGGGGCACTGCCGTGCCCCCAGATTCAATTAATGCTGTTTAAATAACTAATGTTCCAGTTTTTTTAAATATGCTAGTTTTGTCTGCAGAGAATTTAGGCACTAGCCTCTGGGAGGCATTACCTTTAGTTAAGCCTCCCAGACCCGCCAAATTAACAAAAAATAATTAAGCAGCTATAAAGTACCTACTTACTAGGTAAACTGTGGTATGGAGAACATGTAGGTATCATTTCCCCTTCCCTAATAAAATTGATTCGTTCAAATATCTATTGTTTTAACTTACTCCCTCAAATACGTAGGTAGGTTTAATATATTTCTATTCAATTAACAGAAACATTAAACATCTTTAGGCCATTCTAGACTGCACCAAAACAATGGCAATCAAAGCACATAATAAAATCCACGTTTAGTAGACATCGCGATTATTATCAAAACACGTTACAACAGACGATTGGGCACTAAACAATTGCGCGTTTTAAGTAGTTAGGTATCACCAGAAAGAGGTCACCGCACCAAACGCGACGTGTGGGCCACTGTGGGTATGGTGAGGATAATATGCAGACATTTGGTGCAAGCGGCGAAAGCGAAGCGACATTCCGAACTGGCATATTTAGGTACGGAGCGGAACACCTACGCTTTACAGATATGAAATGGTGAAGCTTTAAGAGTGCACAGTTTCGCATCAATATAAGAGGGATTTTTTTAAATTTATTTAGAAAGTCGATAGCGTACAATTATTGAACTTCTATGAATTGCATTTTTTATGTATTTTTACAAAAATCTCGAGTATATCAATTACAAATCAAATGTGATCGAATATATCAAATAGTAGTGTGGCCCACCCAGTGTTAAAGCTTTATTCTTATTAATCTTCTCTGTCTTTGTATTCTTACAACAGATGGATCAACGCACAGCCTAAACCGCTGATAGTAGAGAGCTGTAGTAGAGTATTCGAGAGAAAGGATGTTTAGAAATTCCCACCGGAAATTATGTTATATCAAATTCTTTTCTAACATCTATAGCCAAACATACTCAGAATTGTAATGTATTTTACTACCTATAATAATAACATGTTTTCTACTTTAGAAATCAAAAATAAATATTGGTTTGCATATTAAATACTGACTTCTAATTTGAAATTGGCAATGTGGCGCCTTCTGAAATAAAAAGATCAATAACAACTTACAAATAATTTAACCTACACGAAATTGTTGTGTTATTATTATTAGCTAAAATGTCAATATTGGCAAAAAATGTGGATTAGTAGATTAGTAGGTCAATTGCGATGAGTAGGTACGTACATTTTGAATTAAAGCTGCTTGTTAAAATTGCTTGGTTTAACCACATGGTTTAACTGTCTAATTTAGAGTGGTGTTGGTCTAGTAATAGACCCGACTTACATTTCGAGGGTCGTGGTTTCGATTCCCAGCGGACCGAACACAAATGTTTTATTATTTAGGTGCGCTATTAACATCGCTCTTGCGGTAAAGGAAATCATCGCGAGGAAAACCGCGCCTGAAAATCACGTACAATGGCCTAATTATGAGGAAAATGACCCGCGAAATCTTTTTTATCTGCTAAACCACAATTTACCTAATCTGAGCTCTGTTAACTTTTATGACTTAGACCATAAAGTGTTAAAATCTATTTGGCTAGCTAAAATAGTATTCAGGCATTTTCATTTCAGTTTAATTAGTGTGGGCATTGTTAAAATTTAGTACTTATTTGAATTGTATTGTTTGAAAATTTGGTTTTTCGTATACATAATGTACTAGTATGGGTCATTCTCAATTTGAAGTTTTTTGTGTGACTATGTATTTTTAGCGAAATTAATAACATAATATTGTTGAAAAAAAATTAGGTGATGTATCATCATGGGTTTAGTATTGTCAAGCATAATTTTCAGCTGAAAACATAACTGGTTTTTTGTAAATAAAGAAAAAAGACCGAAATGTCACGCAACGTGGCGTGTGAAAAATCACTTTTTTTACTTTACTCATTCATGATCACTTCATCTCTTTCATAAATGGGGATTTCAATAATAATTCATAATTATTGATTATATTTCTTACAAAAAATCGATATTACGACTATATTCTAATGAAACATTTCAAATTATCTCATGTTCTATCATGTGAGAAAAAAATGTGTCACAAACGTGGGTCCGTATATTTTTGGTTATAGCTTTTGTCAGAATTGATTAACAGGCACTGGCAATACTAAGATTTAAAAAAAAACCCGGCCTTTTGCTTTTTCGGTGCGGCGTGGAAGCAGACGCGATCGTTTAAAAAGGTATGATATTTTTTTGTTCACTAACTCGATTTTGTAAAGCATAACACGTCAAGCACGTGGCTTCGATAAATATTGTAATTACTGTGGTATTCACTCGCACCTCATTTATTTGATAGATAATACTGTGATTTTGATTTCGTATTGATGCCGGTCGAATGCTACAATTTTTAAGTTATGTTTTAGCGTCACGTTCGAAAAATGTCACAAACGTGGTTTGAAATTTCTGTCACAAACGTGGAACTTCTTAGGCACGTCTGTGACACGTCACCACGTTTGTGACTTTTGTACACCTTTAAACACAAAATACGCTGCAATAACATCCATAAATTCTTTAAAACAGGTTCACGCAGGGCACGCATCACGCTATAAGCTTAGCATGTAACTATAGTCGGGATTTGAAACATTTTCGCTGTTGCCTGTATTGCGCTTTGCTTATAATTTAACTTTCGCAGATGGGAAGAAAAAGAAGACCGAAGAGCAAATTCAGGCCGCTAAAAGAGAAGCTGAAAGGAAAAGACGAGCTCGTACAAAAGCAGATAAGGACAGATATGCGCTACATAAAGTTAAAGAGCCTGGAGAGGCGTGAAAGAAGGAATCAAGATAAAAAGACAAAGACCATAGCTGATTTGACGCCCAGACAACAGCGAATACAGCGAAAAGAATGGCGTGAATGGACGAGAAAAACTAGATTGATAAAAAAAAACAATGAACGTTTGTTGCAACGACTTCGAGAAGACTCTCCTCCGACGGACAGCGACATAAATAGTATTGATGATTTAGGCGATAATGTGGTTAAGCAACCAGCTTCGCCCTCTATATTAGATTTTACTGAACCAGTTCTCTCACCAGTCACACTGTATGCGTCATCCTCTACGCATGGTCTTGGTAACCAAGTTCCATCGCCATCCACATCATTTGCTTCGCACTCTACGTTTACCATTGCTGACCGAGTGCTATCGCCATCTGCATCGTGCGGACATTGTACTCCAACCAGACAAAGAATAGCTGGTAAGAAATTAGCTAGACAAAATAGAAACTCCAAAGATGCCATCATAAAAGAACAAATGATCTGGTGGGCGCTGCGGTCCAAAGGGGTGCCAGAAACTTATAAGAACGGCGGTTTGCAACTCAACGTAGCGAAGACCGAATATTTGGCTAGTAATACCACAGCTCCCACACCTGTCTGCGTGGACGGTCACATGGTCGAGCGGACAGACCAGTTTAAGTACTTGGGATCTGTGCTTGACGAGCACGAGTCCGGCGACATCGATTGCGACGTCAATTTCGGCAGCTTGGGCTAAGTGGCGAGAGGTAACTGGTGTCATCTGTGACCCCAAAATGCTGGTTAAACTGAAGGGACAGGTCTATAAAACGATCATTAGACCTGTCCTTTTGTATGGTAGTGAGGCGTGGCAAGTGCTTGAGCGACATAAGCAGGTGCTGCATGACACGATGAAGATGCTGCGCTGGATGTGTGGAGTGACGCGAAAAGACCGCGTCAGAAACTCCCGCATCAGGGGCAGCCTTCATGTTGCAGATTTTGAGACATTGCAGATAAATTGCAAGAATGCCGCTTACAACAAACACAAACAAAAAATTAAAATTCAATAGGGACCTAAAAACTACAACTATAATCAAACACAAACAATTAGTCAGCTGCTGAGGCAGCTGCCGCTGTACGGCCCAAATGACATGCCGCAAAGGTACTGACGCTGGTGCCATTACCTAATTGGTAATAAAAAAACGAATCATATATAATTTGTTTCATTAAAATAAATCTTAGTGTCATAAACGTGGATAGGTTGTCACAAACGTGGACGCTGAAATTTTTCAGTTGCATTTTTTCAGGCATCAAAGCATATTTAAGCTCAGCGAGTAATAATAGCTTACTTCTCTAGCTTATATCTACCTATTAAGACAAAAAAAATCGAGATTTATGAGACAAAGGCCAATAACGCACAAATTGAGAATGACCCGTATACATTTTACACAACATTGTCATTGCAAATTGCCAAAATTATTAAAGTGCTATCTGTTTATAATGACTTCGCCTATATTGACCAACTAGCTTCGTCCCGCGGTTTCACCCGCGTAAGTCCCGATCCCGTGAGAATATCGGGATTAAAAGTAGCCTATGTCAATCAGGGTGAATGTAGCTTTCTAATGGTGAAAGAATTTTTGAAACTGGCACCGTAGTTTTTGAGTTTATATTCAATACAAACATACAGACAAAAGTACAAATCTTTCCTTTTTATAATATTAGTGTAGATGACGTTATTCACACCTTGGTGTGGTTTCTTAAACAAATCTAATAGGTATTTAAAATTTCCATGTCACATTATTTATAAAAATAAGTCGAATATAATAACCCCATGTCACCATGATTATTTACTTATGTATGACCGACTTCAAAAAAAGGAAGAGTTTCTCAATTCGGTTTTTCGAAAACAGTTTTAAATGTTGGTAATTAATTCCTGGCAAACATCTAGAAAAAAATGGCGAATGCGCAAAGGCGATTTTTCATAGAAGTCACTTGTAAAATATAGTGCGCGAACTTTCCCCTTCCACATCACTTTTTTTTAACTTGTTTGCCGGCCACTATATGTTATGTGTATTTGATTACTATTAAACTTAGTCTGTAAGTAGCTGGGGTCATGAAATACCATCCACTATGGGTGAATTATATTTCATGACCCCAAACCTTCAAGCCTACTATCAACATATGAAGGTAAAACCTTGGAGTATAGCTACATTTAGGTACCTAGTTAAGGATATTTGTGACACTCAACTCAAACAGCTAATTAAATATACATATAGGCATCTCAACTATTCTATTTATCTATATAGATAGTTATAAAGGCTTTGTCCTGAGTGACTGGCTGATTGGTCTCTCAATGTACAGCCTAAACCGTTGATAGTAGAGAGCTGAAATTTGGAGAGTGTGATCTTTATATGATGGAGGCATTCAATAAGAAAAGGTTTTTAGAAATTTCCAAGGGGTCGCGACTTACGCAAGTGAAACCGCGGGACACAGCTAGTTAACTATAAAATTCTTGTTGAAAGACATATATTATATTACTCATCAAAGGATAATTTAATATTTGGTAGGTATATTATAAATAAACGTTATAGATAGACATACACAAATATAGTTTAAATTTTTTTATACCATGCCTGTTTTTGTCTTCAACGTGTGGTCTAACCACATGCTGCCAAAATGCCAAAATTAACAAACAATCTAATTGGAAACACAGCAACAGATGTTGTTAACACATTTTGGCAAAACTACTTAATGTGCTATTCATTAGACTGTAACATTTTTTTATACATAATTTAAATTTAGTAAGAATTTTCCTACACATTCTTATCAGCTTCTGCCAGCAGCTTCGCCTGCATGTCTACAGGAAACAGGATTAGGATTATCCCGCCCCCTACTGTATGTGTACAATCTTTCTTCTTTATAATATTAGTGTATATATGTACCTAGATAGAAGAAGACAATAAAAAGTAGAAGTATAAGAGAAGAGTAGTAGAAGTAGAGTAGTAGAAGATGTAGAAGACAATAAAAAGTTTTATAAAAAATCCCCTTTCCCCCTTTCCCCCCATTAATAAACCCCCTTTACCCCCCTTAAGTGGATCACAAAGAACACACAAAAAACATGTCATATCTCTAGGACCAGCTGTTTAGGCTGTGTGTTGATATTGTAAAGGTCAGTCAGGACATTTAATTTTAATTGTACAGATTTCTGGTTCACACAATCATTTAATTTTCATGTCATGATTATAGACTACTGAACCAATTAAAATCTAATTTTTCATTATTAGCTCTATTTTCTGGGAAGGTCATAGGTGAAAATGTGGAGTGCAGCTTTTATGAATAATAAATAATTAGGTAAGTATTTGAACATAAAAATGAAAACCATTTACAAATAGCTAGAATATCTGTTGTCAAGTCTATTTTATACCCCTAAGTGTTTGTAATAGATTAGCTGGGGCTCTATGTTGCTGTGTGTGATGCCATACAATATTTTATTTAGTTTAACAATAGATAGGTAAATGGCACAACAACCAACATGTTTATTGTTCATGCATTGGGTTAAAGATAAAGATTGCATTTTTAATAATGATACTTATGAGCTATTTTTATCCACATAGATTTGAATTGTGTTTTAAGCAGTGCCTGGACAGGAAAGTGCAATGCAGATCGTAGAGCACAAAAGTGGCTACAAGAGAGATGTTTCTCTGATGGAGGTTTCTATCAGAACCTGTAGTTGGGTAGGCACTTCTCAGGTGGATAATTATGAGCAAATACTGGCTTGTAGTCTTATGGATGTTTCACATAAATAAAAGGAAGCATTGGAGGCATTTTAAATTTGATAAAGGAATTTGGTAGCTACATTTATAAAGTACCTGGTTGAGTTTCTTATTGCATACCTAATTATAGTGGCTGTTGCAAAGTCCAAGCACAACCGATCGGTTCCATAGTGCTCTTTAAATTAAATGCTAATAAGAACCGTGTTATATTTTCTTTTGGTAAATGTAAAATGCACAACAACACACACTGTTTATCTATACTATCTTGATTTATTTTCCCAACCTCATAATAAGGTAATGAGGTCACAAACAATAATAAATTAAATAAAACTAGAAATCTAAAATAACATTTAAACATCTTAACATTTAAAAAGTAGGTAGGTAAGTAAGTATTTAAATAAAAAACAAGACTAGAAATACTACATAAATTATTGTTGTATGATAAATGAATGGTTACTAATTTTATAATTTGAAGTAAATGGTAACTAAGTAGGTACCAATAGGATTTAAGTAACAAATCACTTTTAAAACAAACACAATTTTTGTTTAAAAAATCGCAATCTATATAGATCTGTGATTTTAATAATACCTAATAAAGAGGTTTAATGGGCAGTACCCTGCAGTCAAGAACGTGTAGGTTTAGGTTTAATTTTATAGTAATATATGTACCGTTTTTGTTAATGTATAAACTAATAGGACCTGTTAATTTACTTTTATATAAGTTTGTAACATAAATAGAATTTTGTTTGTATGTTTTGTAGTAATGTGAAATGAAGTTTTTTTATAAAAACTTTAATTTCAGAAAGGCAATAAATGAGTGAGAGGTATTTAATTCAAGAAACTTAGGCTTGTTTGCAAAGGTAATAAATATGCTGCTAGATGCTTTGAAACTTTGTTGACAAAGGAGGCTCCTTATTGAGTCAGTATAAACACTAGTATAGTAGGTGGTTAAGTGGATGATGAATGATACCAAATTCAATCATATAGAATCTCAAAGCAAAAATCAACATCAATAACGGAATGTAAGTTAAATCTAAGTCAAACACCACATTAAGAGACCATTTTGCTGTTAATTTAACAATTGAACAGGTAAGCTAAACTTACGTGAAGATTTTTTTTTCTACGATTCGTGAATCACTGACCGAAGTGTCCTCCAATAATTCCAACCAGTTCGCGGATTACCACAAATTCTTTTACATTTATTTGATGCAGAGCGTCGATATAAGGCTTCCGAGAACGTAATAAAATATTGTAGTTACAGGGATAGTTCATGAAATCACAAATGTTCAACTGAAACACAACAACACGACAGTTTTTAGAAAAGAATAAAGAAACACGACTTCGACAAACAAACAATAACCACGAACTCGGTCAAACTCGGTCGCAAAGTCGCAAAACTCGAAAATGACGACAGCGGACGTTTCTAATTTTAGGGATGAAAACATTGATTTTCTGTAGTATCGATCTTTTTTCGGACTCAAAGGCGCAAATATTTTATATAGCATTATATTATTTTATAAATTATTCTTAAAAATTACGATATTTTACCATATAATTTTCGAAATAGTTACTCTTCTTGAAGTCATTGACCAATATTATTTATAATTAAATATACCTTACTTATCACCGAGAGAAAAACTTGATCGCAGAAACTCGATATTTTTTCTGTTTGTATATCCCATCCCTAAATAACACATCAATGCCACAGGTTAAAAAATATTAATTGACATTTTATTCAAAACCACAGACCTAACAACAAAATTTCAACAAATCTAAAAACTGTATCCGTCTGCCGCGACCATTAAACTGACAACGTGGCTTCATGGATCAAAAAAGTTATGCAATCCCCTTCGAAAATTTGAAATTTAAAAAAAAGTTGACACTATTTGTTTGTCACAATCTGTCACTGTCAGTCGATGTCGATTCGTGAACTCGTTGGTATTGGATTAAATTATATTTTTTTATATTGTTTTGAGACGATAATGTTTAAGAAAGCTGGATGAAATAAAGAATATAAGTAAATGAAACATTATCAACTCGAATACCTAAGTGCAATATTTGATTAACTTTGGTTTGTTTTCTTCGCTGCAATGGAATCGACATCAAATTCGATAATGAGCTTCAACAATGATTCCACTCTGCAAAATACAGTGAAAAGTGATAATAACGTAAATGTTCACGAGCTTGCCCTTCATGCGATGAGAGACAGGTGCTTATTATTGCAAAAAAGAATAAACACATTAGAAAGTGACAACATGAGACTTAAATTACAAGCTACACAGACGTCGAATCAAACACCTTTACAAGACGACGAAAAACATTCACTACAGCAAAAAATTGCAGAGTTAACGAAGCAAAAGTCTCAACTTATGCATCACGTCTTCATGGTCTCATGTGAGAACAAAAATCTTTGGAATAAAATATCAAATATAAAAGGAACAGACAAACAACCAACCAAGGAACCTAAACCTTTAATTCGTACCAATACTTACATTCACAGCACACCAAAAACTAGCTCAAATTACCAAGAAAAGTTTTCAGAATCTAGTTTAGAAGATATTTCACTGAAACTTATTAATAGTTATATTCAAGAGAAATCACAGTTAGTAGATCAATATGAACAAATGTCACAACTCCAAAATGCAGATGACGATAATGTTTTAAATGTAGACTCCATAGGATTTACGTTCATGGACGATTCAAACATGGATTCCTTGAAAGACATAAGGAACCAAGTTGAAAAGCTACACATTATGAGAAAAGATCTGCTACAACAAGAAGAGGATTTGAAATTTGTACTGTTGAAAGTTGAAACAGTTTTAAGAGGTATATTTTCCATAGCTGCATCCCGTTGTTTCATGTAGCTTTCTATTGGTGAAAGAATGATTGAAATTGGTCCAGTAGTTTTGGATATTACCCCCAATATACATACTTACATACATACAAACATGTAACCAACATCACCTTTTTATAATGTAATATAATATATAAAATTTCCACATCACAATGTTAGTTGCCGTACTCCTCCGAAACGGCTTGACCGATTTTTATGAAATTTTATATGAAAAAAAAAAAAGACAAAACAATGTTTGCCGGGTCAGCTAGTATTAGTATAGATTGCTGTTTTCAATATCTATAGATGTGACCATGCTCCATTTCAAACCACATTGTCCCTTACCATCTAGTGAGATAATGGTCAATTAATCACAGGTCTATTAATAAAAGAAAACCCCTTCTTATTTAGGTAAGAGTAATATTAGCTTTGTCTACAACAAAATAATAACTCACACTACTCTGATGGTTGCATGTGTACATATTGTTAGAATTCAGAGCAAACCAAACTAAACCTTACTGGATTCTAACAATGTTGTTTTTTATTTCAATTCTTTCTTTCAAATGGAAAAAACATAATTTACAACTGAAGGTAATCCATTAACTCATTCTGAAATTTTATCATCCACAGAAGGATATAAATGTCCATCATGCATCACAAACACTGCAAGAATAGTAACCTCTGAAAATAAGGAAATAGAAACCAGTGATAGCCTTGCAAACTTTGCGACACCTGCAGATTCTACAACTTACAACAACAATTATGAGATTACATCAGTAAAGAAAGTAACCGAGACAGATAATGATATGTCTACGGCACCTTACGATAAAATATGCCCGATGTGTGGAGAAACTTTTCAAAAAGATATCAGCTTCGCAGAATTCCAAAGTCATGTTGAAAACCATTTCATTGGAGACATAGAAGTTGATTCTACGATGGATAACTTTGAAAATATACCCAACTCCTTTGATAATATGTTATAATTTTTAAATACCACTCAAAACACATTTAGGCACCTATTTTTAACTGTTATTGTTGTAGAGAATTTCCATAAATACACCCAAGTGATTTTATTCCATTCCACATTGATGCATTTTATTAAAAATAAGTATCAAAAATCAATTAATTTTCTAATAGCATAATTAACCTAGAATAAATGAAAGATATTTTTAAAATTTTGAAGTATTTAGTTATTTCAGCTTTTCTCTACATACCATACATAACAGATAACTACAATATACCTACTTTTATCACTAAATTTTAAGCTAAATCTGTTGGTTTAACATCGGTTGAGTCAGAAGGAGCCTGCGTTGACTTCTCTAGGAGATTTTTACTGAACCATTGTGGTCTTTCTTTCTTCATTTCAATGATTCTTTTTCCATGCCAATGTTCTTTAGGCTGTAACAAAATCATATAGTTTTGGATGGTTTAACATTTCTAACACTATAAATATTATATTTACACTGTATGTATATTGTCTCCTGTGTCCTAACACCTACATATTGGACAACTTCTAGAAGCTCTATGATGGTCACAGCCAAATGCAGAAACACCCCATAAAATTTGAGGGATATTAAATATATATATATATTGAGCTGCTTTTAAATTTAAAATTTGTATGAGAATTTTTGAGCAATTGTTTAAAGTAGAATCTAAATTTTGAGTAATTTCGATTTTTTAATTAGTTAAATTGAATGTCTGACGAGAAGAAAGGATACTAAAACTACATTGATTTTGAGGACTGGATAGATGGATGATAATAAAATTATCACTCTCACTCAGATTAGCTCTACAAGAGAATAAAAATACTTGCACAGTTATTTATAATTTGCTGTGTTCTTGAAGAGTTATTTACATAAGTCCTATTTTTCTAACCTTTTCAGGAAGATTTTCTCCCTCATACAAGACCACAACTTCTTTGTCAATTGGTTGTGTAGCTAATTTTTTAACAATCTTATCTTTTATCAGCTTTGTTTCTTTTTCAACTCTTTTGTAGCAGTTTTCTGTAAATTAAATTATATATTATCAGACAATACTTTCAAATAAAATTAACATAGGTCACACTTTTTAAAGATTATTTTAACAACCTACTAATATTTTAGAGGTAGAAGTTTATGATGATTTAAGCTGGTTCCTTGCGCCTTCACACAAAAACTGATTTACTGATAGCGACTGGCTGAAAACCTGGAAGACCACCTATGTGTTTCATAGGCCTCTTTTACGTGATGTTCTTGCAGGATCGAGATTCATGTAGGTGAAACCACAGGGCGCTCCTAGTATTTGATTTTTTTTTAGTTTATTAGTCTTGGTTGCAAGATAAGGTGTTGAAGTGAAAATTAAACTTAGTTTCCATGCTAGTTAAGAATAAACTTAAGGTTTATCATTTCAATCCCCTACACTACACAATTTTGGTTGTGAGGAGACTATTGTAACATAGTTGTAATGTTGAGGCTAGAGAGGGAAAATTTGAATTTAAAAAGTTTATGTGTCTGTTTGACTGACCACATAGACGGTTGGCTTCATGGTGGTGTCCACACTGGTGGCAGACAAGCAAGTCATTTCTCGGCACTAGCATCTTCCAAACATATTCCGGTGAACCATACTTTCTCTTCCACCTTCTTTCTAAAGTTCTTCTGAATTTGGGAACAGCTAGCAAAAACCCATCAGCAACAAGATCTTTGATGGAAAACTTTTTTGGCGGCACCGAGGGCTTTTTGTCGAAAGTGTAAGCTAGCGCTAGTTCTGAAAAAAACATACAACATTGAAAAATAAGTATAAAGGACTTACTTACAGGGACGATTATGGTAGGCGCAATGTAAAAACAAACCTCTAGGTGGAAATCCAAACATTTGAAATGCATTTCGTTCTATTTGTCTTAGGGCGTGTAGAAAGTGGCCGAGACGTGGAAGCATCGTATTTAGTATATTCGTCTTTTTTGAGTTGAACTATTTTTAATATTACAACACCTGAAAATCAAAAACCCAATCTTGACTAACAATTATATATTTTGAGGTTATAAAAATGAATGAACAAAATAAGGAATGAATGAAACTAAAAGAGTACACACTGTAAATTTAGGCTTGTTTACACTAGACAAGTGTAGCTGCCGCGCCGGTTGCCGCTGCCACATTTTATTTTCAATTTTCTTTCTTTTTCCTTTTTCTGCAGACACATACATGTGATCTGATACAGACGAAATCTGAATTCTGTAATATAATTCAGTTTTTTTGAATGTAAAGTAAACATCCAAAAAAACCGACACTCTATTTTGGAATTTTGAAACGGATTCGTCATTGTGTGTGGGCTGTGGCTGTGAGGCTATTTTATATTGGTAGCTTATAGGGTTTCTGTAATGGCAACTCTTCAATATGGCGGTTGACAGTTGACAATCAGCTGTCTGACTTTATAAAAAAGTGGGGAGGAAAAGGCAAACGATTGTATGCTGGTTGTGTGTTATGTAGTTAAAATCTTCAAGCGTTTCGTAGCAGTTGTAGCTATGGCGTGTTTAAGTTCAAGTAGGCTTTGTGCTCGTGTACAAGATAAGTTATTGTGTCAATTCGGACATAAAGTTCGAAAGCAAACTGTATTTGTGAAACTGAAACCTCCCGGACCAACTCCGCTACGGATTTTTGGAAAGACCTGTCAGGTCAGTGTTATTTAATTTCTATTAATTGATTTCAGTAATTACGAAATGGCCAGAACAATTTCAGTATGTACAGACTTAGCTGTATCAGTATGATAACAAAAATTTCATTCACTGAAAAGGTCCTTTACATAACAGCATGACAGCATAACCTCTCTTGTCAGCTGATTTGAGTTCATTGAGTTCCTATACCGATACGTATCGTACTAGAGGAAAATTATGAATGAGGTCAGTGAAGATTTTTATTAGATTCAGTTTGTATACTCTAGTGGTAGTATAATATTACGGTTGAGGCGGGGTCATCCATTGGAAATGTTAAAAGTGAAATCTTGGTTCGTCGGCGCGGCCCGCGGACGCGGCCAGTGGGTCGCTTCGTGCGCGGCACAGGTTTGTTGGGTTTGTCCAATGATTTTCACCAAAGTGGTGGCAAGTATTCGTAACTTTTACTTTCTTCAAACAAAGCGGAGTTTGTTTATTTCTAAGAAATAGAAATAGGTTCCTACTTATCTGTCGCCTATTATAACAGATAATTATCTGTTAGCTACCTATCTAACTTCAACAATCATACCCAGTCATGTCTAGGAAGAACTGTGGGTATCTATCCCTACTACTGTACTTACGTGTACAGCCTACCTACCTACATATAATATACCTATTCCTGAAAATGTACAATACTAAAATCATTTTAATCAACTGTAATTATTTTTGACCATAGCCTCTAATGATTTATACCTACCTACTGCAAAAAGACGCAGGGTTGTCAAATCTACTTGTTCCACATTTAAAAAAATGCAGTTTTTTTATTATTACCTAGTTGCAAAAAAATCCCCTCTCTCAAATTTCAGATTATGAAACTGGGTTCATAAAAATATTGTACCTTATTGCATAGGTCTACCTATACGACATTTGGCGCAAATATTGTAAATGAGCAATGCTTCGCATTTGCCCGCGTATGTAGTAGGTACGTCCCGATCCCATGTAAATACCGGGGTAAGAAGTAGCCTGCACAAAATAATTTAATTTTTTGTCCTACGAAGTTTCACCAAAATCCAACCGTTAGTTTCATAACAATTATTCATTACAAACAAAACAATTAAATTAATATTTTAATTGTTAAGATTGTATTAAAAATATTATTTATTCGTTTAGTAGGTACCAATTATTCAAAATCGTTAATTTTAAGATTTTGTTCCTACCTCAAAAAGTAAAATGAAACCCTTTTATGAGCACTCGCTTCTCCGCCTGTCTGCCTGTTATGTTATTATTACGTCCCGGGTATTTAAAAGGAGATTACAAATGCAAGCAACCCTACTGCCGATGCCGGCCGAGTACCGCACAGCTATCGCCGTCGTGCTTTCTAGCGCAGCGTGCGAGCATGCAATGTCCAATCTCGTAGACTCGCACAAAACTTTCTAGGCAACAATTATATTTCGCATTAATATTCGATTTGCACCTTTTATCGAGTATAAATTACGTTCAATATAAATCAGAATCCCAAACACGACCACGTTTTTTTTTTCGCTAAAAATAAACAACATAAAACTGTAACCAAAACAAACATAAAACCGTCGGTCGAGTACCGAAAGATAACGATAAATTCTCCAAAATATGCACTAGCTCACTGTCAGTGAAAGTTGTGAGAAGATTCGTTGAATTTTAATAGCGCGAAAACTGGGCAAGTAACCTGTCGAAGGAGTGCTTATAGCCTTTCTTATTTTATTCTAGTCCATTTGGCGAACATTGACCCCGTTTGTACAGAAATACAAACAGTGTATCATTGTACATTGTTGGATTCGATGTTGCGTGATGCTGAAGTAGACACTCGTGTTTTACTGTGTTTGATTTAGTGTTTGTTTGTGCCTAATTCATTAACTGACTGAATAAAGATTTACTGCAAATTAACCTTAACCGAATTCGTGTGCTAATATGTTTATTTCATAATAAATATTTAGCACTTTTCGTGGGAATGTTAACACCAATCTGAACGACGTAGCCGATCGATAGGTTAGCAGTACAATTATAGCGTTAATTAAAATAGTACTGCTCTGTGGTGGTGGTGTGGCGGTAGACAGTCAAAAATCTAAGATCTACAGAATAGACAACTCATTTATTGCATCACAAAAAACACACCAACGACACTGTTAAGACAATAACTAAAAAGTAATCAATTATACAACTATTATTGTAGGTAGTTGTATTTATTATTACTTTAGTAATTGTCTCCTATTATAACCGAACTAAGTATAGCATTCAAACCTAACTGAAATTTTAAATAAGCAGGAATATGCAAGAACCTATGGAAATAATTACAAAAATTATATATTTATTGTTATGCTTTTCGCTGAGTGACTGACCGATCAACGCATAGCCTAAACCACTGATAGTGAGACCTGAAATTTGGAGAGTGTATTCTGGATATAATGTATGTATCCAATAAGAAAGGATTTTTGAAACTTTACACGGCATCGGAACTTATGCGGGAAAAACCGCGGGCACAGCAATTTTAATTATATTTCTTAAATAGTCTATAAAATACTTAGTATAAGTTGAGGCAAACAATTGCTTTCTTTATTTAGGTTTGATACAGGCGAGTGTTCGTGGCACACGTAACGTCCTGCGTAAATGAAGCACGGTAGAAATGCGGAACACATAACTATTTGTTCAGTCGACATCATTGTATAAGAGTTTGCTGCAATACAAACGAAGCAGCATAAGTTATTTTCAACATTTACTTCAATCCTAAATTACGTGATGACAATACAAAGGGCGTAGAAAGCAGGAACATGTTGATGAATCGATTATTTTAGGCTCCTCCCTACTTATCTGCAAAAAACAATAATTTTAACATCGTAATAGGCACCTACCTATTCGCTTCTTACGTCCTTATACGACCTTTATGTATTAATGATTTAATGAATATGTTGCAACATACGAAAATCAGTCAAATATAATTTTCGTAACCAAAATTAAATTATTCACAGTGGCCATCTTCATATTTTACTGAGATTTTAAAATAAATTACGCAAAAGTTGACTTAGCTATACGAGCGAGTGTGAGTCTAAAAATTGTGAAACACGATGACCACAAACACAAGTGATTTTTAACCTTGAACCGAACTAACATCATCGGTATTGTGTTCGTGTGAAATTCATGACATTCAAAATATCTAGGAATATGTTGAAGGAAAGATGGAGATTCGAAACTTGCACCTTAAAAAATACTTCTTGTTGATATTCCTACAATCCTAAAAATATAAAAAAACACTATTATTTCTCTTTAAAAAGTAGCTTGGCTCCAGAATTCCAGCTGTCTTCTTTCAAATTTCACCGCAATCGGTTCAATTGTTCTCGCGTAAAGCAGACAAACATCCTCGCATACTCATAAGCTTTCGCATCTTAATAAATATTAATAACATCATTGTCTTCAATAAATAATGTCTAATAGACATTGCGCAAAAGCAAATTAAATCTTAAACGGTATAAGAAACATAATAAATATCCATTAAACTTGCTTCAACATTACTATAAGAATTTGATATCTATTGCGGATATTTTCGGAATTTTGAGAGCGTAACGGCCACACATTTTGTAACTCTCTGTAATATTTTATAGTTGCTCTGCCTGCAATCCTAGATAGCATTTGGTTAACATCAGACATCGCTTCGATTACCATAACTTAACCAAGTATTTGGTATAACAAGTGCGTCTGCAGACAGAAACTAGTCATTATTGCGATAGTAGTGTATCCGTGAAATCGGGTTGCCAATGCCGAATGTTTTTTTTTAATTGTTCGGCTATATCTATGAACGTTATCGCTTCCAATTAATTGATAAATAAATTCTTATTTCAGTATACTAATAAGGGTTTTCTGTTTCCGAATCTCAAAAAGGTAAAAAAACGAACTCTTATAGACCACGCTTGTCCTCCTATAAAGTGCTCTATTTCACGACAAAGTAAACGACAATTTAGTCTAAGATGCAGCACGCTTACCTAGAAAGAAGGAAGAGCGCTGTAGAACTTTTTCCGCCCCATTTTTCTTATTGCCTGCGCCGGCTTACATATCGTAATACGAACGAACGTCTCAGCACACTTGGTGTTAAGGCCGGTAAAGGCACCCAACAATGGCTCTTTCGAAGTGTCTTTTAATGTGTGATATTATCGGTATGATAGAAAGCTTGTTTTTTAGAGAAAAGCTAAAGAGAGTCAAGTCGTAGATTATACGAAACATTATAGTAGAAACTCTACCTTAAAAGTAAAGTCAAGTGTTCTTGTAAGCATTTGAGCATTTGGTATGTAGAGTGCTTCTTTACATAAATCGGCATGATTTATGACTATTATGTTTTACGCCTTACAGACCTATGCTAACCATTTATCTTTTTAAAAAAATGTGTAAACCTACCTGTCAGTAAAAGGATGTGGGTATTTCTTAAGTACAGTATAAGTGACTTATGTTTAAAATAACTTACATTAAAAATACAAAGCAACAAACTTGAATATAAATGGTTGAATTAAAGCGAGGGCTTTCCCCGAGATAGGTTACAAAAACTGGATAGGTATGAGTTCTTTTAGCAACTGAGTAAAAGCTGTTTATCTCATCTACATCCTATCAGATAGGACATTCACATTTTCCTGTTTCATTGTTACCTTCCTTGTTCAATGAGGAACGGACAACTGCATACGTCGGATTGCCATATATCTTGTGCATCATCAGTATTTTATCTTTAATTTCTTTAAGTAGTAGGTGGTATTTCTCTTCTTTATTATCATAAAACTTACACTAACAAAACACAGTTAAAATTAAAAACTAAATTAAAACTAAAACTGATTAAAATAAAACTAAACTAAAAACTAAACTAAATCTAAATCAGCTAAAAACTTGGTGGAGGGAAAAGTGCCCAGAATACTGGCTGCATTGCCCCGTTGTATACAAATACTTATTTTCTGGGCAAAATACAAGCCAGCATTCTGGTCACCCGATGCCTCTACCAAACGTTTAGCTAGCTCTCTGTACAGCTCCAGAGCGGCCGGCCCCCACGGACCTAAAGTCTCCACCCCAAACGGCACAAACATGTAACCCCTATCTAGATTACTATATTTGTGCCGTTTAAGGTTTTCAGCTTTATCAGCGGCAGCTCCTGCCCGCACCGTGGTCACTGGAAGATGGGAAGGAGCCAGCGTATCCACACAAGTGGCATCCCAAACTAGGGGTCTACCCATCTTCCAAGGAACGAGAGTCATTCCATCGGGTCTCTTGCCGTCGTCCCGTAAAAGTCCGTTAGGTTCTAAAGTTGACGGGACGCCGGCACTGCCGAAGGCCCGACGGATGACATCGTTCAGGCTGGAGTGCCGTGGTATCCTGCCCGCACTCTTTGGGCAGGATAATCCGTGGTGACCGAGCCGGTCTACAGGCTCTCCGCAATCACACCGGTGAGGAGCTGTACAGAAAGCACCTACACGAAGAGATGCGGCCAACCGAAATGTGTTATTGTCTAAAATATTACCAATATTACGGGATGGTAGCGCCTGTAACCAAAGACCCGATTCCCATCGAGCAACGGCATGTAAACGAGCACGCTCTGCAGAAGAACTTGAAGTATATATCAGGTCATTGAATTCTAACGTGCAGAGCGGCTCGTCCCATTGCCTCTGAGACGAAGGGGCTTTTGGTAACGACTCCGTTGGGCAGACTCTTTTCCAGCTTTCTGTTGCTTCATTTAAATAGTTTAACTGGCAATTTGGACTTATAGGTTCTAAAATTGTGTGTACTAAGCTAGAAGTACTGTATATGGAAGACAAGAAAGCTGGCAAAGATACACTAGAAATTTTGCGAATACCGAGACCTCCAAATCTTATTGGCAGTGAGGCTTGCTGCCAAGCGCGATCGTCTAAAGAAGTGTAAATTTCTCTTCTTAAATTATAGGTAGGTATAGGTAACTAATTTGCCGGTAATCAGCATCCGCGTTTTCTTTATAGGCTTTCATTTGTAATTACTTTTCGATGAGCGACGATGACGTAGACAAGGCATGCTTGCCTGAAAGTCTCCAAGTTAAAATTTTTGGGAAACATAGTACCTATTTGTCTCTTGATTGTATTGATTTTTTTTTTCATTTCTGCGGATCTGCATTGTGAGATAAGCCCTATAATGCTAAAAATATTTTTTTCACCTCACAACCTCGGAAAGGATCGTTTTGCACGCTGATTTCTGCGTGCAAAAATCGCATTTTGCGCCCTAGCGTGGAAAGAGATTTTAAAATTCGAATCTGTCTTCTCGATACTTTTATATAGAGCAAGTCCTTTGAAAATGCGCTAACCGGAACCTCATTTCTTTTTTTTTTGTTCATGGCATCGAACTACGAAGTATTGTTGCACATTGCCAATGTAGTATTTATTGTTTATTATCATTAGTATCAAGCAGGTTTTTTCATGAATTATTCAATTTAGAGATTGTTTGCTTATTTTTAATATTTATGGTATACAATAAGCGGCATATAATGCCGAATTGAGTTTTCTACCGGAAAAATGCACCTAGCGTTTTCCTCGCTGTAGTGAGGTGAAAAATTGTTGTTTCACTCGGCAGCAAAGTTTTTTGCATCTCGTACCTTTGAAACCTTTGCGACGCTCAGCATTCTATATTTGAACCACTCGCTTGCGCTCGTGGTTCAATCCTAGAATGCTTCGCTAGCTCAGGTTTCAATACAAGTACTCGCTGCAAAAACCAACTTTGCAGCCTTGCATAACAAATTACTATTAATATTTCTAAAAATTAATGGGTTAGGTATGTACTGAAAATTATTTTAGTAACTGAATAAAATTCAATTCATGACTTTAAACTGACATCATAAAATAAAGGTTACATTACCTACATATCGTTTAGTTTTATAAATATCTCGTTGATTTTCTTCTTTATCTCGTGATAAATGTCGTAATATAGGGTTTTGCAAAATTTAAAACAATAACTGGATAAATTAAATGACTTTTAAACATCCTTGTAAAACATCGATCGGACAGGTAAGTAGGTATAGGAAGATTAACAATTCATTATGTACCTTTATTAAATCAGTAGTTTTTACCTGTTTCTTTAAGTAGTATTTCCTTTCTTAAATTCTTCCTAATTTGTCGTTAACCAGCATCCGCCTTTTTTATCGTAGGTATAAGGTTACTTACCTTTGACCAGGCAATTTCATCGACCTTCATTTCTACGGATATTCCTGCATTGCGATCTTTACTTACCATCAACGTAATTTCCGGTGAACCTTGTGAAACTTTCTACTTTAGTAATTAATTATTAAAAATGATGGTTCAATACGTCGAGTGCGGTCGCCTTAATTACATTTAATATCATATCAATTTACCAGACATTTTTTTCGTACTCAGCGTAGCATATTTTCGATCCATCTGTTAGCATCGACTTTAAGAATGAACTAGTATCTACTGTATATGATAGGAACTGGGTAACAAATAAATAAAACATTAGGAGGATATCCGAAACTATAAAAAGATACTGTGATTTGAAACTATCTTAGGGTCTGACAAATCTTTTTTTGTGAAATCAATTTTTACATACCTAGTTAATTTTTTGGTTCAAGTGAGAGTTGTAAAAATATCTAAATCGCTTCACCCATTTGGGATGTACGGTGCCACAGACCGACACAGACACCTCAAACTTCTAAACGAGGGGTGTTTTTCTGTCAGGGGGTTAAAAGTAACGTTCTCATTAAAATATGTTTAAAGCAGATCGAGTCATCTTAGGATCATTTCATTGTACTCGTATTAGAAGAAAAAGTGGTTACAGCAGAAGTTATAAATCAATATTTAAGAAAATAATTTATATTCTTGGTAGGTACTCTTACAGAATCTTATATTGTGTGACTATTTGAATTACAAATAGATAATTTCAATCGCAGTTACAATAAATAACTTAACGTCAAGTCATTACAATAATGGTGTATCACGTCCTTGAATCATACCAGCACAACTGGGTAGAGCCCGTCTTCGACCCACATACCTACCTCTCGCCACGGATCGAAGCCTTGTAATTGCATCGACAGTCATTAGACTCGCCGAGTGCTGTGAACGTTTCCACAAAACGTATTAAATTTAAAAAGAATTAACGTATATTTTAAATTGAATGTGTTTTTTTATTATTATTAAAATTTAATGTATTTTCATTCAAGTAATTTCAGTTTGTAATTGATTTTTGCCCATGAAATATTTGTTTTAATAAAACTGACATTAAATGGGAAAATCCTGATTGCTTTTACGAGTAGAATGATATTCTTGTCTTACTCAAAATTATTAACTAAATTACTTCCCCGAGTAGTGCTAAAGAAATGTTCACCCATGTCGTGACAAACAAGTCACGAGTGAACCTCGTCACTTCCCATCTGATGAGAGTATAGTCAAACGCTAAACTTTATATTAAAAAGAAACTTTTAATCTTCTCTATCTATTAAAGTCTAATTCTGACAATTTAGAATTTTGTCTTTGGGTGTACTTCGAGTTTACACTATCACGATTTACGAGAGTCAGGCACGCCGTTAAAATGTTGCTGATTCTATCACGCAAACTTGTATCGAGGTCGTAAAATAATGATCAAAGGTGTCAGTCAATGTAAAATATAACTAGGTACCTATAATAGATTTGGTTTAGAGAGGTCACTAAATTATCGATATAACAATTTGTAATGATCTTGACCGATTTACTTTTAATGAATGTGCTGTTTATTGAGTAGCTGGCTAGCTACGCAGATTTTGTGTATTAATGTTATTCTAAGTCGATTGGGTTGATTTGACCTCTTGAATTAATCGTGTTTGATGTACGGTATGTATGTTTGTGTCACGGGCGTACATCCACATGCGATGGCGAAGGTTATGGTTTCGATTCTTGACTATTATTTTATTTATTTATTTCTCATTTATAGCATACATGTCACGAAAACCCTATTTGACATGCGCCTTGTTCAGGCATTGCAGAGACAGAGACTAAATACTTAAATTATTATTAAATGACATATTTGTATAATCTACAAATACTTACTAGATAAGCGTGCTACATCTGAGACCATATTATCACTTACCATCAGGCAAGATAGTGTTCAAACGCTCATCTATCGTATTAAAAAAGTACATACGACGCGCGTTGAAGTCTTTTATCGGAGACGTATTCTTCGTAGCCCGTAGCAATAGGAGGTTAATGAAATTTTAACTTACCATTTTTTTATTTACCTAATAACATTTTTTTTTATTTCTAACGAGTACATAATTGGGCTTTTTAACTGACAGCGGCTTATTTACGGTTCCTCTTATCTTTTAACTAGATTAAAATTATCTGTGAAAATTACTACAGAGTATATTTTGCAGTTGCACTTGAAATGGCTGCAGTAATCAGATCGTAACGTGTTAACAGCTCTGTAATTTAGTAAATACAGCTATCTACAGCCGCTCACACAATCTGATCTTGTGGTGGTAGGTACTTGTATATACCTAACGGTCGGAAACGGTCTGTAGCTTGTGCGATTTTGACACTTTAGTTTGTATTCATTAAGCATGAATTAAGGGCGCGAGGGATGTGGAATGATGATCGTAGATACAATTTTTAGACGCGAATAAAACATAACCCTCTTTCGGCAGTCGGGTAATCCCCAAATCACTTTTTTATATTTGTAGATTACCATTAGGTTTGAAAGGTACTTCTTACTCAAAACATGGAACAAATTTTCAAATCAAATCGATTTCCAAATTTCGCGTATTTCTATGCAACCGGACACGCATAATAATATATCTTACAATATTATAAAGCTGAAGAGTTTGTTTGTTTGAACGCGCTAGTCTCAGAAACCGCTGGTCCGATTTGAAAAAATGCTGTATTGTAATCTATTTTATAGCTCTGTTTTCTAGTAAGATTTACCACCTACATGAAAATCGACCGACTAGAACCGGGGTACCTCTATACACATAATTAACGAAAATTCCTGCAGCTTACGCCTCGAGCGTACTCGTAGAGCCATACAAAATTTAAAAAAGACCTCTGAGGCGACCATCAAATATTCAGAGAATAACTTCAAGGATAAAGTTTTACCAAAAGTCTTATCAGTAACTAGCAGAGTCCTGCGGTTACACCCGGGTTATTCCTGAATAAAAAACCCAAAGGATTTTCCAAAAACCCTTTCATAGTGGATACATACTAAGACGACGAAGAGCACACTCTCTAAATTTCATGTCTCTGGACCAGTAGTTTCGGCTCTTCTGTTGACATACTTCGGTCAGGACTTTGAATTTTATATAAATCAATGACAGTCCTAGGATTATGTTACGTCTAGACATCACTTCAGTGCAAGCAAAGTATACCTAGCTATCTCTAGGTATCATAAAGTTACATAGTACACCTTGTTAAGTCAGCCAGCCCTTTACAAGCGATCCACGTAGCATCCGCCTTAATTAAATGTCTAACTACGTGTCAATTGTTGTTCACTTCTATATTAAGAACTGAGTCGATCGATGCGCAAGAGTGTTCGAAACGCTCACTTTCTATCGTGTTTTAATTGTTATGTACGCTTGGTACTAGACGGGTACGCATGCAATTTTACGTGTACTAATGCTCTTCATCGTTTGAATTCATTTTAAATTAGCTTCGACCCGCGGTTTCACTTACTTGATAAATCTATACATATAAAATTCAAAGTCAAAGTCAAAAATATTTATTCATTTAGGACGATGTATAAGTTACATACATGAACGTTTAGAAATGTCGAGAAATGATAATGTTTACTGTGATTTCGGAACGCGCCCTCCGATGAGAAAAAACCACAAGAAACTCATGTAGTCCTGACTGATTGACTCAACTATATATCGACGCAGAGCCCAAACCGCTGTTCCTAGAGACATGAAATTTGGAGAGTGTGTTCTTTGTAGTGTGTTAGATCCACTAAGGGTTCTGGAAAATCTCGCGGGATCGGGACTTATACGGCTGAAACCGCGTCACGCAACTAGTGCTTTATAAGACCACTATCGCTCTCCTGATGTTAAATCTAAACTTCATTTTTTAATTGTAGACTATGATTTGATACATTTGCCTGAAGAAGAAACGTCAAATACAACAAAAAAAAACAAAACGTCAGATCGTAGTCTGGAATTAAAAAACGGAGTATAAGGTGGAGCACGCATAAATACCTAGAAGTCTGGTCACACTTGACAGAAGTAACTATGTGGTTAAGCATTCCAAAAATGGTTTAACATAACTGGTGCCTAGTAGGTTTTTACTGGTTAAGTTACTACGTAAAGGCAAGTTCTTATAGTTTATTGATCGTAGGCAGTAACACGATTGAGTAATAATTAGAATAGAATTCACTTTATTTAGCAGACTAGTTTTTTTTAATAACCTGCGTAGTCCCTTGGGCAAAGGCCGTCTTACACACGTCAGGATATCCAACTATGTTACGTACCTTGGTCACACCTATTTGTTCATATTCATTTTTATTGATATTTATCAAATATCCAAAACTCCGTCAGAAATAAAAGTCTGCATGTAACGGTGATGTTTTACGTATTTTTTATTATAAACTAGTTGTTAGAAGATAAAACAGAGTAGGCAGCCAGGAGATCATCAAACTGAGCAACAAAGTTGTCCATAGCCATTGTGCATCGAGTGCATTGAGAGGAGATCAAAACATATTAAATGCAATCGTGTTTTTTCTTCCATAAATAGTATAATAACATTGCTGTGGCAATGTTATTAATAAATTCGTAAGCCATGTTTTATGTCCTTACATATTTTTTATTAAATTTGTTAGTTGTTATAATTGGACGACCTCTGTAGCGGCTCGGGGGAAGGCCTGACTGCAATGCGGAAGGTTGCGGGTTCGATTCCCGCCGGGTGCAAAGCTTAAACATAAATATTTGTTTAAAATTTGAAAAATGTGTGTATGTATTTACAAAAAGAAAGTATAATATGTAGTGTATTAGTTGTCTACTACCCATAGTACAAGCGTAGTGCTTAGTTTGGGGCTAGATTGCGCTGTGTGTAACGTCGATTTATTTTAGTTTTAATACTTATTGTATTGATGGATTTATGAGGATAACTTCCAATTAACATTTTGGCTTTAATTGGAACCTATTTTTAGAACCTAAAGAGATTAAAATAACGAATTGACCACAAAATGTTTATTAGGATTACTCAATTTATATAAATGTCGTAGGACAATTTAATAAACTCATAAATAAATAAATTCATAAATATGATAGCCAATCTATAATATCCATGTTTTTGTGAAATTTCTAGGATTTTCGCGAAAAGTTCCATGTATCAAAACATTAGACATTGATTGGTCTAGAATTTAATTGATTGGTCTAGAATTTAGAGATTCACACAAATCCAGAGATAGCTAGTAGTTGTTGCTATCTCTGGACTTGTAAATATAATATTCGTATAGGTAGGTACATACATAATTTAAATTTTCTTCGTTATATTCATACCTTCCCGCTAGAGCTGTTATTTCGAGTTTATTTACGCGTAATATGTGAAACAACTCGGAAATAATACTATGTGATATTCCATAATATCGACTTCAATCTTTAGGTCTGATGGCTAAATCCTTAATCATTTGTGTAATCCTCTAGATACCGAGGTGCCTGGAAGAGACCACTCTCAGTGGTAATTGCAGTAGCAGTGGTGATTGCCACCTATTGTGCCACTCTATATTAAGATTTAATTCTTATTTAACTATATTTTGCTATATTTTTGTTCCTCTGGCGATTGAGACAGTGGGGGGTTGGGGATGTGAGGGTGTTGCTTTTGTGCGGGAAATCGGTCGCCGTTTGCGGGATAGGGGATTGGATAGTCGCTCCGGGGCTTTCCTGGTGCAGAGACTGTCTGTTGCCATCCAGCGTGGCAACGCGGCTAGTTTGCTTGGCAGCTTTGTATCGGGAACGTTGGGGGACGGCGTGTTTGGCTGAGGTTTTCTTGTTTTATTTTTCATTGTTTAGCTTTAGTTTTAGTAATATTTTTAATTTTAGCATTGTTTTATTTGTAATAATATAATCGGTTTAGTAATTTATGCGCTATATATTCTTATTTTATTTTATAGTAATTTATTTTTGGTGAGAACCTACAATAAAGCGTTCTGTCTATCGATATATATATCCTTCGGCAGTTGGGCAATGAAAACAGCTCTATCAGCACTATCTTTAAGAGGAGTATATACGCCAATGACCTTGAAACTGAAAATCCCTGTCGGGCTCATCGATTATTTCATGACGGAATGTCGTAGAACTTTTTTTTGTGCACAGATTGTAGGCGACATTGTTTCCTACATTTTGGTGTAGTTTTAAGACAAGAACCTCCTATTGGTGCAAAGCCTATCCAAATTTTAGACAAAAAATGTCTGATTTGGCTAAAATGTCGATAGGCTTCAATACGTTTCGACATATTTGTATGGAAACTGCACTAAAATATCGGAAACAATGTCGCCTACAATCTGTACATAAAAAAAAGTTCTACGACATTCCGTCATGAAATAATCAACAATTTTCGATGCGCCCGACATGGATTTTCAGTTTTTCAGAATAGGGCCCTTAATATGAAACCTTCAAGAAAACGCTCCTGACTTGTTTGATGAGGCTTGAGAATTGAATTATTAAAAATATATCTTCGACTGTCCAGAATGACAAGACTGATCTTATTACAGTAATGTATTGAAAGGGTAAAAACGGAACCCAAGAGACCAAATAAGAGACCACGACCCTTTACCCTTTGACCCCCTGACCCGATTACTAAAAGAACCTACCTAGGTAGATTTTCCCCATAATCATAGAAAAAACTACAACTGCCCACCATGATTGCACAAACGGAAATGCGCTTTGCTGTTTAGTATATGTCAAAACAAACACGGATAAAGCTAAACTTATTAGTCATAAAAGATAATAATATGTAGGTACCTAATTAACAAACTAAAAATATATTTTTAGGACACATTTACCGGTAAAGGCAGCCGATAAACTAATTTAACGTTTAAATTCATTGATATTTATGATCATGTGATACGTATGGTAATATAGGAACTTAGTATGGAAAACTTTGGAAAACCTATATTAAAAATATATTAATATTCGCATTCTTTTCTCGCATTTTTGAGCTGATGTCACCATTGTTTTATTATGATTAACTAATATTCGTTTAGTACTATTATTCCTAACTAGCAACGCCCCGCGGTTTCCCCTGCGAAAGTCCCGATCCTGCAAGAATATCGTGTAAAAAAAGTATCCTATATGTTAAAGCAGATCACCAGCTAACAACATATCAAGTTTTATCGCAATCGGTTAAGTAGTTTTTGCGTGATTGAAACATAATATTCAACGTTTACTATTATTAATTTACTATAGCATCGCCCCGCGGGTTCACCAAGTTCCGATCCCGCGGGAATATCGTGTAAAAAGTAGCCTATGTGTTAATACGAAAAGAAGAAGACTTTGTCATGATATAGGAATCAAAAGCACATCAATCAATAAATGTAATAGGTAAATAATAATAAATAATTTCTGTGAACATTACACAGCGCCGTCTAGCCCCGTGGTAAGCAACTTAGCTTGTATTACGGTGTCTAGACAACTGATATAATACTTATATTAATAAATTGTAAATACACACATATTATAGTAGAGGGACACCCTGGGAATATAAAGCCTATTTCTTTATAAGAACGGTCAACTTAACGAGACCACAGGTCAACAGGCTACGCGCGACATTCACGCGACACGTGTGTATGTAACGGGTGCGTATGTGTTTGGAACGTGTGATTTTGCAACCGACCGGCAGGGCCCATCGAGTCCGCACTGCACTCCACTGCAATTGCATAAACCGCGCTTGCGAAACGTGTAGAATCGCGGTCACTGCCGCCGCAAAGCAGCTAGTAAGGGCACCTGCCGCACCCTTATCGCGCTCCCTTTTACTATATACGTAAACTACACTGATTCATCGCAATATCGAACTAATGACGTCATTTCAACCAGAAATACTGGTTATTGTTTAAACTCTTCCTTTAGTTACAACTAGCAGCGTCCCTAAGGTTCACCGGCGTAAGAAACGATCCTATGATTCAGTTTTATTTAATTCAATCATTTATTCATAATTTAGGTTTGGTGTACAGGCGGTGGTAGGTCAACAATTAATATAAGTTCCTCTATATTGGCTAGTTCGGCATAAAAAATCATATAAGTTCTGAAAAAAAATTAGAATGTAATCTAACCTAAATTTTAAATTATAATGGATTTTTTTGAGTTTGAGACCTGCTTAATTGTTTAAGTACCCCTCAAATTTTAAGTAGCGTTCCTGTAGTATTTGGCTGTTAGTCAGTCAATGAATCAATTAATAAGTCAGGTCTTCAAATTTTATATGTATCGATGACTAACTTATGAAGATGATCGCAATAACCGTTAGATAGGTTATTACTTACAATTCTTATTAAGCATCGATTGTTTTATTTTATCTTAATGGACTGTTATGTTATAGGCTGGGTAGGATCTCCTTATCTGATGTTTAGTTAACAAGGTTATGTATTGTCAAGTCTGAGCTACCATTATCTATCTCATTAATGTTTTGGGCAACAAGCATCATTGATACATACTTTCGTAACATAAGGTTTACTCACAATCAATACGGTACCTACCTTAATGGAGCGAATGATATGAAATATCGATCTTAGATGAAATTTTTACATGCTACAGTAAAGCTACAAATCACCTTTTCTATAATTATAAATTAGGTACCATAATATTTGAAACACTTAGTGGAAACAAACAATTTCACATTTTATACGACATATACATAAACTTACGTCTAATGTTCAAGTAAAATTAATTAATTTCCAAAACTATGCGTATTAACTGATTCAATATTTTAATATAGTACAAAAGTATAGGGGCCCTTTTGAATTTGGCTTAGTACAAAATACTTTGTTTATTAAAATAATGTAAATTATCTTACCTTACCTTATGTAATAATAACATATATCTATGTCTTGTTTCAGAGAGTAACAACATGCGGCCCCGCGTGTGGGTCGTCAGGCGCGAGCGCCATCACAGTCGGCCTGACCCGACGGCTGGCCTCCAGTCTCCAGAGCACAAGCACCGGTTCACTCCCCGACTACGGCACACAGATCATCGACCCCTATCGCTTGCTAGAAGATGACCTTAATGGAATATATGAGGATATCAGATCGGTATGTACAACCATTTCTTCTTGATATAATTTTGTTTCTAATAAACATCCATACATTAAAACTTTAATTTCATTCGGAATATTAATAATAATCTCTAAATAAAATAAAAGAAAAATAAATAAATTAGTCTATTTAAGAGCATAATATATTGTTCAGTTTTCAAATATTGTACCCCCTTACTCCCCTCTCCCTTACCTCCCGCTATCACACTCCCCCTCCCCCTCCACCACTTCCTCCTCCTCCTTTCATCGCTCCACTATCTCATTAAAGGTTTAAAAACGGGACCCTTTTAAAAGACTACACTGTCTGTTTAAATATAGGTAAATCTCTTCGCAATTAGAATGTCAGTAAAAGAGAATTAGACTCAACGTTTTCGCAAGTCAACATTGAATATTTTTAAAAGCGGTATTCACGTTGTTGCATTAATATTGGACAATCAAACCACAGGTCATGAGCATGACCATCATTCATGTTTTCTTTATGAATCAACTTTTTTGATGACATGGTCGTTATGCCAGCTACGGGACACGGCGGGTCTGACTTGCAGACCCGTAAATTGAAGTTGTATTGGTTCGAAATGCAATCGCTCGAGAACGACTGGACCGATTTTTATGATGTTTAACGTGTTATTAAATTCGTCTAGAATAGGTAATATCCATTCAAAGTTGAGAAATACTAACGGTACATGAACTGCATGCTTTTGTGGTGTTTACATTAAAGAATAAAGAACTGCTAAACGTGCCTTCCGTAGGGAAGGAGGATGAAGAAATTTGAAACGGGATTTTGGATAGGCTGGAGTGCTAGGTAAAAACAGAATTCTGTACAGAAGAGAAAGAATGCGAAAATAAGAAAAAAAATTACAAAATAATAATAAAGACGGATTGAAATGATGTTGAAATTATAATTATATACAAATCGGCAATCGTGATTTATCAGAATTCATAGTTAATTATATTAAAACATAAAAGTATCTATAAGTTTCAACATAGGCAAATAACCTTTGCGTCGAGTACAGACTGCAGGTTATAATCACAGAGTACCAGCTATCGCGCCTTTACTGGTTTAGGTACTCAAACCAAGTTCCTATTATTAAGATATTAATTTGGTATTAAAATCATTTTTGCCCGCATTCCTCGAAGGAAATACTAAATGACGGTTTATAAGTCGCAATCATATTTCCTATTCTGGGTCAGAGATTTTCATTTATTTATTACTAGCTTCACGTATTTTAAAGTACTGGTAGAGACTCGAAATTTGGATTGCATATTTGTTTTAGTGCGTAGGCGCGTGCTAAGAACTATTTTATGTAAATTCCCACGGAAGCGCGACTCACGCGTCTGAAACCACAACTTTTGTTCTTGTAAATAAACAAACTACATAATTTAAGTTTCTTGCTTCACTTTAGTACCCACGCGAACATTCATGGAGGTACCTTACTTACCTAAGTTTGACTGTTTGTTTCGAAGAGGAGCAATTATGTGTTATTCGTAGGCACTGACCTCCATGGTACAATTCGCTGGACAGGTCATAGCGCACTGAATTTTGTGCCTATTTGATCTGCGCCATGTTGCGCTGTTGTCGCGCATTTTCTATTGAAAGTTATGGTGACCATTCACGGAACTATTAGTTCCACGGACGGCCACTATCACTTTCAATAGAAAATGTGCGACAACAGCGCAACATGGCTCAAATCAAATCGGCACAAAGATCTAATGTTATTTTGTATGGTATACCAATTCCAGCGTACTTGTATAGATAGAGTTCAGTGTTCGTAGGTGTTTGCTTAGTGGTACCCATTGACAGACAATTGTGTCAAAGTCAGTACGTGTTTAGCGCGGTGGCTGATGGCCGCGCTTGCGCAATTTGCGTAACGACGATAATTGCGATCTACGTGAAGATACTGACCTAATGGGAATTAATACCTACGTAGATGTACACCTAATCATAAGGTTAAGCTTGATAAATATACGGAATTATATGTTTGTAGAAACATATTTTAAGTCAAAAATAATCCTTTTTTGGTTTTCGCGATGCTGATATAAAATTAAACTCACTTTTCGAAACGTCAAGCGTTGAAACATGCTAAAAAATAATGAAGAAAATAAGTTTAGTTTGAAAAAAAAAAATACTTATTCACGATTTTTAACTGCGTAATTGTATGCAATTTCCGTATCAAAATTGTCTAAAATGTCATTTAAATTAATTGCATCTAAACTGCAATCGAAACTACATTGACTAAAATGTATATTTGTATTTACCCAAATTTGCCCCAACGTATGTTTATTTATTTACGGCAAAGCCAAACCTCCTGCTTCATGTCAATAGATAGATCGCTCATATAAAGGGAGATAAAAAAATGTTTGGAAATCCAACAGCTATTTCTTAAAAATAGACAAAACTAAGCAACAGAAAGCCAATTAAGGATTCCTTTACTCCTTCTGTATCTAAACCTGTACATACATAAATAAGCCAGGATGAGTTCTAAACGTGCTAAATGTGATCATTGCAAGAAATTGATCCTTAAACGGGACCTACTATGCTGTAGCCACTGTGCTTTATCCTTTCATCATGAATGTCTAAGCATGAGCACCAGTAAGTATCTACTACTAGGACCAGAGGATAAAAAAAGATGGAAATGTCGGAAGTGTCTGCAAAAACTAAAACAAGAAACAATGCCAACACAGGCCACAGTTTCTGGCTCAAAACGACTTGTCACGCTATCACCTAGATTGGAAACTCCCAGAATCCTTAGGGGAGCTAAGTCACGCTCGACTGAGTCTTTGGACCAAGATCTAACTCTTGACTCTACTGATACGGAACAAGCCTCAAAAAGTTACGACTTTTCTAGCCTACATATAGGAGTGGTGGAAGATATGAAGGAAGAATTACAGAACATGAAATGTCAATTGGAAAGTACGAGAAATGAATTAGACAAAGTTATACTGGAAAAAGTTGATCTTGAACACCAGATACTTGACTTACAACAACAAATAACTGCGCTTAAAACAATTTGTACATCTCCTGTATTACAGAACCTGAATATCTCTTCAAATTCTGCTAGGAAGAAAAGACAAAACAAATTGTTGAAATCATGTATGCCGAGCACCGCCGATAAGGAACGAAGATGTGAATATTTCGCGGAGCAAGACTCTGCAAGTACACCTAACGAAGATAGATTACCGGAAATCCAGCTAAACCTTCAGGATTCTTCTAACTACACCGATGCAACAACTCAAACGGGAAAATTTGAAGACAAACCGAGTAATATAACCGAGGTAAAAAAACGCATTTACATTATAGGAGGAGAGCAATGTAAAGGGCTTCGAACCAAGTTGAGTTTATCCCGAGAAAATTCTAGGTATGAGAACTATGAAATACAGTCGTTTACTAAATCTTATGCTTTTTCTGAAGATATACTTAAAACCACCAACTGGATCGATCCTCGAAAAGGCGACTGGATTATACTATCCATTGGTCAACAAGATATGAACCCTACTAAGTTTATGGTTGAACTTAGCGCTTACCTAAAACTCACTAAGACATGTATTAATGTTATAGTCTTAGGCGTAACTAAAAATCAATACTTAAATGTAAAAACTTTGAACTATTCTATTCAATGCATTTGTCAACAATTTTCTAATGCCTATTACCTAGAAATCGACAACTATTCCTATATGAAAAATAATAAAATTTCCTTTGTAAATTACTTGTGCCTAAAAATTAACAAAATCATCGACCAGTACGATTACGACAGCAAATACTTAAGTTATAACACGCGAAAACCGATTTTGTTTAGATATGTACATAATACTGAGAAGAACCAATCTAGTAGTGAACCCGAACTGGGATCATTAAAAAAGGGGACAATACCGTATTACTTTAGGATGATGACCAAAAGCATCAAGGTATGTAATAGATTAGATAATAATATTACTTTACGACCGACTAACACTCAGAATGACATTGAAAAACCGGGATCTAAACAGTTTTTTCGTGAGTAATACAGGTTTGGATGATACTAGACCTAAGTTAAGAATTCTACACCAAAATATGGAGAGTTTCAAAGCAAAAAAGGACACCTTTAACATTACACTGTGTGAACTCTACGACAAAGGTATCCAACCTGATATTATTTGCTGCTCTGAAACTTACGTAGACAAAGACAGTGAAAATGTACTATACATAGCAGGTTATAGTCTAGCCACTTGTTATTGTAGAGATAAGAAGCGCGGAGGAACGTGTATATTTGTAAAAAAGGGAATAGCTTATAAGGAACTGATTTTCATAAAGCAAATGGCCTCTGTTAATACTTTTGAATGTTGTGGCATAGATATATCGACTTATAAATTATTAATAGTTTGCGTGTACAGAATACCTGAGTCGACATTAGTTAATGCATTTCTATGGAAACTAGATGATATGCTACATGAAGTGGTTAAATTATCCAAACGGAAGTTAGTATTAGCTGGAGATTTCAATATAAATATTTTGAAATCTGATAGTAACGCTAAAAAATTTGACAGCATTATTAAAAGATATAATTTAACGTTACATATTACAGAGCCGACTAGGAAAAAATCATGCTTGGATCTAATCTTGAGTAACGTTAGAGGTGCTCATGGTAGACTCTTACATTTATGTGTTTCCGACCATAATACTGCACAAATGCTTGATGTCCCAGTTCACGACAAACAAGTATTACCATTAGAATACTACATTACAAAACGTGATTATTCGCCGGAAAATATTAATAAATTTCGTGAATGTATTCGTAGCCTATCCTTCAGTGAAGTATACAACCAAATTGATGTAAATTCAGCGATGAATAGCATGTACGAACTATTTATTCTTTTTTACAAGCTCTGCTTCCCAGTCAGACGTATTAAGATATCTAATAAATTTAAAAAATCGCGATGGATAACCAAAGGTATAAAATCATGTTGTAGAACGAAGAGAACGCTGAGGTATAATTTTTATAGGAAAAAATGTACAAAAAATAAAGAGACTTATGAAAAATATGCTAAGACTCTTAAACGGTGCATACTTACTTCTCAAAAGATAAGCAATGAAAAGCTAATGTTTCGATCTACAAATAAGTCAAAAACATCTTGGGATATTGTGAATGAGGAGCGAAATGGAACCAAGGGGCACGATTTACTGACAGAAATAACCCATGAAAACGTATCTGTTACAGACCCTGTGAAAATAGCGAATCTATTTAATAACAGTATTATCGAAATCAATAACTCTACTAACAGCAATGTTCTAAGAAACCGAAATACGACCCGTAACGTTCATAGCATCTTTTTGGCCCCATGCACTGTGCAAGAAACTAAAAAAATAATTATTTCGTTAAATAATACTAAAGCAGAAGGTTATGATGAGATATCGACTATAATTGCTAAGTCGTGTGTTGACGAATTGGCTCCATTATTAACTTACCTAATTAATATTTCACTAGAACAGGGGGTCTTTCCGGAATCTTTAAAAAAATCTATAGTAAAACCGATACATAAAAAAGGCAGTAAGACAGATCTCAATAATTATCGACCGATCACATTAATTCCAGTACTATCTAAGGTTTTTGAGAAAGCAATGCATAAAAGGCTAATGGCATTCGCTACCAAGCATAATATTTTGAAGAGAGAGCAATTTGGATTTCAGAATAATAAGTCAACAACATTAGCCACCTATAATCTTGTTAGAGACATTTTGGATTGTTTCAATTCGAAAACTCCGGTTACTGTTGTATTCTTTGATATGTCACGCGCCTTTGATTTTGTCTCTCATGGGCTACTTTTGACTAAACTGGAAAATTATGGAATCCGAGGCCCAGCTTTAACGTGGTTTATTTCCTATTTGCAAGACCGTTCACAACAGGTGGAAATTACAGCTATTAATCAGGAATCCGTTATTACCAATTGTTACTCAGACAGTAGAATAAATAGCTGCGGAGTCCCACAAGGCAGCATTTTGGGACCATTGCTGTTCCTTCTTTACATAAACGACTTACCTGACATCACTGATAATAAATGTATTCTTTTTGCTGATGACATTTCCATAGTTGTAAGGTCTAACAATATTGACAACTTAGAGGCAAATATAAATAATACAATTAATAATCTAATGACATGGTTAAATGACAGTAATTTGAAGGTAAATTTGATAAAGACTAATTTTATTCAATTTCAGACTTATGGTAGTCGAAAGATAAGCATGAACATTAATTATAATGGTCAAAATCTAGAAGAAGTTCAACAAACGAAATTTTTAGGCATAATACTAGATAGACATTTACACTGGAAACTTCATGTAAATTACGTTTGTAGTAGACTCAACCAATACACATATGTTCTGAGTCGATTAAGGAAAACTTCTTCATTGGCCACCACTCTCATAGCTTACCATGGATGTGTGGCCTCTGTTCTCAGATATGGTTTATTGATCTGGGGAAATTGTACTGATATCTTGAAAGCATTCCGAGCTCAAAAAAAATGCGTACGTGCAATATTTGGACTGCCACCATGGGAGTCATGCCGTCCACTATTTAAAAAATTGGGAATTCTTCCTCTTCCCTGTATGTACATATTTGAACTAGCTAAATTTGTGAAGACCTACCCCGAGTACTTTAAAACGGCCGGAGAATACTTTCCCCGGAACACGCGAAATTCAAATCGACTGGTCCTTGATTACAAGGTTCGACTGCATTTGCTTCATAAACAAACTTATGCTATGTGTATAAAAGTATTCAACGCATTACCACAACATATACAACAATTGCCACTAAGGCCATTTGTAAAACAATTGTTACAGTGGTTAAAGGAAAAGAATTTCTATGATGTCAGAGAGCTAATCGAATAGGGTTTCTTTTTTTTCTTTTTTTTTGTTACTTAATGAATTGGACATAATATGTATTTAATTTTATATTTTATGACTTGGATATTGTAATTTAAATGACAGCGCTTTTATACTTAATTTATTATGAATTTTAATCTCTCCATTTTGACATTATTTTTTATTTTTATGTAAAATTATTGAATGCCGAAAAGGCAGAATATAGCTGTCACTTATTATATTATTATTTAAGACCATGTTTATACCTATATTCTCAATAAATGATTGATTGATTGATTGATTGATTGATTGATTCTATTATCAAAGTCAAAATAGATACGTACTTACATTGGATTAATACGTATTTCGCACTACGAAAATGTGAGTTTTATCATCCTAATTATCCTTTCTCACCTCTATTCAAATACGGTATTTAATAAATGATAAACATCATAGGTCATCTCTATTCATTTGCAAGTAAATATTTGCAAGTAAGTAAACATTACCGCTTATTGTGAAAAACCCAGTGGGGGTTTATATAGTACCGGGGCGTACCCAACTATTTCAAAAATAGTAGCCCTCTTACTTAAAAACGATGACTAACTTTATGTAACGTTTGTCTTTTACTGTGACATGAAGTTTCAAAGTTAACAGACAGAGACAAGCGTTACTTAAACTTAGTCATCGTTTATAAGAAAAATACCCATCTTTCTAAAATACCTATGCCAATCAAATATCATACATTATTATTCCCGGTCCCGTGTGAATATCTAAGGATAAATAAGCATTAAGATATGTTATACCAAGTCTCCAGCTATCTATATACTGAGTTTCATCGCAATCGGTTCCCTGGTTTATGCTTAAAGGAGCAACATACACACTTAATAACTTTCACCTTGAGAATTTAGTAGGAGCACCCCGCGAATTTACGGGTCAATTTACGACTCGAATCAAACCTTTTAATGAGTTATTTTGGTTTATTCAAGTAAGGTTAAGTAATAAATCCGTTAGATCATGACTTCCAACTAACTCATTTCGTCAGTATGCTTGGATGTTCATACGATATTTGACGTGGCGAAATCATACAATGTTCATTATGCTAAACGTAAACAAATCGAGTTAAGTTAGTAATGAAATTGTTTAAAAGTTATAGAAGATGTATATTATATGGGCTCACTTTTTGTGACCTGATATTTTCACGAGCTCTTCAGTTGCTTCGGAAGACACGTAGTCTGTTAGTCCCGATTGTTATCTCTGATAGCTGTTATTAGGTCAATTTTAGAAGTCTTATGGCGACCTGAAAACTTTAACACTAAGTGAGCCACACCGTTACACCAAAACAAGAACCTTATATAAAAAATAAATAATAAAGAAACTGGATCTAAATTGAACCGAAATATATTGTACTAGCTGCGTCCCGCGGTTTCGCCCGCGTAAGTCCCGATCCCGTGGGAATATCGGGATTAATATTCTGTTACTCAGGGTGAATGTAGCTTTCTAATGATGAAAGATTTTTTGGAATGGGTCCAGTAGTTTTTGAGTTTATTCATAACAAACATACCTACAGACAAACACACACACACACACGCGCAAAAACACAAATGTTTCCTCTTTATAATATTAGTATAGAAAATGGGTAAATGTAAAGTAATCCTACTTTGAAATAACGAGAGAAACTAAATATATTCAAATCGGAACTCCAACTTACGCATAAGAAACATATTTTCTAAATAGTAGTTTGTTCACCACCTAGTATTCAATTCCAATGTTGAGTCTCATAGATGCGTACGATGATCGTGAGTTTCTTCGCCAAGTTTGCGGTGGTTGTTCGCCTACTTTCCGATGGAAAACTCGTCTGGAACTAGGCCCTTGCACGAATGCTGCACAAACTGCATGTTTCTAAATGTTCCTTTCCTATGTGTGACAACACACGCGTCTAAACAACATTCCGAATGATTTCACGTTGGGTTTAACATCCTATTAAGATCCTTCACCACATTGAGTTAGGTACTAAGTAAAAGCGGATGTTAGGAGTAAGAGAAGTGTGTGATAGAGATAGATAAAGGCCGAATACAGTGTTTTAAATGTTTAATGTAAGATATATGTAAACCTTTATTCGCAATAAATGATTTGAATTGAATTGACGATTATTTTATAATAATCTTCAATCCAATTCAATTCATCCGTTAAAATAAAATGATTTCTGTATTATAAGTATAATTTAATTATCTCTTCATATGAATTCCTAAAAGTTTTTCAGACCCGGACAGGCAGAGGGATACACTCCCCCCGCAAAACCATAGTTTTCTTGGAAAATATAGGTCACACATAGCATAATTCCTGAGCATAATTTCCTTAGATTTTTCGATGTCTTCTTCTGCCATGAGTAATCAATATGACTTGTCTGTCAATAATGACCAGCGACGATTTTATATCGGTCATAACTTCAGACAGGTAGCCATAGCCACTCATTGACACTTTTATTGAGACCGTACCGGATTTTTTTATGAGAGGCTAAAGGTGGCAATTGGACATTGTTCAACTAACTCTACCTACGACTAGTGAAGCGGATGTCAAGCTCGCAATGACTCTGGTATTTAGTGCTAAAATTTTACCACTTAGAGATGATATCATGGGCATTTTTGTAGGCCACAGTAGGTGACATGTGAAAAAGTTAACACTTTTCAAATTTAGTATTCCAAGGTCCATGGAATCATTTTTAAACATTGTTTATGAATGAATGAATGACTGGCCGATATTTGATGAACATGATACAAATATATTTAGGTCCGTGATCAGGTGATACTGTAAAGTCGAGCTTCGGAAAATACCAAGAAGAAAAAAACCGGTCAAGTGCGAGTCGAACTCGCGCACGAAGGGTTCCGTACCATTATCTATACTACAGATTTTGTTTTTGAAAGGTAAATTGCGGTTTACGATTTATGACGTTTTAAAAAAAAACTACCTACTGGATCTGGTTCAAACCAATTTTCGTTGGAAGTTTGCATAGTAATGTACATCATATACTTTTTTTAGTCTTATCATTCCATTAATTAAGAAGTTACAGGGGGGGGGACCAACATTTTACCACTTTGGAAGTGTCTCTCGCGCAAACTACTCAGTTTAGAAAAAAATGATTTTAGAAACCTCAATATCATTTTTGAAGACCTATCTATAGATACCCCACATGTATAGGTTTGGTGAAAAAATTTTTTTTGAGTTACAGTTCTTAGTATGGGGAACCCCAAAAATGTATTATTTTTTTCTATTTTTATGTAAAAATCTTAATGCGGTTCACAGAATACATCTACTTACCAAGTTTCAACAGTATAGCTCTTATAGTTTCGGAGAAAAGTGGCTGTGACATACGGACGGACGGACAGACAGACAGACAGACATGACGAATCTATAAGGGTTCCGTTTTTTGCCATTTGGCTACGGAACCCTAAAAACGAAAGACGAGTTTAATATCACATCATCATCGTGAAAACCGAAGAAAAATCTAAATCATTGCTATTATTTTTTTCCTTTAAAGAATCTTTGCACGATTTGTCCATCATGTTCGCCATTTTCAAGTAAAACTTAATAGAATTAAGGTTTTTTAACCTTTTCATCCTCTTTTTTGTTTCGCTAAAAACAGTGGCAAAAATCATAAATAATTAGTAAATGTGTTTAATAAATGAATTGAATAATTGAAACAGGCATACAGTAAAAAAACATTGATTCACTAATAAATTAAGTTGCCCCACTTAAGAGGATCACTCGACGCGTACTTCTTCATACAAAAAGAAAAACCTGTTTTCCACCCCTTAACATTGTCCGATTTCGGTGATTTTTTTTTAGTGTTATTAACTCATAATAAACTAGGTTCCTACGTTTTCCTTTTTTCATTTTTTTTAATCATTTTAAAGTTATAAGCGCCTTAACCAAGCATATTTTAGCGCTAAAACTATGACTAATATATGTCAGTATTTTAGTAAAACAAAAAACTTTTAAAAGAAAATCAAAACGTACAGACATAGAATACAAACTATTTAAGCGATTGACATCAATAACGTATCATTTTGTTACAATTTAAGGGTGGAAAAAAGGTTTCTCCCAGAACGCAAATTCTATCAAAAAATGTACCTACAAATCTCACGAGCTGCAACTATCTCTATCGGCAGATATCGGGCACAAGGGGGGTTGGGGGCAAGGTATCATATACAGACAAGCAATAGCACTAAGGATGCTTAGGTACTGTAATATCGACACTAGGGATGGGATAGTATAAAAAATGTCGATGACAGTAAGAAAATTTGTTATTTGCATTTTGGTCTTATAAGGTATGTAGGTAGGTATTATAGTATATGTAAGTATATTTACTTGTAAATTTATTTGCAACTAGTGTGCGAATCAGACTCGTGCGCCGATGGTTTTGTACTCTCACATGTATGTAGGTAGGTAACTATTTGTAATTACTAATTACCTTCTGTTATGGTAATTATCCACTATTAGAAGCTATTTGTAATTATCTTCTGAATTAATAAATAATAATCAGTCAAGTGCGAGTCACACTCGTGCGGCGATGGTTCCGTACACTCACATATAATGTATGTATGTAAGTAGGTATACTTACCTATTTGTAATGGATTTCTGAATAGAAAAACAGTGAAGTGCGAGTCACACTCGTGCGCCGAAGGTTCCGTACACTTACATGTAGGTAGGTATAACTTATTTGTAAATAATTACTGAATTTTAAAAAACCGGCCAAGAGCGAGTGGGACTCGCGCACGAAGGGTTCCGTACATTTCTGAATTGAATGAAAGGAAAATTGCGATTTACGGTTTAGGACGTATTAAAAAAAACTACTAGCTAGATCTCGTTCAAACCAATTTTCGTTGGAAGTTTGCATAGTAATGTACATCATATATTTTTTTTAGTTTTATCATTCTCTTATTTTAGAAGTTAAGGGGGGGGGGGGGGGCACACATTTTACCACTTTGGGAGTGTCTCTCGGGCAAACTATTCAGATTAGAAAAAAATTATATTAGATATCTTAACATCATTTTTGAAGACCTATCTATAGATACCCCATACGTATAGGTTTGATGAAAAAAAAAATTTTGAGTTTCAGTTCTAAGTATGGGGGACCCCAAAAATTTGGTACTTTTTTCTATTTTTGTGTGAAAATCTTAATGCGGTTCACCGAATACATCTACTTACCGAGTTTCAACAGTATAGCTCTTATAGTTTCGGAAAAAAGTGGCTGTGACATACGGACGGACAGACGGACAGACGGACAGACAGACAGACATGACGATAAGGGTTCCGTTTTTTGCCATTTGGCTACGGAACCCTAAAAACGTCAACTGCGAGATGGACTCGTGCGCCGAGAGTTCGGTACACTCCTATGAAGGTAGGTATACTTATTTATAAATTGTCCTATCTTTTGATCGATCATTGTAAAATATTATTTTACAGCCTAAGTATATAACCTTTAGTAGGTATTTCATGTACATTTTTACTTGATAGTTCTATCCGTTCCTGAAAAAATGGGCCATAATAGACAGACGAACGAACTAGCAAGTGGTCCCTATTTATATTATGACATTTTTTATGCTAAACAAGAGTAATAAATAAAAGCCAAAGACATAAAATTTAGGATTTATTTATTTTTCTAGATCGACAATTCAAAGCTCAAAAACAATCAATTATGTATTTGTTTTCACAAGAAAAATATAGAAAGGTGAAAACTAAGGGTAGTTGAAGTTTCACGGGTCCCCGTCAAGTGTCAGATTGTCTATTCAGAGATAAAATGACATAAAATATATGGAAAGCACTGTCGAAATCCTTCGAATGAGCTATCTGACATTTTATTCGGGATCTATAAAACTGGCTCTGTGTGTGTGTATGTGACAGGTCGCCTTCGGCTCCCCACATGTAAACTGGCTCTAACATTTGTATGTCTGACACATGTTTGTTTCTGGTCAGCCAGGTGTTTTCGTATTCATTATAAGTATTTACAAAATCTTTTTGTAAATAATAATAATTTTTGGAATAAGTATTTACAAAATATTTTGCATTTTTGAAGCATACTTTTTTTCAAAGCTCTCTAGTAGGTACCTATAAAGTGTCATTGAGCTAAGCAGAACACTGACGGACGGACATGACGAAAGTATTACTATTGTTAAAACTATGGAACCCTAAAAAAGTGGGTAATTTTATAAAATATATCATAGTAGTATTTACTTAAATTAATTCTAATAATACGAATGATATACTTAAATAAAACTACGAATAGGTCGTACGTAGGTAAGTCATTAAACGTAAACTACTAGTTTGGAATATTATTTTTAGATTGTAATCATAATATGAAACGGTTATTGTAAATCACAATTATTGTTGCAAGCCAAACAACGTGAAACAAGATAACTCTCGTAGTTGTAGCGCGTCGACTGATGAACTGAAGCGAGCGATTGCGGAAGTGTGCAGCGTGCGGGCGGTGAAGTAGATTGTTTAGATGTGTGCGCGCATAGACACTCACGCATCGAAACTCACAGCGAAGGCGGCAGAGGAGAGCGTTGAGATAGCAATAACTTTGCAAAATACCTAAAACTCTGAAACGTATTTGCTGTGCACTACTCTTAAATATTTATTTTATTCTGTTTGACAGACAGATGGACAGTGGAATCTTAGTAAAAAGGTTTTGCCCTAAAAAAACCCTAAAAAGTACCTAGGTAATTAATTACTCACCATAATACAGTTAGGCAAGTTACAGTGGCGACAGACGGACAACGGAACCCCGAACACTAAAACCTATTTGTATATGTTATAGTAGCGTACCCGACTATGGCCACTTTTTTTTTAACCTATACATATATTAAATTGTTTCGATTAAGTCCGGTTACACTTTCGTTTCGTTATAGGAAAACATTGAAAGTAAAATGGTAAGCTATTGTAATTATGAGCACAGTTGGCATCGATTCGGAAATATTCTATCGACGCACGCGCACGAACCTTCCGCATCACGGACCTTCCTTTTGATACACATGGTTATTTATTAGACGTCACGACAGAATAGAGAAACGCCAATTAAAATATGAGGGCAACTCTATGGCTGACGTTAAAATCGCAAATCGCAAAATCAAACGCAAAACCGAAAATCGCCAATTGCTGAATCAAAATCGCAAAAACGAGAGAGAATAGAATAAATAAATCAATATTACCAACATTACACACAGCGCAATCTAGTCCCAAACTAAGCACTAGGCTTGTACTATGAGTACACTAGAATTCATATTTTCCTTTATTTTTGTAAATACTACATATGATACATAAAAAACACCCAAAACAAACATTTATGTTTAAGCATACCTAAATACTTGCACCCGGCGGGAATCGAACCCGCTACCTTTCGCATTGCAGTCGGGCTTTTGCCCGACGCGCCACAGAGGCCGTCAAGAAGAGAAATAGATTGAAATACCTCAATCTTTTTCTCTGAAATACGTAATAAAAATTATATCTTTTAGATCTATAAGGTAGTGGTATTTTTCCTCTAACTTGGTAGGAAGCTCTGGCACCAGCTTTGCGACCGCATCATTGTCACGCGATCTTTAGGACGCTCCCTAAGTTGTATCGCTAAGCGCACTCGTTCGTATTCCAATAAAAAGACAGTGTAGCCAGTAAGGAAGACGGGTCAAAACATGTATCACTGTTGTCTTCCTATGTCTAAAGATCGCGCGAGAATGGAGAGGCCACAAAGCAACTGCCATACCTTCCCACTAAGTTTACGAGTAAAATACTACTTTAAATTTCTATTAATTTTTGTATGTAGCTCAAGGCTATTTTGTTTAGAAAATTTATTTACAAGGAAAAATAGCATTCAAAAATTTTTTTTCACTTGCGGCGAGGCTTGAACTCGCGCCTTTGGGTCGGTACCCCAACGTCCTTACCAACTAGACTACGCAAGCTCATGTCCCGTGCCGCGAAAACTTCCAATGCTATATTCTCCTTTGATTGTTTTTACGATTAAGGCTCGTTAAAGCGCCATCTATCTAACGCTACAGGAACAACTTTCCAGTTGTTTACACCTGCGTCGTAATGGTTAACTTTACAGTTAACTCATTAAACGTAAGATGTCGCTTTTTCCATTACTATAAATTTCTATTAATTTTTGTATGTAGCTCAAGGCTATTTTGTTTAGAAAATTTATTTACAAGGAAAAATAGCATTCAAAAATTTTTTTTTTTTTTTTTTTTTTCACTTGCGGCGAGGCTTGAACTCGCGCCTTTGGGTCGGTACCCCAACGTCCTTACCAACTAGACTACGCAAGCTCATGTCCCGTGCCGCGCGTTAGATAGATGGCGCTTTAACGAGCCTTAATCGTAAAAACAATCAAAGGAGAATATAGCATTGGAAGTTTTCGCGGCACGGGACATGAGCTTGCGTAGTCTAGTTGGTAAGGACGTTGGGGTACCGACCCAAAGGCGCGAGTTCAAGCCTCGCCGCAAGTGAAAATTTTTGAATGCTATTTTTCCTTGTAAATAAATTTTCTAAACAAAATACTACTTCCTAATGTTTTTCTTTGAAATATGTATTAAAAAATTATAACTTATCAATATTTGTTCACATTTGAAAACCACACATAATGATGATTTATGTTTGTTGTAACAGACGAGAAATAATAAAACTGGAAGCTATTTGAGGCGCGGTATATTATGTAGGAAATGTTTAACGTAGGTACGTTGCGTATGAAACTTAGATTGTCGCAACGTGGCCATCTATTCTATAACTAAAATGTCTTAACTATGCGTCAGCTCTGTTCTATTTTACTCCAAGACGGTTCAATATATTTTGTAATTTTCGTAATAGAAATAAATAGTCAAATAGTTTAGTTATTGTAGTTTAGTTTAGTTTTAGTTTATAATAAATAGTTTGTTGTAGATACTATACTATACTACCTAGACATAATGTCGGTAATCGAACCCACAAATTCTACATTCTGTGACGTGCCACAGAGTTTGTAGAATGAAAAAATGAATTTTCAACACAGATGTTCAGTATCTACCACGAATCTTAATCTTAGATAAAATCACATCTTAGGCACAATACAATTGATGCTAAACAATGCTAATGGCTCTAGGCAAATGTGACTCTAAAGTCATTGTTCGGACGCAAAAGTGTCCTTGCGTCAGGCTTGCATCAAAACGTCACTACTACGGTTGCGACAATGAAAATTGCTCGAGTCCTTCAAATCGTTGCAAAAACACTCTCTAAATTACAAGCTGCGGGTTATCTTATCTTAGAGAAACGGTATCTGAACTCTAAATGCTTTGTTCTATTTTTGAACGCGCTTAATTGTGCGTGACGACATCGTACTCAAGTTCAAGAACATTTTTGTTACAGTGCAGTGTAATCAATTCGTAGCTTGCTACGCTACGGGAAACCGTAGCACTTCATTTGCGCTACTACGATGACATAAAAATGATGTCGCCAAATATCTTATGTTTTTCTACTCTTTCTCCATACAAACGTAGTCGACGGTTTCCCCCCTGGATAACGACAAAAGAGAAAATATGTTTATGTCATGAAACCTAATATCTGCCATGGCAATGTAAAAAAAAACAAATGTAGGGGACGTATTTTTTTTAACTTTCTAATAAAAATAAAAATAAATTTTAGAAAAAATAGAATTTGACAAAAAAATCAATGGCATGGTCATGGCCATGGCAGATTTACGTTTTATTGCATAAACATTATTTACTCTAATGTCTTTGTCCAGGGAGGGAAGTAAACAGTTGATTACGTTTGTACTTTCCTCTGAACATACGTTTTTGCAAAAACTCCATGTACCCGGTACGATTCGAAGCCACGACCTGCAGATCACTAGCAAGCATGTCACGCTTCACACTGCGTCGGCCCAAGCCACCACTGTGTTAAAACTGTCAAGATTCCAAGTCGATTGTAGTTCTCTTGTCCCACAGGAGCTGGAAAAGAACACAAACCAAGCTGAACTAAACACCATAGCAACATACTACTTTGATGGGCAAGGGAAGGCGCTGAGGCCGATGGTCGCCATTCTAATGGCGCGAGCTGTCAACTACCACGTCTATGGAGAAAACAGGTTGGTTAGTCTTTTAACACTCACTCACTATCACTGCGTATAAACTAACTAAATTGTTTGACATAGATTTTTCTTCTTTTTCTTCTGACATAGATATTGGTTAGAAATCAACAATTTAAACACCACGCGATTAAAAGCGAAAAGAGTTTTTAATTTTGAAATTGGTTAACTTTTTAAGTTTACACGATTTGTTATCATAGATACATTTTACCTGGTCTTAATCGCGTGTTTTTATTTATTTTCTTACCTCGACGTTTCAACCATGTTACAATGTTGTAAATATAAATAAATAAAATAAATAAAAGTTTATTTTCATCAACCTAATACAAACATCTATTTAGTGATTGAGACCGCCTTTTAAGCAAATAATGCCTGTGTTAGGCGATCTCGCTCTTCATTAACAATATCATACTAGTAGGTAGGTAATTAACATTTTAAACAGGTACACTATACAAAACACTTTTACAATAACAAACATTAAAAATCCCACTAAAAATGAAGCCAAACCAACAAAAAATTATAACAAATATCACATGAGGGTATATTTGAATTAAAATTGTTAAACGCACGACCACTCCTACCATTCTCGCTCGGGTAGTCTCCGTAGGACAGAGGACAGAGGTGTAGGTAGGTACGATAATGTATGATGCACGTATCAATGTGTATGTGCGATCACTAATTTGTAGTCAGAGAGATGGTTTCATTGTTTATATCACAACTATTATGAATAAATAAAAATATTTGAAATAATAAAAGTGTGTGCCGGAAATTTATAGGTTAACTATAGGGTATAACAATGTTGTTAGTCGCAAGTAGATTCGTCGAGGTAAGAAATAAATAATAATACGAGATTAAGACCCGGTAAAATGTAGTTGTGCTAACTAAATTGTTTTTTTCTATAAAAAAAAATGTAAGCGATGAATAATATTTATACGTGCATTTTTCTTTTAAAGTATTTTCAGAATGCCTACTAACTAGCTTAGGCAGTTAAAGTTAATGAGATATTATATGTTGTAATACCTCGGTCACTTATCACCATAGATCGGATTTTGGGTGCTGTTTTAGACATTGTCACTAACATGGATATGACTTTCCGGAATTCTAAATTCCGTAATTCCGATATTTCTTTTTAAACTTTACAAAAATATTAAATGTATTGTATGTATGTATGTAATGTAATGTATTGTAAATGTATCGTAAAAATTGTACTATTAATTTAAAAAAAACAGGATTTTTTTAATTGAATGCATAAAACTTACTGAGTCATTTTCGTACAGCAATTTCGCAATTTTAAGTTAACAATATCCATAAGTAGAGACCCAAAATTGAACAAAAAAAATCTTTTGAAGACAGCGGCCATAACATTGTTTATCTTTTGCAATACCTATTGTCGCTATTGTCGGCAATATTACAAAGGCGGCGCCAAGGTATGTTTGTTTATTTTTCTTCGAACAATTATTGAAAGTTGTTTATACTAAATACCTATTTTTATATATTTATTTATACCTATTTATTATTCCGTTATTCCTATGGGAAAAGTAAAACTGCAAGTTAAGCTCATTCGCTTACTTCGGTTTGTTGAGTGCAGTCTATCCGTGTGTTTTATGCTATTGTTTATTGACCCCTGCTCGTTACTTGGATTTTGGATTTCACTGCAAAACTTGACATTTTGGCTACTAAACGGACTATGATTATTGCAACTGGATTGGATATCTTTGACATTTGTCGAACTTTGGGTGAGTAGATTTTTTATATATTGTAATAGAATAAATAACATAGCCTATAATCAAGAAACTTACACGAATAACTGTAAGTTTCTTGCCTTTAATTTGTTGTTAAAAAGAGTGTAGATTTTTTTTTCTTCATTCCTACAAATTTACAACTTATAGATATTATGGATTAGGCTGATTCCGTTCTGAAATATCGAGATAATTTAAATCTAAAAGTAGCTACAACACTATCTAGACCCGGAATGAAAAAAAAATGATCATCAGATTTCTATTTTCAACTTGGTAATTCTTAAGTAAAACTGGATATTGGGTGTTACCATGATCTTTTCTCGTTGTTTAATTTGTTGGTTTGTTGCGCAAAAAAATAGAGTATTTTTTTCTTAGACTATTAAGAAAAAACACAGAAAACAAAAAAACTTTTTCTGTGATTTTTTTATTATTTGTTTTTTTTTTTAATTTTATTTATTTATTTTTGATTAGCTGACGAATTAAATCCTGCAATAAGTAGATCATGGTAAGGGTCAAATTTCAAAATTAGCTTCCAAATAATTACATAGTTGTTAAATTCCGCAATGTCAACTATTCAGCTCGCACACCGAGGTAGATGGTGCGTAGTGCACTTAGCAAAGCTTGAAATATAACAATTTAAATGTACAGAGGTACAAAAATCTACTTCCCATTTTAACCAACTCGGTCAATTTGTAAGGAAAGTTGTATTTTTGTAATATTTTCTCAACAATAATTCCATGTCGAGGGAACATTTTTGGTTTTAGTAATACATAAATTGTTATATTTTAAGATTTGCTGGATTGTCTCTACCCTACCATTGTAAGGAAATACTGGCTGAAAAATAAATGTTTTTAAACAAGTATTTGAAAATGTTTGTTCCACAAACATGCTTTGGGTGTGTTTTCTCTTAATTGTGATAATTATTTATACTTAGAACAGATTTTATCCATTGTTTGTATATTAAATAAAGAAATATAAACATTAAACCCTTTTAATTTATATGTGTGTTTTATTTATTTCTGACGGATAACTCTAACCTGTAAACAGAATCTCATTTTAAATTTTGAAGATTATTTTTTTCTTTTAAATATTTCTAGTAAATATGCCTTCAGCAATAAAAACAAATGATGATGATGATGATGATACTTTAGATAGTGATAGTACTCGTGATTTCGACACCTATCCTTATTCGAAATTCCAAGACGCGGAATTTTTCTCGGAATTTTTTTTGGTCGTATCCATACTTTTGATGTCGCATTTTTGAAACGGCACCCAAAAATCCGATCTATGCTTATCACGTATAATTCTGAACGTTGACCTTTCCTTCTGTATATCTGTCGCTCCTGGGCAAATATTGCGCTTTCACTCTCGCACAGTTCAGCCAGCTGTGCGATCATGAATATAATATTAATATTAGTAGGATTCCATGACAGGTTTATTTAAAAAAATATATAAAGCGAGTTCTTAGTACTTTAAACATCATGATTAATTTTTACTAGCCAACCCGGCGCACTTCGTATCGCAATCGGTTATATCTAAAAAAAATGATATGTACTGCTATCTATATTTAAATGATATCACTGATATTTTCTTTGACTACAAAACTAAGTCAACGTTCTTTGCGTGACCGTGCAGTAATGGAGTCAGGACCTTTAAAGTTCCACATTGTTATCTCAAATTAATGTCAAACGAGCATATTGTGTGAACGGTCTATTCTCTGATTAATGTGGTTCCAATTATAGTTGACCTCACCAACTATATTTTTATAACCTGATCAATTTTCACAGTAGGTACCTAACTACCTACCTATACCTACCCAATTTGCGCTTTTAGATTTCCAAGGTTTATTTTTACACCAAATTAGTTGTGAGGATGTTTATTATTTTGTTAAAAAGTGAATGTTACTTGGCGTCGTATCTTGCACAACGTGTAGTTATCGTTTGGACTTCGTTCGGCCAAACACACACACATACACGGCAATTAGTTCATACACTTAACCTTGCACGCCCATTTTTGAATTCGAATTCTGCCATGCAATTTTATGTAACTTTGACCTTTCCTAGCACGATCATAGAAAAATAAATAAACGCCTATGAGTAACTTCTCTTATTTCTGTTACGAACGTCGTCGTTTGTTTCTACATAGATAGTCGGCGTTTGTTTCTACTTTGATCGTCATCGTTTTTTCCTACTTCGTTTGTCTTTTTTTTTCGGTTTCAATCGTCATTTGTTTCTGTATTGATCGTCTTTTGTTTAGGATTCGATTGTCTATTGTCTCTGTTTCGATCGTCTGTTGTTTCTGTTTCGATCGTCTTTTGTTTCTGTATCGATCACCCTTTGTTTTCGATTCGATCTATTATATTATTATGTATAGGTGTGTTAGGTGCAAAAGTGAGCTAATCAAATAAATTTAATAAAAAAAGGAGATTCAGTTTCGTTTGTAGATGCAATACGGGTGGAAAACTAAACCTACACGTCCTTGTGGTTTCTGACGACATGCTTGTAGTTTCTGGTTTCTGTGGACATTGAAGGATTCTGAAACTGTCAAAAACTAAAATAAGTAAAATAAGTAAGACTAAAATAAATAAATTTTACATTTATATTTATTCGCTAGACATAAATATAGTATATATAGTACGTTAATTAATTCTAATTCTTCCACGTCTAAAGCCATCGTCAAGTTAATGAATACTTAAATAATGTTAATTGAGAGATCTCCACATGCCTATAGTTTACCCACGTGTCCTTATTTATGTTATACCAATATTGGCGTTCACATTAATTTGTAGGTACATAATATAATTCGCCAATTTAGGCTGTATGCGCGTAACCTCTATTTAAATATATGTATAGTAAACTTGACCTTCAGTTTTCACTTTTTGTAGAAAACGCCGAGTTTCTACTAAGCATGTATGTTTACTATGGCATGTCTATATGATACCTTTTACTGTCACCGGTTACTCTCTACTAGAGTCTGTAACTCAAAACTTACTCGTATTATGGATGCGAAAGTTTTTGTGTTAGTTTTAATACTTTAGGTTAAAACTACTGGTTCGAATGATGTTAAACTAATTATACGAGTACAAATAAATTAATCTAAATTTAATAAAATAAATAAAATAAAAAATATGGTTTCAAGCTTGCTTTGTAGGTTTAAGGTCTGATTCGACCTAACTGGAATAAGTAACGAATATGAATTCTACCCATAAACCGTATTTTGTTTAAAGGACTCTCGAGTTGTTGAATGCTTTCTATTCTTTCTTTTTTCTGTTCAATTTAAAAATGACAATTAATGTTAATCAATGATTAAAGAATTGTTAATCATTGCGTATTCTAGTTTCGTCGAATCAAGCCTAAGACTTTTAAATATAATTTTACTTTGTGTATGACTTATACGATGCAACTTATACGATACAATGGTTCAGAAACATCCTTTATAATAATGTGGTAAAAAGTGGTATCTTAAGGAAAACCATTTACAAATCTGCAGGGCTCCTTTGTAGAATGAAATCGTTCCGATTTCAATAAATGAATAGTAAATTACCTATTTGTGCAATTCGTTCACGCGTTCCCTCTGTTATGCCGCGATATACCCTTACACGTTTTGAATAATTTAAAATACGACATAAATTAATTCGGGTTGTCTAGACATTAATAAACATGTCCTTTCAAGAGATATACGAGTGTTCGTTCGAGATAATTTACCGGATGGCAAGTTATCTGATTTACGGATACCTTACCAGACAATGCAGCCTTAAGCCTCAATTTGACCAAACTGGAATGAACAACGAATAGCAATTCTACGCATAAATCGTCTTTTGTTCGAGAGAGTCTCGAAGTTTTCATTTAAAAAAATCATTTTTGTGGAGAATCGTTATTCATTGCTTATTTTAGTTTGGTCGAATGAAGCTAAATAAGGCCAGTTTGAAATAAATATCATAAGGAAATTTGGCTAAAGTAAACCAACAATTAATAATCGGAAATAAATTACTCATTATTATAATACTCAATTATTCTAGGTCCGACCTAGGTTTTCTAGCCAAGCGGACTTGTCTGATTCATAAATACTCAGTACATATCTAGATACGGGTGACCTGGATTGGACCGTGCTACATTGTAGACTAAGTCGTCATTCACCATCTCGTGAGATAGTAATCAAAAGCCTCGTTAAATAAAAAAACTAGAAAGTTCGCAACCTTTATAATTATAGTCATCATTTCATAAGATCTTAATTTCTTCAGAATTTTTTGACGATCCTAGAATTTTGCCATTTCAACACAGACTAGTCGGCGCAAGGTCGCCGGCCGTCGTGTGATGTTAAAACCGTCTGATAGTTTTCAAAATCGCATTTCTTTGAAGGCAACTCGTTTAAAAACAATGGTTTTGTTTAATGTTTTTTGCAACTGTTGCGTGTAGTGGTTTATTGTCGAATTGTATTAAAGACATGCAATATTATTAGCATACGTAATCAATTTATTTCGTTTGATAAATGAAGATAAATATTGTCATGGTCGGTAAAGTATGCTTCGCTTACCGATTTAAAATGGATGATTCTATCGACCTCGATGTTTTGTCACGTCGAAAGTTGTTAGTCACTGGAAAAATATGGTGGCCGATTATTATTTCAATCGGAAATTGTTCAGTAATTCTAACTCTAAGATTCGGTGATTCTACTATAAAAATACATGGCTATTAGACTATGATTTTAGCTAATCAAATATGACCACGAAAAAAAACCTCAGAGTTTTTTGTGAAACGAATGGTAATGTGAGATCGAAGCGAATTACTTAGGCTCTAAATTTGATTTATCTAAACTAATATTATGAAGCTGAAGAGTTTGTTTGTGTGAACGTGCTACTCACAGGATCCGCTGATCCGATTTCAGGTCTTACCTCGTCGTTTTAACCATTGTAAGATAAATATTAATCGCGTATTATTAATAAGTAGGTATTATTTATGAGAAATTAAATAATAATACGCGATTAAGACCCGGGACAATGTAACTATGTTAACAAATCGTGTGAATGTAAAAGTTAATATACATTATTTATCAACAGTGCACTACTGCCGTCGCAGAGGCAGGTGGCAATGATCAGTGAGATGATCCACTCCGCTTCACTAATCCACGATGACGTCATCGATCAGAGCGACTTTCGGCGCGGAAAACCCTCAGTCAACGTGCTTTGGAATCATAAAAAGGTACGTGACTCTTTGGCTTTGTTAAGAGCGTATCCTAACATAACTGCTTCTATACAACATTTGTACGGCGAGGCGACTTACATACTTACAGTCGCCTCATACTGGACTGAATACTGTATTTGACCTTCGTCTATCATTTAGTAGTTCGAAAACACTAAGAATAAAATTGCGATATTAACGGTTTGGTAACTATTTAATGTTTTAAGGAAATATCACGGGAAAATGTTTAATGATCTCAAGACTATAAATGATTGGAGAAATATTTTGCAAGAATAAATGTATAGTTTACTTACCTAGAGATCATTGATCTGAAAGAAAATAGTAAAATACCTTTGTACGGAAACAACACTGACAGTAGACCCTATTAAACTTAAATTTAATCTTAACAACAACGCTGACAGACGACGCTCTCAAACTTAAACCTAATCTCTGGCAAATCCCAAGGTCATAACAATTACGACATCTACAATCTGTCATTATTAAAATACTAAGTAAAACTAGGTATGAAAAGTTTGCTTGCGAAATTAATATTTCTAGGCGACATTCGGGTCATCAGGATATAGAGGCGTTCGAACGAATTCGGTGTCGTTGTCCTCAATGATAGACCTCAATGAGGGCAATGAATCCCAAATAGAATTCACGTAGGTAAGAATTATAATGTCGTTTCTTTTTTAATGTGTTTTGGTTACAATCGATCAAGTTTTTGAATGGTCACTAGTTGTTACTTTATACTAAATATTAATAGACTCCTGGCATACCTAATAGCAATTTAAATTTGCCTTAATCGACTCTTCTTGCGTACTCCACTCTCCTATGGAGTGAAGGGATGGAGAGCCATGGAAAGGCATTTGCTGTAACCTAGGGTATCTTCAACGAATTAGACTGAGTCTGGCACAAAACTCTGATAGGCAAGCTTCCTTCTTACAGGCTCTCTTCCGCCCTGTACTTGTGCCTGGATAACCGACTTCTTGAGGGAACGGTCGCCTCTGTATATTCATTTATTTTCGTGTTATGAAGTGGAACTCACTGCCTGCGTTCTATTTCCCTCAAAACCATGACCTTGGAGTCTTCAAGTCTAAAGTAAATAGGTTTATTTTAGGCAAGTATGCTACATTGTTGACCTCATCGTCACTTCCCATCAGGTAAAGTGAGGTCAAACGCCTATCTTATGTAAAAAAACTGAAGTCGCATTAGAATGTAGGATGTATTACGCTCGCGTATCCCCCTCATAAGTTCCGACCCCTCCTCCTTAGTTGCTGCACCGGACAAAAATAAAAAAGGCATATGAAAAAGGCGTATGAAAATAAAAAGGCGTTGAAAAATTATTGAGTCTATGAACGTTAACGTCGTTTTATGGATTGCTGTTGACATGGCAATACATCATACCTACGGTGTAGGTAGTGTAAACCATGTACTTCAAATGTCGTCGTTTGAATGAGAATTAGTCCATGTTAAGACGCATTATCAAGCCAAAACGAGCTTGTAGTTCGAGTTATCTTTGTTTCTTTTAAAGGGTTATGATTATTACATAGATTATTTGTTTGTTGTTTGCAGTTTTTCTTTATGAATCATAAAATCTTAATTTTAAAACGAATATTCTTCGTTTTTCGAACTTTATCAATGTTTAAATTCAAAGATAACAAAATTTACTTCTATATTTAGTTTTTTTAATTTAAGTCTACGGTATGACGTTTTGTTTCTTACCGTCTGATATTTTTTGTTCAAGAAGATGTGTCAAATCATAGTCTACAATTAAAAAACGAAGTATACAAATCATATCATAATAGGGAAAAACACTGCTCACAACCGGCTTCTACGAACAAAATCATTGAACACTACCCTTCATATTCTAACCATCGACAACTTAGCTGCTTGAGACGACTACGTACACTCATTGTTCGTCGTAATAATGCGCCTTAATAGATGTCGATCTACTTATGACAGTGATGACTGTGTCTTAAGTCAGTCGACGTAAATAAAATAACCCTTCATTACGTGATTGCATACCTAATGGGACGTTAATGCGTTACTGGGGAACCTTTTCGTTCATCTTTATTTATATACAAAGCATTTTATATATTTACTAGCTGACCCGGCGAACTTCGTACCGCCTTAGCGTAAATTTAAATTTAATTTTTCTGAGAGATTTTCTTAATATTTTTTTCCGTAAGAACCGAATAATACAGAGTATTAGAAAACTACAAAAAAAAATAGCCAAATCGGTCAAGTCGTTTTCATGCTATGTCGTGACAACACAAAAACGGGTTTTATTTTTATATATATAATAGATAGATAGATAGACTAGCTGCGCTCTACGATCTCGTGAGAAGTTCGACGAACGCTTTTTAATCGGATGCCATGCCAAGGCCTACATCATATAAAAAACACTCGCCAAATTCCTGCTCTCTACCATCAGCGGTTTAGGGTGGGCGTTGATCAATCAGTTAGTCAGCTGGACAGACAGTCAGGACAAAGCATTTTATCAAAGATATACTATATATCTGTATCCCGCGGTTTTACCCTTATATATCCAGATCCCGTGAAAATGTTCAAAAGCCCTTTCTTATCGGATGCCTACATCACATATAAAACTCACTCCCCTTTCAGCTCTCTACTATCAGTGGTTTTGGCTGTTCGATGAACCATCAGTCAGTCAGTCAGGACAAAGAATTTTAAAGATATAGATGTATATTGGTTTTTCAAGTACCTACGCATTCCATTGTTTGCTTTTTCTAAGTTAGTGTAAAGATTAGTTTACATGGTTTATTTTACTAGGAAATAGTAGGTAATAGTACACGTACGTACGGTATGTATTTGTTTAAACGCCATTGCTACAGGTAACTGACACTTTGGTCATTCAATTATTAAGAAGTGTAGTTAAATCTCAAGGCTACATTTTACCGGGTCTTAATCGCGTATTATTATTTAGTTTCTTACCTCGACGTTTCAACTATATTACAGTAGTCTTGGTCGCGAGGAGATACCTATATACCTATATACCTATAGTATAATCCTTACTAACATTATAAGCGCGAAATTAACTCTATCTGTCTGTCTGTATATTGCTTCACATTTTATAAGTGTTAGGCAAGCCCAAGACTGGCGGTGTATAAAACCATCCCTTACTTATTTATTACAAACGACCTGCGCAACACACAGTTTAGTCACTTTATTTTTCTTAATTAACGTGAAACAGATGATGACGTGACGTGTAGATTCCTCTTGTAAACTCACGTGCTCTATCAATAAAAATAGATATAGAACTAACTCGTTTTTTTAGTAGGTATCAATAATAATAAAACGGATTTAAAGGTAGCCACTGATATGTGCATTTGGTCTATGGAAATATTCGTAGGTACTTATCGATAATTTGTTCGTTGCCGTTTCTCCCGCGACGTAAAAATAGGACTGTAATAAGTTTGGAGTGTCTGTGTATCTGTCTGTGGCGTCGTAGCTCCCAATCGGATAAAAGGATTAGTTTGATAGGTGCCTTGTGCGCGATGGCGATGGTGATCGTAATCTGCAGAGTCATTAAAAAGATATGTGTTATCAAACTCTTAAAATGTTTTCAAATATGGCCGAGTTGGGTATCAAATGAAAGAGCATAACATTTGTGACAACAATATTCTTATATAGAACTGATCTGCTGATGAACCAGGACAAAAACAACAGAACTCATCGTTTCATTAAAAAAACTTACCGTGTTTCGGTTTGTGAAAATCATAGTTACATTATCCCGGGTCTTAATCGCGTATTATTATTTAGTTTTTTAACTCGACGTTTCAACCATGTCACAATAATCTTGGTCGAAGGGACTGAGGGGAAATCCCCATGTGACCAAAACCAAAATGTTAATTGTGAAAATCACAACTCTGCTCGATGTATTGTCATGCCGAATATCCGGAAGACAAATGCCGATATGAGACACCACCTTAATACAAAGGATCAAGTTTTCGAATAACTGAGTAAAATTGAATATGTATAGGTAGATACATTTGTTAGCATGTCACGTCAGTTAATTTTGAAGGTCGACCGGTACATCAGGGATGCAGTATATAGACCTACCTAGCTCATCAGGAAATTCCAGATGAACGTGACTAGAATATTATGAAATATGTTTCTGACGAAATCGTTACATAGGTATTTAAATTTGAATTTATTAATTCATTCTGCTAGTATTTCCATAAAGTATTCAAACTAATAAAATACCTATTCTTGGCTAAATACCTAAGTATATAACGTCACTAAAGAATATTTAATATGGCAACTAGAAATAATAATAACATACCTTAGTATAATCGAGTATATTTCATCGCATATTAGATCTAGACCCAAACTAAGCAACTACGCTTATAACATAATAATTTAGGTACCAGACATGAATTTACGTCGTATCCTTTTATACGTAAAAAAATACTCATAACCAGAGACAAATATGTGCATATCATACAAAATTCGTTTTACGACGTAATTCGAACCCGCAACCATCTTCTCAGAGAGGTCTTCACATAATTCCATCCTCCTAATATTATAAAGGTGATAGTTTAATTACATGACAACGAGCGTGCAATAGATAGTCGCTCTCCCCCGAGAGTGGCGTGAAGGTGCATAAGGAAGGTGAGATAGTGGTCAAACCGCGGGGCGCTGCTATTAGTGCAAAAATGCAAAAATATTCATATAATTTTACGAAAACTTAAGTATTCATTGGTCTTCCTATTCATTTGAAAACAGGAGTCGTGATCGCGTTTTGTATACGTAATTATTTTGTAAACTATTACCTGACGCTTTTGTTACATCAACTGTAGTCACGCGGAGACCTCCTTTTCGTTTATATTTATGCCATTGAAAAGTATAAAAGAGTCTCGATTACGATACGACAGCAGTTTGGTAAAAGAGTAGCGTATCTACCTAAAATCTGGCGTAAATAAAAATACAAAGAATAAAAAAAACAAAGATCGAAATATTATTAACATTTGGGGGCGTCCATAAATTACGTGAGATGTTTAAGGGGGGGAGGGGGTCGAGTCAAATCTTATCTAATCTTACGTTGGTGAGAGGGAGGGTCTCGGCAAATATCACGCAATTTTTTTTCTGATTGAAACAAAAAAAAAATTATACTATTTTGGTCCATTTAATCCAGATTGTACACACTGAAAAAAAAATCTGCTACCGGAACTGTATTTTATTGCTCCAGTAACTGAACACACTCTACAGTTTACACGAAGCAATTTTTTTCTTTTCTTTTTACAATAACAATCCAACGCGTTTACGTAAGTAACCCACATTTTGAAAAATCTCACGTGAGATTGGAGGATGGGGTTGAATAAAATCTCACGACATCTCACAAGGGGGGGAGGGAGGGACAGAAAATTTCAAAAAACACTTCACGTAATTTATGGACGCCCCCTTTCCTCATACCAACTTCAAACCGACCGAATATCACAATCCCCCCATAATCTGAGTTTTTCAAGAATTATTGAAATCAGTTTTAAAGACTTCAATAGACAACTAGATGGCCACCATGTTAGTGGTCGTGGTCCAATCGACATACTCAAGTAAAAGTTTCAAAGTAGCAGACAAAGATATGATCCTTATATACGTTGTAATAACGAAATGATATTATACCGCGTAAGAATCATTATTAATATATCGTATTATGTAAAAAAGCTGGTTCTGCTGAATACAAATTTAGATAGGTATCTACATATAAGTAGATAATGATATCTCATTGCGAAAAAAAATCGTATTTTTCATTCCGCCATAAAAGTTCGCGTTACCGTCTTAAAAGTGTGCCTAATATTTAGACAAGACCCGTCCGCGTTGCTAAGGCGGCTTGTGTTTAAGGGGACAGTCTACCTACTCTATTCTCCATACCAACTTTACAAACGTAGTCGACTGTTTCCTCCCTGGATAAAGATATTAGAAAAAATATGTTTATGCCATAAGTCCTGTATCAGCCATGACCATGCCCCTACGTTTTGATTTTTTTCATTTTCTATTTTTTCTGAATTTTATTTCTAATCTAATTAGAAAAAAAAACGTAGGGCATGGTCATGGCAGATATAGGTTTTATGGCACAAACATATTTTCTCTAATGTCTTGATCCAGGGAGGAAACAGTCGACTACGTTTGTATGGAGAAAGAGTAGGTAGACTGTCCTCTTAACAATGACGTGTCCAGTCTATCGACAAATCAACGATTGACTCGATTCATATGGAAGATCTCCGGACATCTACGGGCAGGAATGTATAACTCGATCCAAACGACTGTAGCATACAATAGAGGTGTTTAAATAAATGATTAGAGACGAATCAATACAATGTTAGTAGGTTATGTCACTGTGTCCTTCATAATATTGTGTAATGTTGAGAGTCAATGGGTTATTTTTTTTGTTACTGGGCCGTCGTTATATTTTCTGTAACATGAACATTTTTAGTCGTTTTTATGCCCCTCAGGATTGTTATTCGCTATGGCCACCATAATCTTTGTTTCTTTTAAATTATATCTAATATATCTAATTAAATATTTAGCTTTGAACTTTTGTCTTCTGAGAAATGAATATTTATCTAATAGCGTCCTGACTGACAACGGAGTTTCTTATTCCCTTTCCAAAAGCAGACGTCTGTCTATGGCTATAAAAACTTTGATCATAGAAACTGGAATACCCCAGAAACATTCATTTTTACCATACTATGCAAAATAAACGTAGATTTTTCATCTCTTTTCGCGATTGTATTATACGTTTTGCCTTAAGTACGTTTCGAGGTACATATTTACAGGCCTCTTTCTCAAGGGACCCCTGGAACATCTGTCTACCGCTGAAAAAGAGGTCTGTAAAGCCCACGAAACGTAGGACATTGATAAAATGCCAAATAAAATAAAAGCAACGTAAAATAAACGTATTTACGTTCGTTAATACAGTGTTTAATGGAGCAAGTTCAATCAATTTTCCCATAAATTATAAAGCTTCTGTGTGTTCTTCTCAAGCCTATTGTGTGCTGCTGCGGTCAACAAAACTAGGTTAAGATCAGGTTTCTCACCTTACAATTGTAGCTGTTTTGATCTTGTTCTGTACAAAGTCACTTAAATTGAAATAAGTACATATGGATTTACTTTTATTTGACCTTGTAACTAGATCAGTGATTCTGAATGTAAAGGGGTGGAGTCCATCTCCACCCCTTTACAATCGGCTTTAAGAAACGATAAATGGACTCCGCCAGAGAAAATATGTAAAAGATGTAGATGAAATGACGTATGATAGAGGAGACTGGAAGAACAGATATAAGGTTTGGAGAAAGAAGAAAAGGATGGAACGAAATAAAATCATTTTTTTTTCGGTTTTAATCGCGTTGCGTTTAGTATATGTAGATGAAATGTTAAGAATTGATGCATTTGTGCTCTTTTAAAATAAGTCCTTCGTAATTACGGTAGTCAACTACTGTACTAAATAGTGCTACTTAAAGTCTTCGGCATTGGTTTTAAGTGATGTTAGTTTTGGTGTTGATTTCTAACTGTTTACCCATTTGTTATACAAATATTGGGCTTGGTAAAACTTCTATGGTCATATTCAATTTCGGATTTGGTTGATGGTAATCCTTGTATTCCATTGTAATTATATTTTCGTCGTGTCTGGTGTATCTGTACCTATTTCCATATAATGTGTTCCGATATATTAACCAGTGCATTAAGGGTCCTCCTTAGTCGGAACTCGTTCAACTATCATCTTCTACTCTTCTAGTTAGCGTGCTACATCTTAGATGTTGTACTGTCGTAATTTGCTATATAATGTTTGCAAGTATCTGTAAATAGCCCAGATAGAATCGTATCCAAAAAAACCATTTACCGGTTGTTGTTCTATTATTTTGAAAATAAATAAAAATCTGTGGGAAGTAGAGCGCGACAAGCAGCCTCGATGAGATGTAGTTACTACCGACCGAATCAAAATATAGGTACGTAGAAAGATATCGATATGTTTAGCATGTCTTTCCCTTTCTTTTTATTGATGTGTGAGTGAGAGGTTAGTTAGTGATTGGCCTCTGGGTACGATCGACGACGCGGGCGCTGGCGGCTACGTCAGACGCGTCTCACATACCTGCGTTCAACCGAAAGCCGACCGACCCTCGGTGAAAGTGCGAGCCGGCCTCATGCTTTAATCATATTATTATTGACTAGCTATTCTCTGAGATTTCACCCGCATAAGTCCCGATCCCGCGAGAATATCGAGATAATATTCTCATGGACCCAGATATGTCAGTCTGTTTAGATTCTTTATCATAATTTCTATAAGTTCTAAAATAAACTATACAAATTATTGCTCGTTCAAGTTCGAATATTTTTTAGAATTTTCATGGTAGGTAGGTACCTACTAATAAATTTAACAATTCAAATAAATAATCTTTTTAAATTCACACGATTTTAACATAGTTACATTTACCCGGGTCTTAATCGCGTATTTAATTAGGTATTGTAACATGGTTAAACGTCGAGGTAAGAAAATAAATAATAATACACGATTAAGATCCGGGAAAATGTCTAACTTAAATAAATGTTGACAGAATAGATTCATATAATGTACCAAAAACCGCCTTCTTAACACAAAACTCATCAATGGATTAAGATCAAGTGTTGAAATTAAGGAAATGATTTAATGTCTATTGCAGAACTGAGCTGAATCTTTGGTTTTATTAGTATAACACCTGTCTACACTTTTGCGTCTCTTGAACTAAAATAAACCGTCGTATTATACTTGTATTAATTAAATTAGTCATGCAGATCAGACGATTCGATCTACTCTTAAGAAAATATGTTAAAATGTATATTATAAAGTTCGATGGTCAGATAAACATAAGATGAACACGTCGAAAGATGTTTGAAACACGATCATTGGGTAACACCTACTACCTCTTTAAATAAATATATTTGTAAAACCTATTATAGCTATTAGTTTGGTCAAGGTAATTTTCGTAAGCATTGTCACAACTCTACGGCTAATATTATTAGGATAGACTTTCAATTTCGATTACAATCCACGAACACGTTAAAACAAAGATGTAAATTGAACTCAATTTTCGGTTTTAATCGCGTGGTGTTTATTACTTTTAGCATTGTTTCAATGCCTCGAAACCTTTACAGGTCTCTGAGTCGACTCAGTTCATTCTGATGTAACGAACCAGGTCTCGAAAGGTTGAAATAATGCTAAAAGTAATAAACACGACGCAAATAAAACCGAAAAATAAGCTTAAATTACAACCAAAATCACAAAATCAGAAGAAAATTCTATGTTAACAAAGATATAGTTAAATGATCTATTTGTATTTAACTACAGCCTACCATTCAATATGACTAGAATATGTATTATGTAGGACAAAGAATCTCCGTTTCTTTATACCCTCCCAGTTCCTTGATGGTACGTCGAATTGCATCAGATCGACGTTCATTACCTTATTAACTCAACTTGTAGGCGTTCTGCGTTTTAGCTCGTCCTTCACGAATAAAATGCTCATGTCCTGCGATTACACATGTTCCGCTGACGATGTGATCTTTGCATTGAAACATACCAGAAACTAATCGCATATATTAAGAACAATGGGACACGTTCTTCTTCAAACAAAACACTTAGTCGAATCATGTTGGTTTCTTTAATATGTTATCCTTCACCTCAAACCAGTTAACGTTTAGAAGTACCGACGGATTTTCGCCCATTTTAGTCATATTTAAAATTCTAGTTTTTCGAGTTTCCATACGGCACGCCGATTGAATTCAACATCCGCCAGTCACATTTGCGTTGACGGATGTTAATTCAACTAATTTGTATTAAAGATTTTATGAATTATGTAATATCTAAATGTTGATTCAGTGTTGTCTGTGCCTATCATAAGTCGAGGTACGAAATGGTGTATTTGAACGTTTTAAGTAAATATACCTAATATCATGGTAACAGGGCGCGCCTATTTGCACTTTAGCTCATTTACGACCATGTTACCGAGCACGGATGTACGCTGTTTGCACTGTAAAGTTACGTCTCTAATACTAATATATATATTTGTATAATATAATTTTAATGAATAAATATTTTTTGAAGTGTTTTAATTAATAGTTATGCAAGAGATTGTTTAGAGTAGTGATTTTAGCGACGAGCGGTCGTTGCCCGAGACTGAATTATTCACTAGTAAAACTAATTACAAAGAATTGTAATATAGGACAATGGGTAGAGTAACTTATTAACACATACGTCACAGAGGAATTGCAAATTCGTATCGTATCTGTGACTATTGTTCAGAATATGTCTCGAACCTTATTGTTCACGTCTGCAGTTTTGCTATGGAATTGCGAGTTTAAATGAGGAGACTCCGTGTATTGAATTGCTAAAAAATGTGTTATCTACATCTATGAAATTATTGGTCCTGACTGACTAAACTGCTTATAGTTGAGAATTGAAATTTGGAGAGTATGTACTTTATATACGTAGCAATCGGATAAGAAAGGGTTTTTAGAACTCCCACAGGATCGGGACTTACGCGAGTGAAACCACGGGACACAGCTAGTTTAATATATAGGGTAAGGATACCATATTGTTGGCACTCCACTCCAATTTATTTAACTTTTTAAATTCACACGATTTGTTAACATAGTTACATTTTCCCGGGTCTTAATCGCGTATTATTATTTATTTTCTTACCTCGACGTTTTAACCATGTTACAGGCTCTTTGTTTTTTTATTTGCCGCTCAAGGAGAGAACTCGTGTGGTCTAGTTGGCAAAGACGTTGGGGTACTGACCGAAAGACGCGAGTTTCAACTTCGCCGCGAGTGAATTTTTGAAGATGTATTTTGCCCATAAATATTTTTAGTAGGTAACCGATTTTTTTTAATTGTGTGGTTGTTTATTAAACCAGTAATTACGCCCGTTGCTATAAAAACTATACACATGTACAAAAACTTTAAATAATAGTAAAAATGTGACGAAAATATATCTACTGAACTTGAAATAAAATGTAATATTTTGTAACATCTTTTTAATCGGTATCATTCGAAAGATGTATAGGTCAATCAGCCATGGGTTCTCTCCCCGCCTTGGTGAAAGCTATCACAATATGCTATCTTGATACCGTATATTTATATTTCGAGATTTGTAATCATCTTGTAATGCTTCATTTCATTGTTTACGAGACTTCCGTTTATCAATATATTTTTCCTATAACAGTAAATTTATCTTCAATAAACCTAATAATTCCTTGACCTTTAAATACCACAAAAGTATTCGTAAGTATTTTTTACAAATTTGCCAACTTTAACTAGAAATACAGCAATAGACAGTCACAAACTTGTTTTATGTAATATATAATTTAAATGCAAGTTTACGTCCACCCAAAAAGCAAAAGGTGCGGTCTGAACGACAGAATGAGTTACTGTTGCGTCACAAAGTCCGACGACATCGTGATCTACCAAACTTTATTTTACATTTATGTTAAAATATGCATTTTTGTTTTCATTTACCTGTTTCCCAGCACATGATACAAGCAGTAAGTTAATCACAGTCAAGTCTGATAGATCAAATCATAAGAATGGTAAAGGTACGAACTTTTGGCACAACATCTAATTTATTGGCTCAGTACATTTTAGTTACATTTTCCCGGGTCTTAATCGCGTATTATTATTTATTTTCTTACCTCGACGTTTTAACCATGTTACAATGGTCTTGGTCGCGAGGGGCCTCACGACTAACGTCGAACTATTATAACTCTATTACTATTATAACTCTTCCGCTTTATAATAGTAATAGATGTAACTACAATAACTAAAGGCAGTACTATAAATTCACACTGAAATTCATGAGTGAAACGTCGAGGTCAGAAAAAAAATAACAAAACGCGATTAAGACCCGGTAAAATGTACCCATGTTAACAAATCGTGTGAATTTCAAAAGTCTTAATCGCGTATTATTTATATACGAAAATAAACAATAATCATCATCATCCGAGCGTTGTTCCCGGTTGCATCCCTCTCGAGAGCCCGGGGTCCGCTTTCCTACTTTTACGTCTCCACTTCGCACGATCTTCGGCATCCCGTGTAGTGAGGCCATTTGCACGCATATCCGATCTTACAACGTCAAGCCAGCACTTCTTGGGTCTTCCCAATCTGCCGCGGCCGGGCGGAGGCGCCATGGCAAGACATTTGTTTCCCACGTAACTAGCCGGTTTTCGTAGAACGTGGCCGTACCACCGTAAGCGGCATTCTTGCAGTTTGTCTGCAATGTCTCGGACATGAAGGCTGCCCCTGATGCGGGAGTTTCTGACGCGGTCTTTTCGCGTCACTCCACACATCCAGCGCAGCATCTTCATCTCCGTGACACGCAGCTCCAGCTTATGTCGCTCAAGCAATGGCCACGCCTCACTACCATACAAAAGGACAGGTCTAATGATCGTTTTATAGACCTGTCCCTTCAGTTTAACCGGCATTTTCGGGTCACAAATGACACCAGTTACCTCTCGCCACTTGGCCCAAGCTGCCGAAATGCGGGACTTGACGTCACAATCGATGTCGCCGGACTCGTGAAGCACAGATCCCAAGTACTTAAACTGGTCTGTCCGCTCGACCATGTGACCGTCAACGCAGACAGGTGTGGGATCTGTGGTATTGCTAGCCAAGTATTCGGTCTTCGCTACGTTGAGTTGCAAACCGCCGTTCTCAAGTGACTCTTTCCAAGCATTTACACGCCTTCCAAGCCGTCCCTTATCCGAGTCCGCTAGCGCAATATCATCAGCATACATGAGCATCCACGGGGGCTGCTCGTGTGCGTCTCGGATGACTACGGACAGTGCGTCCAGTATTACGCTAAACAGAAACGGACTTAGGACGGATCCTTGGTGGACTCCGACTGTAATGGGAAAAGATTTAGTGTCACCAACAGCAGTTCGCACCACTGAATCGGAATTTCGGTACATGTCCCGGATGGTTTCAATATAAGTTTCAGGCACCCCTTTGGACCGCAGCGCCCACCAGATCATCACGCGAGGAACACAGTCGAAGGCCTTCTGCAAGTCCAGGAACAGAAAATGCAGAGGCGTATTCTTCGTTCTGTATTTCTCCATAACGATCCTTAGGGCGAAAACAGGGTCCATGGTACCATGACCGGGGCGGAAACCATACTGGCCCTCCGAGACAGTGCACTCCTGCCGGATCCGAGAGTCAACTATACGCTCGTAGAGCTTCATGGTGTGGGACATGACCTTTATACCACGATAACTTCCACACTCCTGCACAGATCCCTTGCCCTTGAACACTGGAGTGATAACACTCAGTCTCCATTGGGCGGGGATTCTGCCGGTCTCGAGTATGCGGTTAAAAAGGTTGGTTAAGATGCCCACACCACGAGAACCCATAGCCTTCCATACTTCGATGGGGACTCCATCGGCGCCGACAGCTTTCCGATTCTTCATGCAGCGAAGAGCCTTGCGCACCTCCTCAGGCGTAATCAGTGGCACAAGTCCTAGATTCGGAGGGAGTTCCGGTGGCTGCACCTCTTTATACTGCTTATTGAGCAGTTCGTGGAAATAAGAGCGCCACCTCTCCTTCACCGCGAGGTCCTCGCATAGCAGGTTACCATTAGGATCTTTTACACAGCGGCACTTGGATATATCCTGTGCCGCTTTGATCCTAGAACGTGCCAACTTATAAATAAGCTTCTGCCCCTCAGACGTGTCCAACTTATCGTACAGTGGCTGTAAGTGGTCCCGTCTGGCTCTGGCTACTGCTCTCTTTGTGGCACGTTTGGCAGACCTGTACGCGTCGCGATCTTCAGGAGAGTTGGACGCTTGCCACTTTTTAAAGAGGGCTTTCTTCACCCTAGTCTCCCTCTGGACTGTGTCGTTCCACCACCAAGTTTCCTTGTCACACTTGCGTCCTCCCTTAGACATACCGAGGACCGACCGCGCCGAATCAGCGATAGACACCTGAATCCGGTCCCAGTGTTCCTGCACCGATTCGCCTTCAGCATTGGCACATTTGTCGCCGATTGCTGAGGCGAGCATCTGGGACTTGACTTCATCAAGCCTCCACCATCTGATTCGGCGCTGACATGGTTCCGGTCGTTTGTCTTTGGTCTTTACACAGAGATCCATGACAAGGATACGGTGTTGGGCAGTGAGACTCTCACCGGGTATGACTTTGCAGTTGGCCACGTTGCCGATGTGGTGTCTCCTAGTGATTAGAAAATCGATTTGGGTAGCGCGCCCCCCGCTCCTGTAGGTGATCAAGTGGTCGGGCTTCTTTTTGAAATAAGTGTTCACGAGTGCCAGGTCGGCAGTGGCACACGTACGCAGAATTTCTTCCCCTTCCGCATTCCGACTGCCATACCCGAAGCCTCCATGAACACGTTCAAATTCCACCCCCATCTCACCCACATGACCGTTCAGGTCACCACCCAAAACGATTCCCTGCGACAACGGGATTGCCCCAAGTACCTCGCCGAGTTTATCCCAAAACGACCTCTTATCAGCGTCGCTACAACCGACCTGTGGCGCGTAAGCACTTACTAGGTGAGTAGGAACCCCCCCAATAAGCACCTTCACGCACATAAGTCGGTCGCTAAAGCGATTCACCTCCAAGATATCGTCATGCAACCCCTCAGCGAGCACCACAGCCACCCCGTTCTCTCCACCAGGTGCACCCGTGTAGATCAGCTTGTAGCCATTCCCAATGAGCCGGGATCTGCTGCCTTTCCATCGAGTCTCCTGCAGGAACGCCACGGCCACCTTCCGCCTGGAAAGTACGTCGGCTAGCTCCCTCGCGCGTCCGGTTAGCGTGCCAATGTTCCACGTTGCGAAGCGGAGTTTCGGGGCTCGCGTCTTTAACCGTGCCCGCCCGTGGCACGGTAGCCCTAGTCCACTTGCCACAGGAGTCGGGCGAAACTCCTGCGCGCCGTTATGCGGCGGCGCCCTATCCCTGTGGCCATAAACTCTTTTACTTCTTTCCATAAAGATTTGGCAAATTTCGACTTTCACGGGAGCGACTGCCGTCTGACCTCCCAACCCCGAAGGGAAAGTCTGCGCCAGAGCCTCGTCCGTTTATCAGCAGGTGCACCAAGCTAGCAGGTGAGGTTGGCTTGGGCCCAACGATCTTAGTGGGCCCCATACACACCCAAAAAAATAAACAATAATACGCTATTAATACTCCTCTTTTAATTAAGATTACTCCTCGTGCCAAAGACTAGTAACATTGTCAAAACGTCGAGGTAAGAAAGTAAATAATAATTTTAACAATCACGGCATTTAAGATACCATTCAGTAAGTTGCAATAGTAATAACTATTGGATAAGTGTGCGTGTAGTTAAAATGAACGAGCGCGTCGATGTCTTTTGTATTGAACTTGCTTGTTGAGTTCATTTAGTAATCTAAGAAGTAAATTAATATGATTTTCTCTGAAATCCGGTTCCTTCGTAACTAAGACGTAAATGTATTTTGAATATATCAAAATACATACACGTCTTAGTTACTGACAGTAGGTAGAGCCTAATATTATAAAGAGGAAAGATTTGGTTTTTTGTACGTTTGTAACGAAAAGGCCCTGAAAATTTAGGACTAAATTTAAACAATCTTTTACTTATAGAAAGCTACATTATCGAGGAGTTATATAGGCTAATTTTAATTCCGATATTCTCATCGGGACTTACATGAGTGAAACCGCGGAGTCCGCTGGGCGTAGCTAGTTTTGTTTAAGACAAATTTCAAACCTGCTGTCTTCTTCGTCGTAGTCATAGTCAATTGCGGACCACGAAGAAGCTGTAAGTTAGATGGCGCACTGAATCATCTTCTTCTTTTTTTGCTAATGATCAAAAACACCTTTATGATCATTAGCAACGGAAACTTCAAGGTCTAATTAGTACCAGTTAAATTATTATCTAAATACAGGTAGATACCTATATTATGATTTCTCATTAATAACTCAAATTAGACGACCCACTTTATTAGGTACCTACTAACTAACTAACTAAATGAATGAAAGCAGATTAACTATTACTTTCTATCGGTCCGTCATCGAATGACCGAATGTTCTGTTGAAAGCAAAATTCGATCAACACTTTCGTCGAGTGACCAACCGCGAGTGTATGTAATAAAGAATGTTAAGTAAAGAACAGGTTCGTCCGTCTACCTATACAAGCTACATACAGTCTACCTAACTGTATGTAGCTTGCCAGACATTTTAATGTGGGGATTTGGGTCAGAGGCAGTACCATACTTTAGGTACAAGCCTAGGTCACATTAGGCAAATATAAGGGTATTTTTATCCGACTGCTAAATAAGGGTTATGTTTTTTGAACGTATGTATGTCGCTATCTGAAGCATGAACAGTTCTATAGATTTTTCTTTATTTATTTTGCACTTTCTTAATTAAAGAAATAAACATTAGTTTTAATTTTATTTACAACTAAGGCGCGTGCGGCCATCTACCGATAAAGGATTTTATATATTGACTAGCAGAGTCCCACGGTTTCACCCGCGTAATTCCCGAACTCATATGAATTTTAAAACCATCACACACACCAAAAAGAACACACTCTCCAAACTTCATGTCTCTAGGACCAGCGGTTTGGGCTCTGCGTTGATATATATTTGAGTCAATCAGTCAGAACATTGAATTTTAAATATTATTTAAATTTTGGCTATACATATAAAATTCTTTAAAGTTGGTGTAAGGCTTTTTTACCTATATTGCTATGCTGAAACAGTCGTTCTGTGTAACACGATTATCAACTGCTCAGTAAGTTTGTAGTGCAATGCTATGATAAAATCTCAAGCATAATTTTCGTGTATCTAAGTAATTAAAATAAAAAAAAATATGTTTTTTTAATAATCTATTTCATATTGCTAAGCAACTTAATTCACAGACTTTACGTCGAAATCGCATAATGAATAAGTTACGTAAAATTGATTAGCAACCTTCTAAAATATGATTTAAAAATATTCAGGGACCTAATTTGTGAAATCGTTTTTATCACAGATAACTTTTTATGTAACATTTGCTTATTTAACTTTCTTGATATGGCAATCCCCTCACGCCATTGATATTTGGATAACCTTGTAACATCGTGTCAAGGTCGATAAATCTTTGCTTTATTGTTAGATATCTGATGGTGTGAAGAACATTTATTTCTTAGATACAATTAAATAGATTTATCTACAAACCAGCTGCTTACAATATAAAAATCATATCCAATTGAATACATCCAAGTTGTAAAAACATTTACAGAAACTCATTATAATCGATTAGACAGACATCGCGGCGTCACTTTTGGCGTATAAATCCACTCTGTCGAAACGCAGTCAATGTGCTTCAAAAGATTTCTTTCATCTCTCAATTTGTACATTAAAAGAGTTTAGCGAATAGCGTGACTGCGCTCTCACAACACTCCGTAATTGATATTGGAGGGAGAGGTTACACAGTCAAGCATTATTACTAAAACCGGATTTTTAAATAGTATGAACAAGTGGCACCTCTGTCCAGGCAAGTATGTTGAAACGATGCCCACACGTCGTCGGTTGGTATTCGCCATCATATACCTGATAGTTTCGCAATCCATCGGACCTTCCGCTCACTAGATATAAAATACCATGATCTACTCGTATCGATCTCACTGATTGATTTTCTTTCGCTAATATCGATCGACACCGCACGAATTAAGCTAACAACTTAATAAGACGTCGTAAGATTTCGATGAGCAATATTTCGTTGGCGGACTTTCATTTTCTGCAGATAACGGTATTTTAGAGTAACTTTTACTCTTTTTTTTTCGTTCATGTTTTTGTAGTATAAATTAAAACGTCACTTGTAATTTGTTATTATGAGTGACTTCTTTCTTTTTAAAGTTTTAACAGAATTAACAGCACTTAATAATAGTTTAAACTATAAGTAATACACTTCTTAAATTCACACGATTTGTTAACATATTTACATTTTCCCGGGTCTTAGTCGCGTATTATTATTTATTTTCTTAATAAATAATAATATGCGAGTAATACCCGGGGAAATGTAAATAGTTTTATTTTTTATTATGTTTTACTAAATTTTAGGTAACAGACTGTCATAATAGATGAATAGATTCCTACTTTTTAAAAGGAAACATCATCTAGAACTGTTTATCTGTTGTTTTGATGTTATCCTACTGTAAGGCAAAGGTCTCTCTAAGCTGGTCAGTTCTGAATGATGTTTATAAACGGGACGTATAGTCGGGAAGGCCCCGACTACATATACAGTTTATAAAAAATCTATTGCTGGTATTTCAGTTGTTTGAATAAAAATAAAATTGCGGTTAAGCTCAGTGGGCCGTGCTATGTGCTTAAGTTTGACCGATAAAATAAACATTAAATGATTGAGTGGTATTTGGTGGGCGACGCGAGACGTGAACGCGACTGGTTTGTAGGATGAGGGGGGAGTCAAGGCCGGCCGAGTGACATACATCCCGCCACATTCACCTTCCGTCCGTCGCAGGCGCAGCCACCACCACCTGCTTGCTACCATCACTGTCAAGGCCTCTTGTGAAACACCGACCGATACCCACTCCGGCTATTCTGTCGCAACTCACACGGGCTATTCTTCGCATTATACGCATTAAACGATTCTCGTAAATCGTTTTAAAAAGAAAACTTTAACAACTAAAAGAATTTCCGCGTTACTTGAATTATCATCGCATTATATTTATTACAAGGCTAATAACAGATGAGCACCCATTTATGGATGTCATATTTATTTACCATTCAAAATTAAACGGATGTTTTTACGACTGAAAATAAATAAGTTATTTTCTTTAGGTATGTCTTCTCATCTTTTTACACGGAACTCATTGATTCTTCGTCGGGTTAATGACACTTCGGTATGTTCGAGACCTTCGAAGTTAAATATTGAACCTTTAATGATGATTATAAATATGTTTCACTAATTACCTCTACGCACTTCCAACTCTTTTAATTAAAAGATTCTTAACTTCACCCACTCAGATAAGGAGTGAACATGTGCTCGCAATATATGATGATAAGTAAATGAATGATAGAATAGAAACCACAACGCATTCAGAATTAAGTCGGCTGCGTGAAATCGTAGAGATTTTTCTGGTAAATTATTCATGTGGCTCACGTTGGGCAAACTTTCGAAGCGTTCTCGTAGGTAAAAGCCTTTCACTCTTATCATAGTGAGTGTACATACAGTTTATCATAGAAATAATTACTTGTAATTTCAATATTTGTACAGAAAAAGCGGTTAATCTACTTTAGCGACCTGTTTATATCGAACTCGAGTATGTGGCGGTTGGTAAGAGTCAATACGTTTTAAATTTGGTTCGTGCTTGTAATTAAGTTGCATTGCGACACATGCAGTACCATGGTCACATTTAGTGAATTGCAACAGTATGCCTACTGGTGTAGTTGGCTGCATTGATAGGTTACGTGGAGAGGCTCATGCACCACCTGTGTGCTCTGCGGAGGTAACGGATGCGTTAGCCGATGGACGATGAGCGAGCGAAGTACGGCAGAAAGTGTGTTAATGCGTGCATCGATTTGCGCAACGAAGCGCACATAACACGCGCACTTCGTTCTTCACTACTGCACCTGAACACGTTCCCGTTGCTTTGATTCCAGTTTGCGTTTTCTAACATTCAACTAAGTCTTAGCTATATTTTTGACCTGGAGCGTTACATTTGACGAGATTTCGACCTCATTAGCGATTCCTATGCCTTTTTTTTCTTTGGTACTCAAGACAATTAGTATAATTATACTAATTCATTACGTCACGAACTACTTTCACATTTTAAAATGCTAATCTAATGAGACTACATAAAACACTTTCGTTTAAAACAGCTAAAACTCAAACTTAGTTTTAGATTTTATCTGTTTCTCAATAGCCAAAATATTGAAACTAGTTTCTGTGGCTTCAAGGATTATATTAATCTTATATACCTACAACGTCTCTTTCTGATAAAAAGTTGTGTTTATTGTGTTTCTCTGTTTTTCTTTATCTTTCGTAATAATTTGGTAGGTAGTGCCTACAATAAAGCGTTAATTGAAACTTAAAATGTAAAAATTAAAATTAAAAAAAAAAGTTAAATTTTTTCTTCTAATTAGCGAGTCTGGCTTCTGTCCTTTCTTAGAAATTAGGTCAAATTCGTCGGCATTCGTTAGTTAGGCACACTTGTTAACTAATTTATTGGTTGTCACGATGGCCCTTACTAGACGTTACGTGTGTGGGTAAATCCGGTCAGTGGATGTAGGCTAACGGGTGTCCAGCGAGCTAATGAGATAGGTGTCGGACTGTTGGTCCCAGTGAGCCGCGATGCGGGGCCACAGTATATTCAATACGGAGAGCGGCTGGCTCTCCGACAGTATTCTAACTAGATATAAAGGAGACGCAACGGCGTCTCATTTTGATGTTTCTAGGTGTAGTAGTCGCATCTACGCCAATATTGTATTTCGGAACGTCCGTTCGGTACACGGCATTATTCACGTCGTCATTCATCTATTAAAAAAAAACGATTCCAATAATAAAAATATGGAAATACAGGCAGCAGTAGATTAAGTTGCCGTAACTGAATACAGAAAGAATACATAATATTTGCTTCTACTTATTGCGACGACAGCGTCACTGCCACCTGATGTTAAGATGTTCTGGGGGGACTAAACGTCACGCAGCCGCCCGGTAGTTATTTATTTCAATATTTTATACCAGCGAGTTTGACTACTGTACGTATGAGTACTGTGACAGTCGGAAGCGGGGCGGAACTCGCCGCTTGCCGGCCGGGTCCGCGCCCGCGCACTCACCATTAGTATGCGGCCGGACGCCGCATCACAACACAACTTTCTCGACATTCCTACCAACCGCCCGAGAAATGAGAGCCGCCGATATGTATTACAATTAATAGCTTATTTCACTACCAGTTAATGATTTGATATCATAACAAATGATATCGTATCTTGTCGCTTCAACTGAGATTAGTATGATCGTTAATAAATTCTTATCAGCAAGTTGATAACACGACTTGGCAATCGAGGTAAATCGACCTAAATGTTTTATCGGATAGGGGTGGAGTGATAGATATTTATATAGGTATTTGAATAGCTGCGTTTCGCGGGTTCACCAGTCCCGACCCCGTGGGAATTTCTTAGTAGACCCACACCTTCCAATTATATATAATGTCTATACGGCCCTATTGTCTATCTATAGGATATCAAATATAGATCTCGACTTGAGACTTAATTTGTAGCATCTATTGAAAAATGATATTTCCTTGTTGCTTATATAAATTTTATAAAGACGTCCTATAAATCGACTCTCAAGTGGAGATATCAGTTTGGGTCACCTTTTGTAACTCTTGCGCTCAAACCAACGAGCGATTTAAAATGAGTTTTAAAAATTTCGAAATTTAAAATTTGTTTGAGTAAGAAACCAAAGATCGAACCATTCGAAGACACATAGCTACCCCTTAGTGGTCTAGGCTAATTAGTCAATGAATCACACAGTCAGTACCCCTACCATGAGTTGATACGTAAATACGCACAGTATGGGTATGTCCGTAACGCAAAATAATTATCTCGCGCGCCCGATGGGTCGCGACCAGTGCCGCAAGAAACAAACGGAGAGGACGCGCTGTACCTACACAAGATCCAACTGTAGACGGTACAGTGGACGTATTTACGTACCAACTCATGGTAGGGGTACAGGACTATGATATTAATAACTGAGGCTAGATATCGGTTCTTAAGAAAGGCTTGTTGCGCCACAGCAAGCTTGCTCCACTTTGCGTCACATATTTATCATAATTTAGTAGTGAATAATGCTAATGATTTTATTTCCAGGTGGCGATGGCCGGCGACTTCATCCTCGCCGTGGCGTCGATGATGATAGCTCGCTTGCGCAGTGACGACGTCACGCTAGTGCTCAGTCAGGTACGTACTACGAAGGTTATCTATAAACCATCCGTACCATCTATCTTATCCAACAATACGTATACTCTATTTCAGAAAATTAGATCAAAAATGTAAACAAAGAACTGACAAATTTAGAGGAAAAGTAAATAATTACTATTTTCCTATTATAATAGGAAAAAGTTCGCGGTATGCAACGTTTTAATGAAAACCTAACCCAACCTGAATTGAGTTCATAATACGTTAGGTATGCGTGTGTGCACCTAATTGTACCATAATTTGAATACGATATAGGTATTTGATGTAAACATAGTACTGTCAATATCAAAGGAAAAAGTAAATAAAGTGACTAGTTTATTATTATAATAAAGTACGCTTGTACTTTATACCACATTTACAAGTACTTACATTTTTAGTACAGAACGGCTAAACATCTACTGTTAAGGTTCGGATCGATGTTAACTACCCTACTAGATCAAGATTTCTATTAACCCGGCAAAGGTACATCCAGTAAACAAGGATCTTTACGTTCGTGTCACAGACACATTAAAAAATTTAACATATCTTACCCAATTCATGCATTGAAATGCATTAAACAACCCTACTAATATTATAAAGCTGAAAGTTTGTGAGTATGTATGTATGTGTGTGTGTTTGTTACTCAATCATGTAAAAACGCGCGTGAAACCACGGGTCGTAGCTAGTAAACAATAATTTCTTATTTGATTATAAATTCAGTTGCGGTTTATAAAACCACTGTAACTCGAATTCGTACTAAGACGTGTTACCGCAACATTGGCTACCGGACACGCACCCTGTGTGTAGGCATATAGCTACCTACCTTGTATTACGTGGGTAGGTATACATTGCCTAACTTGATACCTGCCTATCATACTTGTTTACATCTACTCTACGTGTTTCAGCTATGAATATTTTACTACTTTTAATGAAGACAATAGTACATTTACATCAAATATAATACATCATTCAGAAGGTAGGGGGAATCCGCAATGAAATGGACGTGTTTTGAAACGGACACTGTCGATATTTCAAGTTTTTGATTTTTGATGACCATAGACCTGTGGGCCTGTGACCATAGACCCTTGTCTATGGTCATCAACGGTGCCAACACCCAAAAAACCTAAAATATTGTAAATATTTTGTAAATAAAAAAATAATAATAAAAAAAATGTTAATTGTCGATAGTGTCCATTTCAAAACCCGTCCGTTTCATTGCGGATTCCCCGTAACAATATTTTTCAAATTTAGACTCGTTAACTCGGAACTGACGACCTGCGTAACAACGTAACGGCAATGTTGTAATTTTCAGAGATTTTTTTATTTATTCACAAAAAAAGTAGGTAACAAAAAAGAACTTGTGCATAAGGTGCCTTAAAAACTTTTTCGAGTTTAACCGTGCTTCAGTGAGCCGTTTGCAACTAAAACTATTTATCTACTGTATATACAAATAAAAAAAGTTCTTATAGTTTTCAGCAAATACCCATAGTACCGAACATAAAATATACAAAACCGAAAGCCAACACAAGTAAAAACAAAATCAATAAAATTAAACAGCCTCCAAAATACACAACCAATCCACAAATATATACAGGGGTTAGATTTTATAAAGCAGCTGCTATACTCTGTCTCAGAATCTTGCATAAAAAAACTCATACATTTATTTAAGACACAAGGATGATCTGACTGTGCCCTATTGTAGGCTCCAGAAAATAAGTAAGTCGTTCTGTAGTACTAGTGTACTTTATTATAATAAACTACCTGAAGACGTATGTGACATGTCCATTACAAGATTCAAAAAATATATTAAACTTAAATTGTGTAATAAGGCGTACTATAGCACGTCATCATATTTTGATGAAAAGAATCCATGGACATAATTGTTAACTGCTCCTGTTCAAATTACAGATATCTGTATTGTGACGATTGTAATATAAAACATGATTAAAAAAAAATTGAAAAAATAACCCCATGAGTTTCTTGTGGTTTCTTCTCATCGGAGGGCGCGTTCCGAAACCACAGTAAAATAAAATCTCGACGTTTCAAAACGTACGTATGTGTGTATAATATACGTTCTAAATGAATAAATGAATTTTGAGTTTTGAGTTTTGAATTTTGAATTTTTAAAACCGACAGCTCTTTATTTACTTTTTCCTTCGATATTGACAGTTCTATGTGTATATCAAATACCTATATCGTATTCAAATTATGGTACAATTAGGTGCGCACACGCATACCTAACGTAATGAGGTCGATTCAGGTTGGTTAGGTTATTCATTAAAACGTTGCATCCTGCGAATGACCTAGACGGTAAGTGTCAATAAAGTATTTAGTACAATGAGTTGGAACTGTACAATTGGCTGTACGTAATAGATTTTTAATGAATATCTGTATATGTAATTTGTAGCTGTGAGGGTACTATTAAATGTAAGGTTCTGAGCGTTTTAATGTTTTTCTGCGTTCTGTTATTAGGTCGTAGAGCAATATTATTTAATTACGAGACTGTGTCTTAGATAATCTTACAGTGTAACGTAACATTGTTGTAACAAATGTAAAGAATTGTTTACTAAAAAAATCAATTTTAAGTGATATTCTCGAGTAAATCCTTTAATCTTCTTACACTTATATATATACGTACGTAGGTACTTACATAATATGTGTATATTATTTGTTTCTATTTCTTCCTCATAGTCATAGTTTATATTACCTCAAAATACGGTCGCAATTAAAGTGCAGAGTTCAACCTTTTTAATTTCAAGCTAGACTTCGAAGTTTTGTTTAGAGTTCTTTATTCTAATAATAGCTATTTTTTTAGTAAGACTTTTATCTCATAGATACGATTTATTAAAATCTTTTAATTGGGGAAAAATCTGAATATTTAAGATATCAAATTCTACTCAAAGGAGCAACACACAGCGCCATCTAGCCCCGTGGTAAGCTACTCAGCTTGTTTTACGGTGACTAGACAACGGATAGATTACTTAAATTGAACTAAAAACTATATCAAAGATAGCAGCTCCCCGCGGTTTCACCCGCATAAGTCCCGATCCCGTGGGAATATCGGGATTAAAAGTAGCCTATAGCCTTCCTCAATAAATGGACTATCCAACACCGAAAGAATTTTTCAAATCGGACCAGTGGTTCCTGAGATTAGCGCGTTCAAACAAACAAACAAACAAAAAAACAAACAAACTCTTCCGCTTTATAATAGTAAAATAGATAGCAGCTCCCCGCGGTTTCACCCGCATAAGTCCCGATCCCGTGGGAATATCGGGATCAAAATTAGCCTATAGCCTTCCTCAATAAATGGACTATCCAACCCCGAAAGAATTTTTCAAATCGGACCAGCGGTTCCTGAGATTAGCGCTTTCAAACAAACAAACAAAAAAACAAACAAACTCTTCCGCTTTATAATAGTAATAGATAGTATAGATTTATGTATTAATCGAAATAACTAACAGTGGTCGTGAGGAGCTCATTGGCCTAGTTGTACCTGCCGATCTTGAACGATCGTGCGGGTTAAGCAACGCCTGGCGCGGTCATTACATGGATGGGTGACCGATAATTAGTGTGGCAAAAAATCATTTTCACGAGCTCCTCCGTGCTTCGGAAGGCACGTTAAAGTCCCGGTTGTTATCTCGGATAGCAGTCGTTAGGTCAATTTATAGGTCTTAGGGCGATCTGAAAACTCTAACACTAGGTGAGCCACACCACTACACGAAAAGAAGAAGATTAACAGTCGTATGCTTTTATATTCCAGGTGGTGACAGACTTAGTGCAAGGCGAATTTATGCAGCTCGGGAGCAAGGAGACGGAGAACGAGCGGTTCGCTCACTACCTCACCAAGACGTATAGGAAAACAGCCTCACTCATCGCCAACTCTGTTAAAGCGGTAAGACTATTTAACACATTCATTGTATAGTGAAATTGGCCGTGTAGCCCCAGCATAAATAGGGGTAGAATCTCTTCCCGTGGGTATTGTAAAAGTCGACTAAGGAATCTGAGGGAGACTGGCAAACTTATATTCTCCCCGCGCGGTGGCGGATAAACTGATTGGTCCCTAGTAAGGTTTGTGTGAGGCGTCCGGCCGTAAAAATATTGCCCAATCCATTTAGAATAGGTATGGTCAATGATGACTATTGATGACTCTCCTGCGATGCCGACCCCAAATAATTTGGGGTTTTAACGGACCCCGGGCTCCCGAGAGGCATGCAACCGGGAACATCGCTCAGATGAGAAGAAGATTATACAGTGAAATTAAACTCATTTTTTGGGGTTCCATATTCGGTATTAATCTCAGGAACTAGGCAGATAAACACGCCGGGCACAGCTAGTTGTATCAATATATCGTAAACTTTTTGGCCCTATGTTCTCACGAGTAACGGTCATGTGGGTGAAACTGAGGGACACAGATAGTTCTATAAAAAAACAATAATACTTTAATGTTCAAAAATTATAATAGCTTTACGACATCAATGTTTTTGACGAAGCAATTGTTTTGAACAAAATTAGATGCATTTCCCACTGAATTTAAATATACATTGGTACCTACCTACCTAATATTTTCTAGAATTTTATCGGTCCATTTTTAACTTAAATTGTACTATATTATATTTTCTGTGAGTAAACCTAGTTTTTGTTAAGAAATCTTTACAACAAAATCAGATGCATTTTTCACTCAATTAAAATATTAGGTTGTATCAAGATACTTACATATTTTCTACAATACAATGAGTTAGGTTTTTTACGAATCGCAGTTTTTAGTGTCATGTAAATAAATAATTCATGTTTATTGTCTAATATGAATGATTTACATTGAGTGTCGATACATGTACCTACATGGTACTTGATGATACATGTCGAGCTGCCACAGAGTATTAGTAAAATAAAGTATACTTTACTAATGAAATAAAAAAATACACGAAAACATTAAAATGAGATAAACACTTTTTTTTTTTCATTTTTCTGTAATAAAATCATTTTTTTTATTTATTTATTCGATGTCAGTCCTGGGTCTGGGTTTCTTCGTTATTTTGTTTGAGCCATTTCCCCATCCCTGAGGAACTTTTAAACGTTGTATCCCGCCCAGTATGAGGCGACCTCTATTTTATTAATTAATAGTGTTTGAATTGCATTTAAATTAATACAGCTCTTCTAAGTACTATATCAAAATAGATTCAACCGTTCGTGAGCTGCCACAGACAGATACACTCCTCAAAGTGACAACACCCCTCTGCTCTTTTTTATTTTGTCACCGGGGGTCGTCCTCATACGCGGCGAGCGCTTTGCACGTCGTTTCGACGAGTGCGCGAGGCTCAGGAGTAGCCTTAGTGGTGCCTCTCGGGGTGCCGCATCTCCGGCTGCGCTGTGCCAGAAAGCGTAGGTCTCTACGCTAGGGATGACCGGTCCTTACCAGGATTTATAGGCTCTTGGTAGGCATGTGGATTCATGCCGGGAAGTGAGCGTGCCTTTAACAGCTCCGGTACCACACATGGAAATGTGGTAGGTGGCCTCTCCGCCGGCCCCAGCGAGGTTGTCGTTAGCTCCTCTTCCGAGGAACGAGTGGTGAGCGGCTTCATTGCTCCGGTACCAGTCTGGACAATCTGGTAGTGCCGTTTTGGGCACGGGGAAGCTCTCCCTTATCAGAGAACCGAAACTAGCGTTTTGGGGACACGATCTGTCTATAACTGATCCCGCACGGTTGCCCTCCGGGGTGGCCGGACGGAACAGCGGACCCATCTCTTCATACCCTAGCTGGTTATAGCTTGGGACGCTATAACATATATGCGTAGAAGTCATGGAACGGGTTGCTGCTCTTTTTTATTAGCCCGCTATTTAGCCCTACTGAGACGCTCCTTGACGGATCCTCTGCAAGTTCACAAACTAACAAACAAAGTTGATTAAATATAGTCTATTTTCAGAAATTTTATTTTTAATATTATTTATAGCCTTTTAAAAAATATAAATAGAATAGGTATAATTAAAACTAAATTATGTTTACTTGATTTGGAAGTGAATAAGTTTGTTTTTGTTCACTTAACTTTTGAGTGCTATAAAAAAAGTCATTCATTGTTATTAAAGAACTGCCTAATTTACAAAAAAAAATCTAACCGAGAAAATACACAAGATTAGGTGTGTACCTACCTACCTAATCATGTGTATTTTTTTTAAGTAAAAGATGTCTACCAAAAAGGTTTTATAATGTAGTAGCACCGTCCCGCTATTTCACTCGAATTAGTCCCGGTCCCGTGGAAATTTCGAAAAATCCTTTCTTAGAAACAACACGACACTTTGTCGTGTTGTTTACCACTCTCCAATTTAATGTCCCTAGGATGGTATGAAGCTGTTTCTCTGTAGGATTAATACTCGGTGCCGCGGCCGCCTGGCGCTGGTGACAGTTTTGTTTATAGATAGATGGAAAATAGTGTCCTGTGGCTGAACTACTCAACCGATTCTGTTGAAATTTAGTAGGTAGACTTGGAACGTGTGTAGGTATGTCCAGTTAAAAAAATGTTGTATTATCCTATCCACCTTGTATAGATTATTTTCTACTATTCACTTCATAGGTATGTTGAAAAATCATTGCTTCAAAACAACTCAAAAGGGTTTCTCAATTAATCGTGGCCGCTAAAGGTCATAGCGCTCTTAATTATAAGTACAGTGAAGAACAAACAGTCCATGTCAACTGTAGATTTTTAAAATTGTTGATAATATTATCAACAATTTTATTTGGTAGATATTGTTTTAACTCAAACAGACCTTCTTTAATTTTTGTTTCTAAACTTGAAACCTATAACTCACAATAGACTTAAAACCTCTGCTTTAACAATATTTTCTCTAGAAAGCAAACTAATTTTTCGTTTTTAATCACGTGGTGTTTATCCTGAAGAAGAGACCTAAAGAAACTCGAAACGTTGAGCATTGAAACAATGCTAAAAGTAATAAACACCATGCGATTAAAATCAAAAATGAGTTTGATTTCCTATTTTGAAATTAGCCTATGTTACTCAGGGTGAATGTAGCTTTCTAGTGATGAATGAATTCGGTCCAGTAGTTTTTGAGTTTATTCATTACAAACATACAGACACACACACACAAAATACAAATCTTTCCTCTTAATAATATTAGTGTAGATTAACAGTGAATTTGTACATTTGCTACCGACTGTACATAGGATTAGGTAAATTGGATAATTGCGCAGTTTGCTATTCCGGCGTATAATTTAATATTTAATTGTTCTTTTCCCCGCTTTTCGCTAGCTCTTCGTAATAAACAACATTGTTTATGTTTTTAATTCTACTAATGTTAGTAATGTGAAATTTTGGATATTAGTATGTAGTCGTATGTTTGTTACGCAAAAAGTACTAAAACGATTGCGGTAAGTCTTCAGTGCCACTTCGGGCGATTTAAATATCTTGATTTCTGCAGATTTTTGTTCGAAGTCGAACTCCTGCGGCAAGTGATTAAGACCTGTCGCTGCGTTCGTGCGAATTACATAGAAAAACTAGCTGACCCGGCAAACGCTGTTTTGCCTTATAAATTATAGATAGTAGCCGATTCTCAGACCTACTGAATACGCATATAAAATTTGGTAAAAATCGGTCGCGCCGTTTCGGAGGAGTACAGTAACTAACATTGTGACATGGAAATTTTATAAAATTAGAAGAAAGATAACCTACATCGAACGTAAATCAGTAGATATCAAGCTATTTTAATCGCTCGAAGCGGCAATAGCGATTCAAAAATACAGCCTCAGTAAGCGGAAATTAATATCATAGGAATTGCAATTTACTGAAAATTTAAAGCTGCAATTTTTGGACAAATTCTCGTTCTCCTTATTCGAGCGATGTTCTCGGTTGCTTCCCTCTTGGGAGCCCGGGGTCCGTTTAAACACAGTAGGCTTATTGGCCATACCTACTGACAATAGATTTAGCAATTTTACGACCTGACATCAAACCTGCCTGAACCAAACAATTTACCCACCACTGCGCATGGTTAAACCCTTAGTCGCAATTTACGACACCTGCAGTAAGAGATGGATAGCCCTATTTTATGCCTAAGAAAAGGGTGAGAAATTAGAGATTTCCGTTCTAGTAGCAACATATATGTAAAAGCTGGGTTTCCTACTGACAAAAGCAACCCTCAAAAACAAAAAAATACAAGGGAGGAAGTAGTTTGTTATTTTAATAAAATCGCCAATCATGATATAGGAGAAATATCCATCTATGACTAGATGGCAGATTTTTAATTTATTTTTTAAATTTGTATATTACAGAATCAACAGCACTTAAAAAAACTAACTTATGATATATTTACACACAGCTTACTGCCAATGACTGATTCTCACTTTTTACAAAAAATGACTGATTCTCACTTTTTACATAAACTGACTGATTCTCACTTTTTATCAATAAGTATAACAAACCGAGCGGAGCGGAGTTAAAAATGTGTCAGTTTAACATCCAACGATTGTTTCGATAGCGTGAAGTAGTTGTATGACTATGAAAACAGCCGTTGTATGTTGACACATTACCGACTCCGCTCCGCTCGCAGTGGAAAGGCGGCAATCGATGTGACGTTACTGTAAAAGTCGGTACTGTCTTCGTATAAAAGTAAAACCTTCAAATATTTCCATTGTGTTCCAGGTGGCACTCCTAAGCGGTGCGGACGAGAGCACCAGCGAGCTGGCGTTCCAGTACGGGCGCAACCTCGGCCTATCCTTCCAGCTGGTCGATGACCTGCTGGACTTCGTATCGTCCGCGCAGGCGATGGGGAAACCCACCGCCGCGGACCTCAAGCTCGGCCTCGCCACTGCTCCGGTCTTGTTCGCTTGTGAAAAGGTTCGTTTTACATGTAGACGTTTACACTGTCTGTCTGTCTGTAACTGATCCCGGATGGTCGCACCTGGGAGTGGCCTGATGGTACAGCGACCCCGCTTGGAAGTCAAATGTTGTTTTTTTCTGGCTTCTTCATTTTGTTTTCGTTTAGTGCTCCGGGAAACCTGGAGTTTAGAGTTTTCAAGTCGCCCTATAGCCTCTTACTTGACTTCAGGACTATTATTAGAGATAACAACCAGGACCAATTGCTTAACGTGCATTCCGATAGATAGATCAATCCTCATTTTGCCTTAGTAACTACACCGGTGTACCGGTACACCGGCTTACATCTCGGAACACGGACGATCCTTAAATGACAGTACGAACTAGACTGGTGTGTAGATAGTCACCAAGAACTCCCATGAGTTTCTTATGGTTTCTTCACATCATTTTTTTAAAAGCCAAATTACTTTTCTGTGCCAAAAATACGTATGTCACACATACAAACAATATGATTTGAAATCAAATTACATATTTCAATATACCCATCGCTTGCTAGAAGTGCCTCAACAAATGCATATTCATGCTAATAAGTATTTCGAAAGTCCGACATGAATAGTAATTCATAATTATAATAACTATAACTTCAATGACAAACAAAATGGACTGACTTTTGCAACAATATACCGTCAGAATTGCTACTTTCACTTGTAGTATCATTTTGCACAACAAAAAGCCGTCTAAATTAGGCTAATGCGTCTAGAGTCTATTGCGATTTATGTAAAAGATTCAAAGTTCGAACTTCAAGAGGCTGCGTTTCCAGAGGCCTTTCTTTATTTCGTAATTTAGGAATTATCGGTCCGATAATTCCTAAATTATTCCTAATTCCTAATAAATCCAAGCCGATAATTTTCTTCAGCAGTTACAAACAAATTTGAATTTCGAACGTCAGAAATTATCGGTCGAAAGAAACTTAGGTAGTGAAGGATACTTAGCAAGGGTTGTGTTTGTTAGAATCAATAGAATCGATCCATTTACCTAACTTTACTTAGCTCCGATGGAAAGGGGTTAGCGGAACGAAGTCATGTAAACGGAGCGATTATATTGGTTCCTAACAATAGTCTTACTCATATTCCCGCATCTCTGGTTAAAACCCTGTCCTAAACTTTTATAAATTGAATCGATTTTCCGGTCGTCTGTTTGTCTGCCAAGATCTTTTTACCCCTTTGCGCGGCGTAAAGAAGGGATATGTGTATATTATTCTATGTTTGCATGTTTGTTCCTATGTGGCGCTTCAGAGGCTAAACGGATGGACCGCTTTTTATGATTCTTCGCCAATCTTATTCTCAGGAACGATTACAAATTGAAACTTCTCAAGTACAGATGGAGACAGCGGCTATTTTCATTTGTTTTTTGAATTAATGCGGTATTCACGATATATTTAAATAACTTCGAATCAAAATAAAATTGTTTATTTCCTATTTTAGTTACCATGAACCTATAGTTTCTATTTTAGATTGCAATAATTTTAATGATAATGATGATGATTCATAAAAGAATATTATTATTAACCGTTTAATATGTTTATATGTTTTCTATGTATCATATGGTATGTATTTACAAAAAAAAAAGTATAATATGTGGTATATCCGTTGTCTAGTACCCATAGTACAAGCCTAGTGCTTAGTTTGGGGCTAGATTGCGCTGTGTGTAACGTCGTGCAATATTTATTTATTTATGTATTTAAGTAATTAACGTGTATATCTTTATCATCCACAGTACCCAGAACTAAACCCGATGATAATGCGTCGCTTCGGCGAGGCGGGAGACGTAGAGAAAGCCTTCGAGCTGGTCCACAAGTCTCGCGGGCTGGAACAGACCCGGTTCCTTGCCCGCAAGCACGGGGCGGAAGCCGCCCGCCTCGCGGCCGACCTAGCAGACTCCCCGTACCAAAAAGGACTAGTCCTCACAACCGATCTAGTCCTCAACAGAATCAAATAACACACACCTAACCACAACTAGGTACGTCGATACGAATTTTCAAAGTAGTTTTTGGATTTTATAATACTTTTAGCGTTATATACAGTACCGTATTCCTAAGAGTACTTTGAAAATGCTTCTATGTCGCTCCGACCTTCGCCGTTTGAAGGTTACGAGGCTGTTTGGACCCCGCGTCCTTAGAAGCGTCTTTGCAAGGAGACTTTACTTGTGAATGTACAGCGTGTACTTGTGTAAGGGATATGAATGTTGGGCACTGATGGACAGACAGACAGTTTGACAGTCGATCCTCATCTATGAGCCCGATAGATGACGAATTTCGACGTTACGCAGGGCTAGAACGTTACTTTATTAACTCAAAATTGATCAATTTCAGATTACTCTCTTTTCATGCAAAAAATTAAATTCTCTACACGACAATTATAAATTTTTCTTCTGTTTTCGCTATGTTGGATTGAAATTAAACTGATTTTGCGGTTTTAATCGCGTGGTGTATATTACTTTTAGCATTGTTTTGATGCTTAACGTTTTGAGACCTTTACCTTTCCTTTAAGAAGACATTCTTCGGGATAGTGCATCTAAGTCAAAAGTAATAAACTCCACGCGATTAAAACCGAAAATTGAGCTTAATTTCGATACTATTTTCACAAAATAATCTTATAATTGGTCATATTTTTAGCTGATATAGTATTGTTTTAGCAGTGCGATAAGTCCGTCAATGAAGCACCCTCCCTATACGGACAAAAAGTCCGCGATATTATAACCGTCGACTTTATTAAGAGCGTATCCTATCAGCGCTGATTTCGTACAAATGTATTCCTCTAATTTATTCTTAAATAATGCCTTTGGGGCTATCTACTTTTTCTTCCTACATTTTTTCCTGTTTTTTGTCACATATTTTTAGCTGTAGATAAATTTTTAGTATGAAAAGTGGAGAATACATTTGTATGGAAACGGTCCTAGTTAGGATACACCCTGAAAGTTATGTAGTATTGTTTATTAATTAATCAGTCGAACTGATAACGATATATACTTTTATATAATTTATATTTTACATTTATGTATAGTTTTATTTATATGGTAATGATAAATTTATCTTTGCGTCCTTCACTTGTGTGACCTGATTTGTTTTAGGATAGTTCACATTATTGATATATGACTTTTCGCTTTACAAAACCCCATTAGACGAAATCTAATTCACCCCATCTGACGGGATATGATCTACCCCATGAGAAGAGTTATGATCCACCCCGTAAATTGCGATTTGATCGTACAAAACCAACGATACAATGTACAACATCAATTTACAAAACCCCATAAGACGAGATGTAATTTCACCCCATTTAACGGGATATCATCTACCCCGTGAGACTATCTACCCCGAAAAATGCGATTTCGTCGTACGAAACCAACGATACAATCTCCAACTTCGCTTTACAAAACCCCATAAGACGAGATCTAATTCACCCCATCTAACGGGATATGATCTACTCCATGAGGCGAGTTACAATCCACCCCGTAAATTGCGATTTGACTTGTCTCATAGGTTGATGATGGGGTGAATTACCCTATTAAAGGTGTCATCTGCCCCATGACATAAGTTATAATCCACCCCGTAAATTGCGATTTGATCGTAAGAAACCAACGATACAGATGTGCAACATCAATAGACAGCGATTCAGACAGAACGACTAAAAAGCTCACAAATTTATACGCACACAAAAAATTATGTGTGTTGTTATTGTTATAAAATGCTATGTGTTTTCTACGTGAATTTTTGTGTGAATCTATAGAAATTCTAAGTGGTTTTATAGAGTAAATGCTCGTTTGAAGAAAAATATAATTGTTTTTAATTGATAAATAAAAAATACGCTGTCCTTTTCGTACTTTAGACAGACGAAAAGGATAGGTATAAATAAATAAAAGTTAGTTTAGTATTGCACATAAGGACCGAGGCAATTGTCAATTGAAAGAAACCCCTTCTCCTTTGTAAAAAAAATCTTTATAAATCGATATTGTTGTCGGGCGAAAGATATTATGATTTTTTTTAAATTTTGTTTTTATTTTATGAACTTTTATTTTACTTGTGTATCGTGCAATTATTATTTTAGTGATAGAAAATACTGATGTACACGTTTATGTTAGGGCTGGTTTACACGATGCGAGTGACTGGTTCCATTGAACTTCGCAGAACTGGTTCCGGCCACTGCCATTTTGTAGACCATGTATTACATACAAAGACATCACGAAAACTTAGTACTTACTGTCCTTCTTCCCAGTTCTTACTAACTTTATTATACCGGGTGTTCCGAGGAAGGGGTATTTATCCGAAAGGGGTTGTTCTAGAGGTCTAGGCGAACAACTTTTGTTCCACAACTTTTGGAAATTCGAATAAGTTTTCGAAAATGTTGTGTTTAAAGTTTACATGAAAACAGCTGATTCTTAAAGTTTGAGGTCATTGGCCTTAAGGTGTAATTTTATTTAGTTTGGACCACTACAATTTAAACATGAATTGCCTTTATTTTCAATAACCCTTTTTAGTGATTAAAAAAAAAATGGAAAAAAAGACGTAGAACAAAAGTTGTTCGCCTAGACTTGTAGAACAACCCCCTTTCGGCTCAATACCCCCTCCTCGGAGCACGTTATATTATGTAAATATACTGAGAGTCATTGGATAAGTTACCCGTATATAATATCTTCAAAACCAATTACCTCAATTTCTTTAGTGTACGTACACGTTACATAGAGGTGTATATTCTACAGGGTGATCCTAATAGTGAAGTCAAGACAAAAACAGATTCCTTACAACTACAGACACAGTAACATCTATAAATGTCCCCAGAGTCAACATTCCGAACGACAAATTGTTAACATCCTAATTAAATTCATTAATTTTACCAAATTGATGATTATTTTGTGCATTCAAGTACAATTTATGGGGATCATTTAACTACAAAAACCTCACTAAACGCACCATTTTTTATGTTTCAAGAACCATTTCTAACTAAAGCCAAAACTGTCCGGGGAACATAGGTGCGTGGGGAATATTTATGTACTTTTGTGTGTGTCGAGTATATTGGTTTTTCTTTTGAGATCACTTTTTGTATCACCCTATATAGTTGTATTAAATTGTAAGTAATGTACGACGCCACACAACACACAGGCACTCGTCTAAAGCCGGTAGAGAGGTAATAAGCATGATATTAGCTAATTAGGTGTTAGGTTTGTAAATAATTGTCTATTTCAGTGTTACTGATGCTATTGTATCCAATCAATCGTCACTTAATGAGCTATTGTATTGTAAAGCTAAACAAGAGCGCTGTATTTCTAAATACAAGAGTACTGTAGTTTTGAATACAAAAGCGCTTTATAGTATGCAAGGGCGCTATTTATTAGAAATACAAAAGCGCTTTATAGTATTTAGATAAAAGGTCGCTGTTTATTAGAAATACAAATGCACAGTAGTTCGAAATACAATTCTAAATTCTAAATACTTTGTAGTTCTTAATACAAGACAAAAGTATTTCCAAATACAAAAGCGCAGTAGTTCTAAATACAAGAGCGCTGAGTTTCTAAATATAAGAGCGTTGTGTTTCTAAATACAAAAGCGCTGTAGTTCTAAATTCAAGAGCGCTGTAGTTCTAAATACAAGTGTTCAATATTTTCTAATACAGCAGAGAACAGTATTTCGCAATACAAGAGCACCGTATTTCTTAACTTTTTCTTATTATTTAACAAACTTTAGTCATTAATATCGGGGCCGACATTCTAACTGACATTATTGAACTTTAATAATTTTACAGAGATGATATGAAATTATCTAGTGTTACAATATGTAATTAGATTGAATTAAGTACGTATTAAATTGTTAGTAGATGAAGAGATACAGTAGATCAATTTATAAGAAATTATTCTAGTATACAATGCTAACGTCTACATTAATATTTCGGTGATTGTGTCGGCCGATTCATAAATATAAAAGGATTATGGAAAATGTATGTTTTTGTACATTAAAAACTTAATGGGAGTCAACGATTTTATTTATATGTATGTAGACATGTATTTAGGTCATATGATTGTAAATATTATTACACTGTAAAATGGTAAATCATGAATAATTTTAATATAAATATTAGTTACAAAATATTGTTTTATTTTTGTATACGACAGTCGTACCAGTAGATTTATTCATGTACTCCGCTACCCCGACCCCGTACATATCGAGAATTTAATGTTCACGGACCCCGTAACCCATTACCCGTTAATATCGAGAATTTAATATTCACGTTACCTAAGGTTCCCCTAACCCGTAAATACCAAAAAAATAAGATTCACCTATAAGAGATGATTTACGCTAGACCGGGCCGTGTCCGTTTTGAGCTACTTTTCCATGAAGACAGCTTTTGTTTTACACGGACATGGCACGAATAACTTGCAAACTAAAGCTGTCTTCATACTGACTGAACTGGGTCGGTTCGGACACGGCCTGGTCCGGTAAATCATCCCTAAGTGCTGTTTTGTTTGGAGAGTTAGGTTTTGTCTTGCATTCAATCCCATTTATGGTTGCAATATAACACCTTACCTAATGGTAGGGCCGACGAAATTATAATAGAATCCACAAAACTTAAATTTTCAATGGAATAATAGATTTTTGACATTGATTCTATTAAAAATTCAATGTTCCTTCTAATAAAGTAGTCTAAAATTATCATATCCGTAACGAGGTCTCGGCTCATTTTCATAGAATTCTTGACCTATTTTCCTAAAGAAAGTATGTCAATCGTGCGTGCAATCCTATATTTGTGTAGGTATTTGACTGAAAGCAAAGAAACTTGCTTAGTATTGTAGTAGGTCTGTATTGCGACGATCGATTATGGCGCCCGGCACGGGCAGGACGAAGGCACTGCAAAAATATCACGAAAAATATCGCGAATAACAACGAGGTACTTAAACATTACATGCTTTGATTGATAGTAGGTTCAAACGCACATACTTTGTACTTAGACTAGGTCACAGACATAGGGTTGAGCTGGGGTATTTATTTAACCGACTTCGAATAAAGGCGGTTCTCTTATGGGTCGGATCTTGTTCCGCTGCCGTCTTCCTTCTTCTAGATGAGCGTGATACATCTTAGACCATATCATCTCTTACCATCAGTTGAGTTAGTAATAAAAACGCTCAACTATCAGGTTTAAAAAAATGGATGATTTTCTAGTGAACACTCGCCTGTGAGGTAAAAGGTTACGGGATCGATTCCCGTCTTTAAATAATATTGACTGGCGAGTTTATATTGGAATACTTAGACGTGTTTCATACCTATATGTATAAATTATGCATCGCCGCATAATTTATACATATTATTATACGTAGGTACTTACATTTCAAAGTCTTCACTGAATGACCGAACTATGAATCAAAGCAGAGCTACTTGTACTATTTATGTATTCTGTGGCAGAGCCCAAATAGTTGGTCTTAGAGACATGAAATGTAGAGAGTGTTTTATCTGTGATGTGTAGTTATACACTAAGATACGAATTTTGGAAAATCCCGCGGGATCGATCGGGACTGACGCAGGTGAACAGTGGAGATATAATTTTCCAGAAATTCTCATTATTTATAGACAAAGTCAATGCAAATGTATCAAGCTTATCTAATACATTTATTATGTAAATAGAACTGTATTGTATATATCTAAGGTAACCTACTTTATAGAAAGTTTTCTAGATTTAGCATCACGGTGACCGAATCAGTTATTTTATTCTAATAATGAATTTAATGTAACATCGTCTTATGTAAATTCGCGAAACAAGGAAGTTACGTTTTATCGATTAGTCGCAAACGATTGACCTTTCATTTCTGTATAATATTTGTGCCAGGCGCTGTCGTAAAAATACTTTTGTTCAGGAGTTTTACTATATCATAGATACTTAGTTAGATCCTATCCTACTAATATTATAAACGCGAAACTTTGCAAGTATGTATGTATGGCTGTAAATAGGTACCTATGTATGCGACTGCTACTCCTTCACGCAAAAACGACTGAACCAATTGCAATGAATTTCGGTATGTAGATAGCTGGAGATCTGAATTAACTCATAGGCTAGTTTATATCCCGATGTTCCTGCGGGATCGGGACTTATCCGGGTAAAACTGCGGGGCGCTGCTAGTATTTAAATAAACACTCATAGATCTATCGTTCAATATGGCAAATAGATTAGGTATTTAGGTAGGTACCTACTTAATTATAAACTCTAAAGAGAAGTCTCGAATATTTACAAAGCATTAAAATTTTAACCAACTTAAGTATCTACCTTAATTTAAACTATTTAAAATTACATTTTTGTCTAATTATTCTAAATTTCGAGTAGCTATAGGTATCGACTTACCTACAAATACATGGGTATATTATTACTAAGATCCGGAATAGTATTCTGTATCTTAGTCGTGAAATCCTTTAATTCGTTTTCTCTTGTTATCCTTGATTTGTCTATTTTCAAGGAAAAGCTGTTGGAGTTCAAAAAAATAAAATAAATTTAGTAGTAACAAGTTAGCTTATTAGAATTACCTACTGAACACAGCCTTTACTAAAACGACTCTTTAAGCCATTAAGCCTTCTGTAGCCCTAGTTAAAGTTTATTGAACCTTTTAAGAATTCTATTGTAACATTTAACCTAACTGAAATTCAGTTTCGTTTATTTGTACAGCACTTGAATAGCCAACAAAATCGACTAGTGACTTGCAGTTTGCAACTAAACGGGCTTCATAGTTATCCTAACGTTGAGCAAGGATAGACAAACATGGTTTAATCAGTGTTTAATAACTCCTGTGAAAAATATTATAGCAACTGTTAGAGGCTTCGGAATAGCGGGTGAGTACTGACCATTGAAAGTAACCTAAAACTTGGGACTAACTTATTATTATTTATTAAGAATCAAGAATATTTATTGTTTACTTGAATAATAAACTTTGTATATGGGGGTCTTAAATTAAAATATCTATGCAGTATTTGAAGTTAGATACTTAATCTAGAAGTATTATAACATCTGATTCAATAAGTTACTTAGTAAATAATATAATAATACCTACATACTTAACGTACATAGTATATCCTACAGTACATTTATGTTCTAAACCTAGATTAGACTAGATACTTTACATGCATAAATTTCTTTAAATGTAAATTTTCGTATAGATTTCATTTTGGTAGCATCATTTTTTTGCTTTTGAACAAGTTAAGTAGGCAGGTAGGTATAAGTATAAGGTATAGCTGAAGTCAATAAATATCAGAATTCATGTCACGACGAATACTGCATGTCGTGCAAAAGTAGGTATACCAGAAAACCTTCGCAGAAGCGTGCACAATGCCATTTCAGAATCCGGCTGTGCGAAACTTTTCATGAGTCGACGCAGTCGTTGGCGAAATGCCGTTCAGACAGTTGATTTTAGCTATCATGTCCTTTACTAATAAGTTAATTTAGATATAGTATTAATTTCTTTCGATCATTAGTCAACTTCACCGTCTGGTACGTGATATGAACATAACTGTTGGAACAAGTGAAATTATAAGTTGAAATGTTTGCTTTGCACTCAAACCGATTGCGTAGGTAAGATATTAATGAATGTGAAGTGCTTTCTCAAAGAATTACTATGTACAGATCTTACTTAGATGCCTATCTCATTAATTCGCATTCACCTAAACAAAAGAAATTTGGAATCATCAGCTAATTGTGAGATAACGCTTTGGATGAACAAAAAATACAAGCTGTTTTCCCTATTGAGTTTTACTTAGCGGATATGTAGATAACATTTTGGAATTGTGATTAATGATTTTGATTATTCTTCTGTGGTGTTTGTGTGTTATGCCTTTATTCGTAGGCAAGTTAAAATAATAAACAATTTATTTAATGCAACTAAGGCCCATAAATACCATACATTATAGACTAAGATTCAACGCTCGGATGATGATGATAGACTAAGATTCATATTTTATAGTAAAATGAATGTGTTACTAGATAGCTTAGAACTGTGTAAATTAGGCCCTGAAATGTGGTGTAGAGGTGTAGCTTGAAAGTATGACAATAAATGTACCTATTATCATATCATTGAGTACATTTCACGCGCGTTATAATTCTTATAGCTCGACAGAAAATTAGCTCTGCAAAGTTTTATTACATACTTTTGAAAGCCATGTTAGATTGATTTTACTTATATTCGAAGATGTTTGGGAATAGATGCGTAGGTATGATCAAAGCGCCCCTATTATAGATACCATCAGATTACCAGTAACGGGCAGTTATTATAACTTCTCTTTTGACGGATGTCAGGAGGCTAAGTGCTCCGACGTCGGGCTCGGCTCGACGTAGAGCCCGGGAGCGGTGGGAAGCTGAACAGAACCGCTTTCATGGAGAGCGGCTAGCCAGGGAACGGAGGGAGGAAAAAGAATGGGAAAAATTTGAATATCAGCATCGGGTAAAGTAACACATTTATTTTATTACTGCAAAAGGGTTTTGAACTGTCGTTCAATATGTATTGTGTACTGAAACCGTAAGGTATTGAAATAATTAGTAGGGTAAGCCACATTGCACATCCAAATAGGACTTTGTCGAGTGGTCTTTGTAGGACGGACCGAGAGCTAGACGTAGTCTAATGTAGGACGTAGGTACTTACCTACTGTCTTTACAGTAGGTAAGTACCTATACTACATTTAGACAATATGTGCAAGCAATATTTTGATCTTATCCTGAGTACCTACCCTGAGTCTAAGAGTGACACAATAAGGGACCTAAGATTTCCATATATTAGGTTTGTGATAAAATGTTTAGGCCTACCGAGATCTGGCGACGTATGCGCCTTGGGGCCGAGGCGGGGGTGGAGCGCCCAATCCTCGCGGCATCCGCTTTACTAACATCAAAGAAGATGAGATCTTTCCGGAGAATGAGCTAAAGGTAAGTATTTCATCATGATAATTTATTTATTTGTTGCTTTGTTGTTTATGGGCATCTATAATTAATTATTAAATAGTTCTTTTTATAGCGTATAGATATAGGCTCGTTAGGCGTGTTATATGTTTGGATTTAGAAACTTAGATTTCTAAAAGAATATCTTCAGCTAATAAAGAACCTCCTTTTTCGATTTTTCGAAGTCGGTTCAACATTGTACCTACTATTAATTTTTAGTTTCTACCTTTGGCTAAAAAAAAGTGAACCTACCTATACTCTATTTCAGAAACTTAGATCAAAAATGTATCTAAACAAAGAACTGATAATTTTAAAGGAAAAAGTAAATAAAAAGCTGTCACTTTGAAATCAATGTACCTATAGGATTTTTGTTTAAATTTTCTGTATAGGATTTTTGATTAAGTTACTGACATATGGTATTGCCACGTATAGAGTGCGTTTCATCTTTAAATTCCTCTGCCGTCATGTTGGTAGCAAAACCAAAAAGGGCAAAATACATAAAATTGAATGTGCTACCTTGAATTTAGGGAGATTTCTATATGAAGAATGAATGAACGAATCTTCCTGTGTTCAAGGTTTACGGTATAGCACATTCAAGATATTAAGGCAAGACTTTTTTGTTTTGCTACCAACATAACGGCATAGGAATTTAAAGATGAAACGCACTATACAAACTGCCATGACTACATGTACACTGTATTCAGCTTATGTAAGATAGGTGAAGTATTTTTTATTTTTGAAATCGGTATTTACATTTTTAATGACATTAACAAACTACACTTATAATAATGATCGTATACTCAGTTAACGTAGGTACCTTCAGTTTTATTATCCACCTGCCAAAGTTATGCCATTATAAGTAAGTACTGACACCGTAATCTATTGATTGATTTTCTTTGAACAACTTTCGAGCATAACACAAAGCACGAACGTAGGTACTCAAATTCTTCACACTAACTCGAGCTTAAATATTTTATGAAACGATGCATGACTAAAAGCGCTGTGTTGATTGGCGGCTCGAATGCCCAATTCAATCAACGACACAATGGAAAGCTCGAAGCCCGTTTTGGTATTAATTACAATTGAAACACGAAAAAGGAACTTGCTAAATTACTTCATAAAAGTTTAATATGTTATTAATTGTTGCGTGTAAAGTATTTACTTCGTAACAGCGTAACAGATTACGCCAATAAATCTCTGAATAAGGTAAAGGGCGACGTTTTAAACAAAGGTGCGGACCACCGGTTGAGTATGGTTACGAAATGAAGATGGGTAAATAAAAAATGTGTGAATCACCGGCTAGGACGCCAGATCACGTACGAGAGTCTAAAGTTGACATACATTAGGTTTTCTTTTATGTCTTTATAAGAATCCCTATGATAGATAACTTATGATAATTTAGGTGGGCGAAATTACCAATTATACTTTGTCTAATTTATGAACCGATTTTTGTCGGTTCATTAATTATTAATTATTTAATTGGTTGTCGTTAGCTCCTCTTCCGAGGAACGAACGGTGAGCGGTTTCATTGCTCCGGTTCCAGTCTGGACAATCTGGTAATATTGCCATTTTGGCCAAGAGGCAGCTATCTTTTTAGGGAACCGAACTAGCGTTTGGGGACACGATCTGTCTAAAACAGATCCCTGACGGTTACTCCTCGGAGTGGCCTGACGGTACAGCGGTCTATCTCCATACCCAAAGTGATCATAATTGGGGATGCTTTAACATATTATAAATAGGTTTTAGTGTTCGGGGTCCCGTTGTGCCGGAGCAACCTGCCTATCAGTACCCGAGGTAATTTCTAAGGCACAGCTGTTGGATTTCCAAATAAATAAATAACTTATCCCGGACGGTGCTCTTGGAAGTGACCTGGGAGTACAGCGGACCCCGCCTGCAAGCCTGAATGTTGGCCGTCAAGTGGAGACGCAATATACGCTATAACACATACTATTAGTTCAGTTTCGACATGGGGCCGATCAACGCAGGAAGCTGTTGGCAGTACATCAGCGTGCTCTGGCTACGGCACAGGAATTTGTCAAAGCATCCAAGTGGTTGAGGCGGTACTAGAGCGCTCCAGCGACTCAGCGACTCCTCCAGTAGAGGCCGACTCTCCTCGATGGTCCATATGCTGACAGAGTCCACCTCCCTTTGCGCCGGTCGATCGCCACGACTTAGCGCATTCTCGTAGAGTGACGCGAGGGGGTCGAGGTCCCAAGAAATGGAGCTAGCTAAGACAGCGGGCGCTCTACCTACTTGTGCCTATACTAAGGAAATATGACTAAATATACGTCCTGTATCATGGGGCTATGGACACCCGTGCCCTGCGGGCTAAAATATTGTTATTGTGTAACTCAATAAAGAAATTTATTTAATATTATTTATTTATAATAATTAGCAATTATTGATTGTAAGTTCAGGAGAGTAATAATCGTTAATCGAATAGTTTTGGTTCCGATTAAATACTAGCATCCCTTTGTTTACATGTTTGGCATCTGCCAAAAGACGGTTCATAAATTAGACAAGGTATAGTTTACTTATTATAAGTAACATTGCATTTTTATATGATACAAATTGATGATATATGATGAAAAAGTAGCCTATGTGTTCTAGTTCTCCAGCTATCTTTATTTCAAGTTTCATAGCAATTCATGCGCGAAAGAGTAACAAAATCACATACATACCCTACTTAACATACCCTACATACTTGCAAACATTCGCGTTTTTAATATCTATTATTATAGGAAAGTATAGGTTAGTGTTTGAACAGTAACAGTTAGTCTATTAGTTCTGTTCTTGTCTAAATAAACTTGTTTTGTATCGTCCTTTCTTTATTTTTGGATGTTTCCCAGTGGTCAGATTATATAATAATAGAAAATCGCATACCTATTTAGTTAATAATTAGTTGTCTGTCACCAGCCAGACAAGCAAAAGAAACAGAAAGAAAAAGTATTATAGGAATAACCCCTGTTTTATACTTCTTGTCTTCATAAGGGTGTACAACTCCGGGACCTCCACACCGGTTGGTCGACGTCTCCACAGCACCGTTACCGCCGCCGGCGCCAGACCCCGCTGCGTCTGCGTGAAGACCCACAGATCTACTATGCTGACAACCTCAAACGTTGCGTCGAAAACGACATACGATACCGACGGACACCCAAGGAACACCAGACTTATAAGAAAGCTTTAGGTAAGCTTGTAATACACTAGGTGTTTACGTTGTTTCACCTGCATCTTGGGATCACATCGGGATCCGGGAACCAGATGGCTGATTTAATTATACGTGGTTAACCCCTGATACAACGGAACTAACAATATATGATAAAGCGTCCCCACTTGGCGGCCAACATTTACACTTGCAGGCGGGTTCCGTTGTACCATCAGGTCACTGCCAGCCAGGAGCGACCGTCGGGGATCAGTTATAAACAGACCGTGTCCCCAAACGCGTCATCAGTGTGTTGGTGTGTTTATACGTGTTCAGTGGCAAGTCCTAATGACTCTCACTGTTGGACCTCTAAAGTCACTGGGTACCTACCTACCTACTTAGACTGGGATATGGAACTGACTAAGCTGACAGGACTTAAGAGCCTGAAGTCAACACCGAACTGGGTTGAAACTAGTGCCTATACACAAACCTAGTAGCAAGCCTAGCAGCATAGCTGAACTGGGTAAGATACCGAATTGCAGTGTTCCTGACCTGTTATAACTCAGCTGATGTCTGTTGTCAAGTCCCATTTACCACTGCATCAAAATAATTCATCTAAATTAGTTTAAATGCTTAGGCGTGAAAAAATAACAGAAAGAGAGTTTTTATAGTCTAAGGAATAATTTAAATTATGTTTAATTTTGTATCGACGTTATTTTTCGTATTCCGCAGATGATTTGGTGGAGCAGAGATATAGAGCTGTGCAAGCAGAAATAAAAAGGAATTTGAAAGACCAACGGCAACTGGTAACTTATTAGTGATTTAATTGATATTAATTTTGTATAATGAATCACTTTTAATTAAAATTGCAGGACGCTATGGACGGGCCTTGGGGCAAACCTGGCCCTGGTGGAACGACGTGGAGAAACCCTCGTGATATTGGAGTAAATTTCAATAAGTCTATGGTATTTATAATTGCTCTTTGAATTCTTTTCTTCTCTTCTCACCCTAGCGACGTTCTCTGTTGTATCTCTCTCGGGAGCCCAGGGTCTGCTAAACTCCAAATTATTATTATTTTATTTCGGGTCGGCGCAGTAGGTAAGTCATCCATCATTGACAATCTGCAAAATCTGCCTCTACTTTCTGCAAATAGATTTGGCAATATTTTTACGGTCTTTAAATTCCTTTCTACCTATTTGTTATTAGTTTATTAGTACCCTGCTGACACCATGATTTTCAGGGATGGACTGACAATGAAGTTTGCAATAAATACCAGCGGCGCCACAAAGGGTCTTCGCTTACTTTGCCTAAAGTAAAGAGAGATGATGATTCTTTTGAGGAAGACTTACACAACAAAGAGAATAAACCTATAAGCCCTGGCAAGCTGCCTGAAATAGCACCGAACAGTGGTAGTGCAAGACCAGGATCAAATAGAAACGTGGAAATCACCGCAAAGATAACAACCCCGGTAAATTATCCAGTAAGAGGGAAAAGGAGTCCGAAGAAAACTACATTTGTGCCACGATTGACCGGTGGGGAAGAAACCAGGCTGGTGTATCCACAGGATTTGTATGAGCCGGTGCCACAGTGTGAATATGCCTGTAAGGGTGATAAGGAGGTGATTCCACAGGAGAATATGCTTCGTTTGACTGGTGGTGTGGAATTAGTACCACTTCTAGCGAGACGAAGGAGAGTCGGCGCAAGAACTCTACCATCCAGTGACGTCACAAGACCACCAGAACAAAACTGTCAGTAAGTACCTCTCTCGTTGTATTCAATACTAGCTGCGCCCCGCAATTTCACCCGCGTAAGTACTGATCCCGCGGGATTATCGGGATGTAAAGTACCCTATGTCCTTCTCCAAGGTCCAATCTATCGCTACCAAAATTAATCAAATTCGGTTCAGCAGTTTAGGCGTGAAATCGTAACAGGCAGACAGACAGAGTTACTTTCACATTTATAATATGAAGTAAGGACTGAGACCGAGGTTGCAATGTTAAAAAAAATGGTTTTTAAATTTCAATTTAATTTTAATTTTTAATTATAAATTGATCGTTGACTGAAATCAAACTAGAGAAATACATCTTCTGTGAAAATTTCAATTATCTCACGGTTTATGAGATACAGCCTGCAGACAGACAGACAGACAGAATAGGGTCCCGTCTTTACCCTTTGGGTACGGAACCCTAAAAACGAAGTATAGTTTAGGATTTTGTAAATAATTCACGGTATATGACGCCCCGAGGGTCGTTATTTTGCGTGGGAAATTGAAAAAAGCATTTTACAAAACTACCATATATACCCTATTTCAGAAACTTAGCTCAAAAATGTAATAAAAAACTCCAATACATTAATTTGTAAGTGACAGCTCTTTGTTTACTTTTTTCTTTTAAAATTGACAGTTCTTTGTTAAGAGTAGGTAGAGTAAAGTCGTATTGTAAAATGCTTTTTGTAGCTCTTAACATAGTACATCGTAGCAACAAAATCAATTTATTACCGTACTTACAAATTTTATTGTCTTCCATAAACAAGCGAATCGGCATAAAACCAAGGTTACAATAGATTTTACATTTTACGCAAGTTCATGAGGTTCGACCCGAGGAAGCTATTATAATATTACGCCTACGGACGGTGACAATAGCCAAAACCGTTAGCAAGCATTTGGAGATGTCTCAATGGTAATTCATTGTAAAAAGACAATCAATTTGCCTGAGGCTGGTATCAAAGGTTACATCTGAACATAATATGGGTAAAGTAGAGTCTGTTAAATGCCAACTGATGATGCTGCAAGGTAGGTTTTAAAATGCCCATTTAATAAGCACTTTGGTTATATATCTGCCTATTAGAAATGGATAAATTAATAATTGAACGAAGTCGAGTGTGAGTTAGTATGTCTTTACTAGGAGATGGAACACTATAGGCCCCTTATTTCAAAATGTATACCTATGTATAAAGAAAGTCGTGTTAGTTACACTTCTTATAACTCAAGAACGGCTGAACCGATTTGGCTGAAAAATGGTGGGGAGGTAGCTTAGAACCAGAATAGGACTTTTATTTTCGAGAGTAGTAGGGTTGAGTAGTAGTAGGGTAGAGTAGTATTAGGGTAGGGTAGAAGTAGTAGAGAATTATTTTATGGCTCTAAGGCGGAATAAAGTTTCACACCAGGTGAGCTAGAGAAAAAAAATAAAGGAAAGGTAAAAAAACCGGAAGAAAGCATAATTTGACAGATATCTTCAATTTTTCATTTGTCTCATCTTCATTCATACTCCTTCGTTTAACATAAAAGATATAAATTGCAAGTTTTATTAGCATTTTATCTCAAAAAGATAAAAACAACATGGCCGTAAATATTTTACAAATTGAAAATAAAACACGTTTTAGATGCAATACAGCGGCTTTCAACCTTTTTAAACGATTAAGTAAAAATTACTTATGTAGATCTGAGACGTAGATATATCTATCAAAAATACAAAACGCATAAATGTATAAACATAGAAAAAATCCTAAGTTTAACCTTTATTTATGTTTTGTTTGTAAAATGTTTTAAGTACCTACTTATTTTATTAATAAAGCATAAGTAGTGACTTATTAAAAAAAACATAAAGCTCAAGTAGCTTTTTCTTTTTGTTTGACGTTTGACCTTTTGTTCTTAATCGGTTCTATAATTGTTTTAATTCAACAGTTTCCTAAGCGCTTTAAAGCCCTCTCAAAAAACCGCGTAAGCTTTGCGGAGCACACTGTGAGTATACCTAGTTGACGTTATAAATAGAAAGATAGTTGAATCAAAAGTCGACACCCATAGCGGTGGTGACACGATGGCTCCGGTCACAGAGAGAGGTTGCGTCATGGCTTTCTATCTAACGTAGTCGAGTCCGGTTGGCGACGCGACGCGGCGCGGCAACGGGCAAACTCAGCACATAGACTGGGATCCGATCGTTGGCAACCCTACCTCATCGAGTACCTACCAAGCGGGGACTAATATGGTGGAAAGAACACTGTCTTACTTAAAACTCATTTTATAATATCCATGTAAAAGTTATGCTTATGGCTTAGAACGCACTGCGGAAAAACGCAGGCGTTTAATCGCAGTGCGTTCTAAGCCATAACCATAACTTTTACATGGATATTATAAAATGAGTTTTAAGTAAGATAGTGTTCTTTCCACCATATTAGTCCCCACTTGGTAGGTACTCGATGAGGTAGGGTTGCCAACGATCGGCTCCCAGTCCAACAGCAGACTCTAAAGTTACATACAATAAGATTTATGATTTTCATTAGCTAGATACTCTCGCCGGTGACCACCATTAATTATGATATTTGATGACTTTTTATTATGGCATTTTATTAAGATAAACCAACCTCATTATACCGATATACCAAGAAAATCCGTGAACTACGTGTATTCCAACATATCCGGGGACAGTTAAGTTGTAGATAACGCTCGTAAAGATTCAATTTGATATGCAAACTAGAAGTAGCGCAGTTTGAATTCCGATATCAAGTTCGGAGAGAAGACGACCTACCAGATGTTTAACATATCTATCTCCCGTATTTAATTCACAGATGGCGAGAGATGCTTAACGGTGAATATTTGAGGGTATTGAACAATCAAATTCAAGTAAAGAACCAGCAGAAAGAGGTGAGTCCGTCTTGTTTTTAAATCATTCCCTTATGTTGCTATTAATAAAGATTGAAATGCCTTCTGAATTCAAAGAGATAGTTAGGCTTCAACCTACTTTTGTTAAAAGATAGGTAAAGCTTTGTTTACTATCTCACCAGAGGGTACCTAAGTGAAGATGATCTAAGATGTAGCACGCTCACGAAGGCATAGTAGATTCAGTACCCACCCGTCTTTAGGGTGTACACTGGTTACGTAATATTTGATCTTAACTTTGGGCTGGCTGTTAGAGAATCCGGTTATCCATCTGTCTGTTAAGATTATTTTTTAACCCCCTTTGGGAAAAGTGGGGTATCATAAGTTTGAGGTGTCTGTCTGTTTGTCTGTGGCTTTGTAGCTCTTAAACGGATGCAGCGATTTTGAAATGTTTTTTTGTTTGATCGGTGGCTTATGCGCGAGTGATCTTAGCTATGTTTCATTGAAATTGGCTTGGCTGTTCAAAATACATGTGGGGTCATACAAACCGAATGTTAGGAAAGCCGTATAGACTCAGCGGAGAGTGTCCGTCGTCACCACACGACTTGGGCCTCGCTGTGGGGCCGGCCGGGGCACGGCGCGCCGCAGCAACGCGGCCGCTACGCCAGGAGCAATCTAGCACAACGGAATACGAAGCTAAGTTCTAATAAATACTTGATCGATAGGTAACATGGTTACATTTTACCGGGTCTTAATCGCTTATTATTATTTATTTTCTTACCTCGATGTAAGAAAATAAATAATAATTGTAATTGTTTACGGGCTCGTTTGCCGCAAATAGACCTCCTCAAATCGGGTCCTTTTTTACTTGACGTTTCAACTGTGTCTTGGTCGCGAGGAGACTGCTACGCGATTCGTATTATTACGCGATTAAGACCCGGTAAAATGTAACATTGATGAAAAGTTGTTTTGTTGTATTTATTGATTTTTAATAATTATTAGAATTATTCTTAAATTAAGGAATTGTTTAATTTTATTTAGATGAATTGGCATGTAAGTTAACTTAATGTTGATTAATTTAATTAATTCAATGTAGATTAATTTAATTAATTCAATGTAGATTAAGTTAATTAATTCAATGTAGATTAAGTTAATTAATTCAATGTAGATTAATTTAATTAATTCAATAAAGATTAATTTAATTAATTCAATATAGACTAATTTAATGTAGGTTTGTAACGTAGGTAAGTATCTAATTTAATTAGTAAATAAATAATGACATCTTTAAGGGGGTAGTCTTCGAGTTTTTTTTTCGTTTTTCCATTGAAACCGATCCCCAAGGAGACATGAAAAAACTCGAGGGATGCTCCCTTAAGATCTTGCAAAATCCACAAGTCCTTAATAATTGTCTACTTATAGGTATATGGCCCGGGGCATGGGCAGAGTAAAAGAAGTGCCAACAAGAAATTGGTAGGTAGGCACTTCAAATTTTTTTTATATTACGATGATTTATTAAATTAAATTTTAATGCACTTTTTCCTACTTTCGTTAGAATAATAATTTATTTAGGTAGGTATAGGATTACTTAAGTTAAGCGCAACGTGCGGTGATAAGTCGCGGTGGAAGGGAGACGAGGTGATATTACTGTGATGTGGTATGACTTAATCACAGAATAAGCAATAATCACAAATAACCTTTTTAATGAACGTAGATTAAGGTCAGAGTAGTGAGAACATGTTTTGTCTTTTTCCGTCACAGGAACTTTCAAAGTTGACAGACAGAAACAAAATTGTGGTAAAATTATTCCGACCTTACTCCACGTTTATTAATAAGGTTAAAAGGGATTTCACACCGCGCCTTATCACTGAGTGCTACGTCTTACTCTACTTTAAATAGGTAGGTGACATAATATACAAGGTGTTGGAGTTTACGGAGTAGCTAAATAGGCGAACAACTATTGTACTACAACTTTAATAAATTCAAAGTAGTTTTCGGAAATTTTGAGCATTCACTAGAAAATCAGGTGTTTCTGAGAGTTAGAGGTCATTGACCTTAAATTGCCTTTTATATTGTTTGGACCTAAATAAAAGGCAAAAACAGCTGTTTTTCAGCGAAAGATAAACTAAGCATTTATAAAAAAAGTGTCAATTAAAAAAAAGTTAATTGTGGTTCTCCTGAACGTATAAAACAGCTGCTCCATTAACCCTAATACCCTGTATAGTTATATATATGTAGATATATTATTATTTGTATTCTCAAAATAATAGGTAAGTTATATCTAAGTCAATAGATTATAAATGGGTGCGACAAATTAGTTTTAAGAAATTTAATATTAAAACCACAATAAGTCATCATTTTAATTAATTGTAGAACAATAAATTAAATTTTCGCAACAATAATAGTGTGAAACCCACGAATTAGATTAGAGGATTGTGAAAACCTTGAGATTTGCGTCTTTGTCTTTGGCACTTCGAAATTGATATTTAAAATGTATATTTTAGGGTTCCGTACCCAAAATATATAAACGGGACCTGTTTATTTACTAAGACCCCACTGTCCGTCTGTCTGTCACCAGGTTGATTTATTAGCATTTTCTATACTTTCGCCAAATTTATACTGCTGTAACATTCCATACAGTTATATATCATGAACCGTGACAGTTAGACAGGTGATGTATTTCTGTTGCCGCTATAACAAAAAATACTAAAAATAGGATAAAATTATCAATGAAATGGGGCTCCCATACAAAAACTCGCACTTGGTCGGTTTTTTGATTAAATCTCTAAGCTATAATTTTTTAGTCAAATTCAGACACAACTAATTCATTATTTTATTGTTCTAAAAGAACAAACTTCATAAGTCATATTTTAAGTGGGAAAACACAATTAAGATTAAGGTGTAGGTATGTATATTTATATTACTTTAAGATCTACTTACATCTGTACCACATTAAATATACATGTGTTAGCATTTTATTTATTGTTTTATTGTTAACATACCTCGAAGATTTTTTAATTTTCCAGTATTAATAGTGTTTTGATCGCACAGAGATAATACTATTTTTTGTAAATACATACATAGAAAACATAACCCAGTACGGTAACCCAGTACCAGAAACAAAACATTTATAGCCAGCTTAAATACTTGTCCCGGCGGGTATCGAACCCGCAACTTTCTGCGTTGCAGCCGGGGATTCGCCCGGCGCACCAAAGAGGCCAAAATATCTGCTAAAGAATCATACACCTGATTGAAATGATGACTTGATTTACGATGCGTACTAGAAAATCAATGCTCTTACTAAATACAAGTTAACCTTTTAATTAAAAAAATATATCATTAAAATGAATTATAATCAGTTTAGCGGTGCCTTACCTATGTTATGTCTGTGAGATTGATTACATAAGTTACGAGATGCTTAGTTATGTTATAGTCAAATGCCTAGAAGCGACCTAGATAATTATTACGATTTTGAGAAAGTTTATAGTAAATCTCAGAATAGCCAAATGACAAGTTTTCACACGGTGAATTTTAATGTCGTCTTCATTTTAATATTTATTATGGGTAACGTAACAAATGTTGTTACACTAACATTCTAAATGGCCCTTAATTAAATGATTTCGCATTAAAAGATGTTATATTAAAAGTTGTAAATAAATCCACCAATATAATAAATTATGGGCACATATCGATTACCACCGATCAGTATTTAAATGGAGAATTACTCAGGTAAAGGTAAATTGACTCGAGTCGATCTGCAAAGTTCGCCGGTAGATGTCACGAGGCCTTACTCGCAAGAACACACGAAGAGGTGCTTTCTTAAATTCGACCCGGCTGGAGGGCTACCCGTGGCGAAGCGGTTTAACGCGTTGGTTCGGATTACCAATAGTCGCGGGTTCGAATCCCGCCGGGTACTAAAGTTTTTGAAAGCATTTTTTCAAAAGCACTAAATTGACTTTGTTAGTCGCAAAAAGTTTACTTACCTACAGTCTTCAACACAAGTATATTATGGTATAGATAGTAGGTAAATGCCTATACCATCACTTTATAAAATTGTGTAGACGAAGTGGATTAAGTCTTATTTCGTATCAAATAATTTCGGAAGAAAAGGCAAGGGGAACCGCAATGAAATGGAATCGTGGCTCAATTTAGCAATAATCATTTTTGAGTCCTGAAACATCCTTTGTATACAGATTAAATATTGGGGATCGTCCACCGCCAACTAAACTAAGTTAGCCTTGCTTGCCAGTTTTTTTGATACAAGTGAACCTATCTGGCATAGCTTCCATGTATCAACAATCTGAACCTATGCCTACTAATCTTAGATAGATTGGCGGGAGACGATCAGATTAAAGTTCATTTCCGTAGAATTACTTAGTCCTTTGTTATCCAACTAGTGACTTCTATGTGGTGCTAAAAGCGCAATCATTTGATGGGAGGCTTCGGCCGCGGCTAATCACCACCCATCGGCCTTAACCGTATCACGAACTCATATTATGTTGGCCGATGCACCCTGAGAAGTAAGTCGGGTCAGAGTTTGTTCCAGTTATTAATTCGTCCTAATTTATAGGCAAGCGTGCTATTTCTTATCTGCTAATAAATAATCATAATCATAATAATAATCATAATTCATTTATTGCGAATAAGGGTACATAATTTGGTGTTACAAGTATAAATAAAAAATCGCCTTACTCAACCATAGGGCATGCAATAATAATAATATCGTTATTGTTGACGTTACATTTATCAATTTCAATTACAATAACAATTCCTTTGACTTTAGAACGTAAAATTTATTCAATGCTGTCAAACAATTCAATTCAATAACTTAATACAATGTTAATATTGTCTATATTTATTATTATTTATGAAATGGTTAAATGGTTATAATAATTAAATTTTTTTCAGAAGGATCTAATATTTAAACGATTTATCCTTTAAAAATTCGTCAACGCTGTAATAACATTTATTTAACAAAAATAATTTCAAGTCATGTTTAAAGCCTATAATACTCTGCAATTCGATAATAGATGTCGGTAGGTGGTTATAAACAAGAGGGATCATGCATAACACGTTCCTCTCGAGATTAGAAAATTTGTTTCGAGGATAAGCTAGTTTGTTCTTATATCTCTTACTTTTGAGAGTGTCAAATAAATCTAAATGTGTTTTAGCAAATACTGAGATTTCATAGATATACAGACATGGTAAAGTCAATAACTGGTACTTTTCAAAATATGGTTTGCAGCTTTCTATCTGTTTAAGAGAAAAGATTGCTCTGAGGCATTTCTTTTGAGCTTTAAATGCTGCACTCCTTTCAACTGAGTTACCCCAGAACATGACGCCATATCGCAGTATCGATTCTACATGACCATGGTAAGAAGTTAATACGGCGGATGTGTTTACAACTTTATTCAGCCGAAAAAGTGCATAAGCAAATTGTTTTAGTTTTGAACATACATTATCGACATGCTCCTTCCAATTTAAATTACGGTCTATAGTCAGTCCTAAAAACTTTGCCCTAGTAACCTCCTCAATTGAGTGACCATTATGAACTATATTAAAATTAAGACGTTGAGTTCCACTGATCGTAAATGGCAAGTTGTGGGTCTTGTCAAGATTTATTGAAAGGTTATTAGACCGTGACCACTCTATTACATCTCTAAGTGCTTCGTTAGTACTGTCTTCTAGTGACATTTTGTTTCTACTAGAGAGCATGACAGTACTGTCATCAGCAAACAGCACCATTGGCTGTTTTGTTGATTTAGGGAGATCGTTAATATAAATATTAAATAATAGAGGCCCCAAAACACTACCTTGCGGTACGCCATATCTTACATCTAGGTAGTCAGAGATATATGTTTTTTGTGTCTTAGACGTCAGACATATTCTAGTGATCTGGGTTGCTTGTTGCCTGTTACTTAAGTACGACTTTAGTAAGGTCAAAGCACTACCTCTAACACCATACATCTCGAGCTTTTTTGCAAGTATTGTATGGTCAACATGGTCAAACGCTTTTGTCAGATCCATGAGAAGGGCACATACTTTGAGCTTTGAGTTCAGATTAGATATAATAGTTCTCAAAAATCTAAAAATAGCTAAATTTATAGTCTTATTTCTTCTAAAACCTTGTTGTTCGTCAGCTAGTATGTTATTATGTTCTAGATATCTATAAATATTTTCATATATAACCTTTTCAAATATTTTAGACATGGTAGGTATTAGAGCGATAGGCCTATACGACTTCATAGCTTGTTTATCATTATTTTTATACAAGGGTTTTATTATCGTTCTTTTAAGTTTAGTAGGAAAAACTCCATAAATAAGACACAAGTTAATAATGTGGCTTAGTACTGGTGCAATTAAGTGAGCAGTCTGTTTCAAGACAGACGTGGATATTTCATCATACCCTGTACTATTAGTATTTTTTAATGTTTTTATAATATTAAGAATGTCAAATGAAGTGATCGGATGCAAAAATATAGAGTTAGGATAATTATTGGAGTCAAGGATCTTAAAATTATTAACATTAATGTCCGTTTTAACTTGGTCAATATAAAATTTGTTAAAGTATTGTGCTATTTCTCTAGGTTCGTCAATGGATCTATTATTTACGATTATATGTGTTATATCATCATTGGGGAAATTTGAATTATTATTATTTATGATCGACCATGTGGCTCTAGATTTATTGCGGGCTGTTTTTATTTTATAGTTATTATGAGATTTTTGGGTCAATTTAATAATATTAAATTATTAATTAAATTATTAATTATTAATTAATATAAATTATTGATCAAACACTCACCTATCAATTAAAAACTAACCATTAATAAATGCTGACCCTTGAATTAAACGTATCTATTGCAATTTAATCTTACGCACTAAGTTGTAATGAATTGACGACCTCGGTGGCGCGTCGTTCGAAAGCGCGACTGCAATGCAGGAGGTTGCGGGTTCGATTCCCGCCGGGTGCAAGTATTTATGCTTAAAAAAAATATTTGTGTCTGGTCTGGGTGTCCCTCTATGTATAATATGTATGTATTTACAAAAGAAAAATAAATATAAGTATTATATCCGTTGTCTAGTCACCGTAACACAAGCTTAGTCGCTTACCACGGGGCTAGATGGCGCTGTGTGTTGTTCGGAGAAATTATTATTATTAATTATTTTCCTACGTGAACCAACTGTTTCGCCCAACATATTGTTACAGAGTTACAGCAACTCTATTAAGGTGGGTATAAACTAGATCAGAACATAGAGCATTCGATGTTTTAAAATTTAACGTCAAATTGTGACAAATATTTTAAAAGTAGAAATGGATCATCAAAAAGTCTGCCGTGACAAGGTTAAAAGATGTGCCCCTTACCGGGCGCCTAGCGGCACTATCCGTTGTGACACACGTGAACCTAATACATTGTAGTGATGATAATGTAGGATCTAGTGATTTTTGTTGCAATCATTGTAATTAACTTAATGTCAACTGCTTAATAATTACTGTATGCCCTGTGTGCTAACTATTGAGACTAACTTATTACTCTATTATCTGCTAATGTACATACCTACATAGCTATGAACAATAAGTGATTTGATTTTTATTTTATTCTATTCGAGCATTTTTACAAACGTTCTTGCTAATACTCGACCATTGGTAAGAACGTAAAAACGAATGTTCGATGTTCGGTTCGTGGTTCTTCTAGAGTCTATATCTACCTTTAGACGTCTTGATTATATTTTAGGCATATCAATGCATATTCACACGTACTTGTACCATAATATCTGTAGTAACATTTACAACATTGTATGGTCTGAATGAATGAGTGATTAAATTACAGCAGCCATTCAGAAGAGTTTAGCAATAAACAACAAAACATTATTAAATTAAGCTAAGTTTAGAAATATGAATAGACAATAGAAAATATCATACATAAACATGTATTTCTTATTATTATGTGTATCTGTTAAGTAATCTCCGATTACAGAAACACTTGAGTGCCTACGTACAGTCAGCAACATTACTGCCTGCCCACCGTAAGGTCTAATTTCGCTTGCAAATTTAGGTTCACTTAGTAAAGATACCTATGACTTTATTGTTAATTGTTACCTACTACCTATCGTCTGCTAGCATGCGACACAGAACACAGAACACTACCAATAATTTTCACACATTTGATATTTATAGATGATATACCTATATCACTGTGTGTATAATGGTACTTCTTCCACGCTCGGCGCTCGGTGCAAACGAATCTTTCGGCTAACTTTGTAGCCACTTTTGTTGTTGATAGTACTTCACAAAGTTTGACGTGTGGGTGCCTACTTCATTATCTAATTGTTAAGGGATAGGTAAGCGCAAGCGCAGGTCGCGTGTGCGTCTATGACGGAAGGTGAAATCCATAGAGCAAACAGAAATATGAGAATATGTAAATGTTGTTTCGCTCAATGCTGTGCGGAGAAAGCCTGGTATTATGACGAAATGACGATAAAACACTAAAAATACTGACGGTGTTATATGCGGGTGTGGCTCTGTCTTCAATGTTTTTGACGACTCATCGTTTTGTTTAGATTAAACGATAAGGAGAAGGCAAGGACCTTTGTGCGGATATTCCTTATGTTTATTGCTCAAAGCATTCTACTATTAAAAAATTACAAGGAGAAATGCAACATTAAAATTCTCCCGTGTTCCACTCACTTTCAAGCGTTCGAAACCTTTCACAGGTTTGAACCCTTTCACGGGAGAATTTTTGATTATGCTTTCATTTCTCCTTGTAAAATATTTATCAACTAAGCCATATATAACTAAGCAATATCTGAATATATCATTCTATTCAGATATTGCTTTTGATTGACAAAAGACACACGGCAAAAATATAAAAAAGTACAATAAAAGAATACAAACTAGAGAACATTATGGAAAACATCTGCTCTATAGTTGTACTAACAAGCAGTATTTTCTAGGTAAGCGTGCTACACCTTATCCTTACTTAACTTATCTAGCAATAGGGTGAAATAGCGGTCAACGGTCAATTGTATTATAAAATACAAAATGAACGTTTCCAAGAGATAATGGAAAAACTAGTGCTTCTCTGAGTAAACTTATTTACTTTCTTTTTTAAATATATTGATTTACAGATAAATGGTTTATTAATAAATAAATGATAATAAATCATTTATTTCAGGCAACTAAGGCCCATAGATACATACCTTATAGACTAACATACACATTTTATAGTAAAGTAAATGTGTTAATTAGCTTAGAACTATGTTAGTAGCACTTCCATGATGATATATCGCTAAAGTTCACTGTAGCAATAAACATAAATACGTACATAGACAGCCAAAAACATTACCCTTCCTATCAACTTCGCCGTGGTCGGCTAAAGACACATTCTAAAAAACCACAAAGATATCAAACACATAAATAAACGTGGGAATCGGATTAACAAATACTTATAATGTTATTAATGCCTATTCGGAAACTATTCGATTAGGCAGGTACATTTAAATCTAAGAAAAAGGTGCGTGTGCGCATCTGATAATTTGTCATAGGTATTTCTACATACTAAAGTGGTAGTGTGAATTGATAAACATTAAACAGCTACGAATATGGCAACTGGTTACAAAAAAAAAGATAAGCCAATCAACTCTCTCTTTTAATTTCCCTGTAACAAAAAAACGTTTTCATTTTTATTGTTATATACTTGGGTACTTATGAAATAACTACCATGTGTCAATACAATACCTGTTCAGATTTTTATTTGGTTATTGATGATTATATAATCAGTGTCGCTTACCTATGCAAGTTTTAATAGAAAATATGAAGAGTTAGTTCAACAGGATTTCAGGCTCTATTTTGGAATAGCTTGTGCCACTAAGGGCGTTTAAAATTCGATTTCTTAGTGATTTTCGTTCGATGTCGGTATTTTTTCTATGTGAATTGTATGACCGCAACGAAGAGGAGTCCGACATCGAACGAAAATCAGAAGAGATATTAAGATAATTAAATTATCTGAAGTCGCACGAGCGACTTCAGATAACAGATTTTACTTTTAAAGGGTTCCCACCGCAAGGTTTTCCAAAATATTCATTCGAAATGAAATAAAACGGAGAAACATTTTTTTCATTGAAAAATATTTCTCCGTTTTATTTGAATGTGAATAATTTATTTTGGTATTAAGTTCGTATGGAAATGGTAACAGTCGCCACGTTCTTAAGTAATTTTATTTAAAATTACAATAATATTATAATTCACTTTCACAGATATGGATAGGTAGGTACCAATATCTACTATAAATGTTGGCACGATTAAAAACATCTTCTACATCTATAGTTTTAAAAGGAAGAGAGATAAAAAAAACTATACTCAGACGCAAATTATTAAAAAAAGTGGGTCAAGAAGTCGAACATGAATTTATAGTTTTGATATCTGTCTGTCTGTCTGCTTTTCATCCATTCAAAACAGTAGTTTTATCCTAATCGGTTCAGTAAAACCGATTGAAATTTGATTTTTAACTGTTTTAAAGAAAGGCCCTTTTATACTTTACATTAAAATCCAAAAAATAGAATCTGAGTCATCAAAAAAAGATTTAGCCAACTATTCGTCCGTGGAAAATTTAAATCCGGTGGCGGATAAACTGCTTGGTCGATAGGAGCGTTGGTGTCAGGCAGGCCGCCGACCGTAAAAATATTACCAAATCTATTTGCAGTAGGTATGGTCAATAATGACCTACTGCACCTGCGCCGCCCCAAATAATGTTGGGTTTTAGTGGACCCCGGGCTCCCGAGTGGGATGCAACCGGGAACATCGCTCAGATAAAAAGATACATCTAGAAGACTGTCGTAGTCATAAGTTTTTGTCTTTAGTATGGGCTTTTCTTCCATCATCATCATCATTGACATCCACAATTCTCGTAACATGTCTCAGGGTCGTATTACAAAAGGCGACTCAAGCTAAGATCCTGACCGTCCTTCTGGAAATGACAAGGACAATATGTCAATAAAGGGAACGATAAATCGTGTCTCAAGTCAAGATCCTTGCTTGAGTCGCGTTCTATACGGTCTCAGTGTCGCCTATTGCGGATTAACACAGATGCGTTGTAAGATATTCGCTATGTAGGAACATGCACAATAAAACAATGGTAAAGGATTTATCGCATTTATTTTATGACAAAACCTTATATTTCGAGGACCTTCCTATGCCTCATGGTCACATGCAGTCTGCCGTTCAAGTTTAAAACACTGTTAAATTATGAAAACATAAGTTAATTAATATTTCCTTAAAATATATATGATACATAGATAGAGAAGAGAATTCTTTATTGTACAGTAGGTCCAAACAAAAATAATAAAAAGAAAAACATATGTAACTTACATTTATGTTGCACAATAGGCGCGGCCTTATCGCTTAAAGTGATCTCTTCCAGGCAACTTTTGAAGGACAGAAAGTTAAGGAAGATCAAAGTTATGCTATGCCTTATACTAATTCGTGTAGGTACCTATATACCTACACCTTTTAAATTTAAGTATTCCTCAAAAACACAGTGCAAATTTCGAGGACGGGTGTCTAGGCTAACAATTTTAATGTTACGATTTTTGGAATTAAGAAGTAGGTAGTTTTTGAAAAATTTGAGCTTTTAGTTTACTTGAAAATCAGCTGTTTCCTGGAGTTAGAAGTCTATGACCTTAGGTTGATCTTCTATTTAGCTTAGTTTAGTCCAACATGGTCTTAACTTCTCCTCAAAATTTCTAAAAGTTGTAGAATAAAAGTTGTTCGCCCAGACCAACCTTCTTCCGGCTTAAATTACCGTCCCCAAAACTGCTGTATTGATGTGATAGTAGTCTATAATCGCCTTGATAATTATAGATCAGTTGAAGATGTCCGAGTAAACAACTAGGTACCAATAGCGGAAAAGAAAGTCCTCACCACGCCAGTTGCAGAAGTCACCCGCGAACTAGGCGCTGCGCTTTGACCCCGCCAGGGCACAATGCAACCATCATTTCACCTAGCTTACCCTACATTACTTTGATGATATTATACGTCGTGGATTCGATTCACACCATATATCTCTAATCTATATCCTATCCTATCCTTCTATCCTATCCTATCCTACTAATATTATAAACGCGAAAGTTTGCAAGTATTGTTTGTATGTTGGTATGTCTGTATGTGACTTTGTTACTCCTTCACGCAAAAACTACTGAACCGATTTGAATGAAACTTGAAATATAGATAGCTATATATAGATATGTAATTACACTACATTTTATCCCGATATTACCGCGGGATCGAAACTTATGCGGGTGGAACCGCGGGGCGCAGCTAGTATAATATGAAATACAATATCCTGCAGAGCATATCAACGCGGAGCCCAAACCGCTGGTCCTAGAATCCTGAAATTTCTAGGAAGTAAGAACTTCTAAGAAAGGGTTTTTCGAAAATTCCGCGGCATCGGGACTTACGCGGTTGAAACAGCGTGGCGCAGCTAGTTCCTACATATAAAATTAAAAATTCTGGCTGATTGATTGACTGACTATGATTGAACTATATGTCAACACAAAGCCTTAACCCTTTGCCTAAACTGCTGTTCCTAAAAACATGAAATTTGAAGGGAGTGTTATTTTATTACTGATGTGTCGGGATCGGGAATTATGCGGGTGAAACCACGGGTCGCTGCCAGTATTACATAAAGGTGATATCTATAAATTAAGGAAGTAACCGATAGGTAACAACCTACTGGTTATTTAACCTATAGTCTAAAGGCTTTGAATATTCCAACTTCATATTTCTAGTTTTATAGCCAACAAAATAAACCTAAATACATGCTAAAATTATTACAATATAGATAGGAAGATAACTGAAATGATATGTCTTGAATAAATGTAAACGTTACCTGCCAACGGCAAAAGGCGATTGACGAAGCAGAAGAAGAAAAAAATGCTAGTCGTCGAAACGCGTTGATGTCTTTTGTATGGGGACCGTAGAAATTGTAGAGTAGAACTAATTGATGATAATCTTGAGTGAGACTCGAAGATGCAGCTTGTTTTACAATTAAAGATAATTAATTAATTAGTTAATTAATAAATAGAAAACCTAAGGTTATATGCGTATGCACTGTGGGTGAAGGTCGTAGCGTCGCTTTCTTTGTGACTATATCACCTATTCTGTGGATATCAAAAGGAATTCGCGACTCTGCCACAACTTCTCAGTGCGCTAGCCTAAGTATACCTATATTAGAAGTGGAGTACTAAATATGAGGAATAAGAAGAGATATCTAAACCAATACGTTTTTTCTTAATTTTAGACAACGATCTGACATTTTGGTTCCTTGTATTTGTCATTTTTTCTTCGAGAAAAATGTGTCAAATCATACTCTACAATTGAAAAACGAAATTTATTGCAATGCTACTGGGGAGTCCTGAAATATCACAAAGACTGTTGAAAATGGCGGCTAGAAATCACACTTGTACCTAAATCAATAGTTAAAAAGCTAATTTTAGACTGCGCAAGTGGGTCTTGCTCGTAAAATAGTTGCGTCTGCGCGATTATGCGAGAAATCTGTTTAAAGTTCGAAATATTACGTAGCTTCGTCAAATGTTATGTGTAAGTTGTTTACTCTGAGCTCGGTAGATGTCGGTAGGAAGGTAGTGTACAGCAAAGAATGTGTTAAACACATTAACAGCTGTGTGTCACTGGCATGTGCCGCATAATTTACTGGTGCTTATTAACTTTAACTATATGTTAGTTACAGTAAAGTTGTAAATATTGTGTTACAGTCGTACCTAGGTATAAGTTCTTTGTACGTATATGGGCTTCTTATTCATTGTGTTAATAGAACAAATTATGTTAGACTAGGGAAGATCAGATCTTCTTTAGCTGTAAGGTCCGTTTTTTTAAGGTTATGAAATCCACCTAATGCGCCTTCTGAACCTCTGCCTTGGGGGGGACGATGGGATGTGTAGGACTGCGGTAGAAGCCGGACAAAGGTATCCGCTAAAACTACACCGGTTCCTAGGAAGCTTGAGTGCCTAGTCCTACTGTCTAGCAAAAATAAATAAATATTGCACGAGGTTACACACAGCGCAATCTAGCCCCATACATGTGATACATAGAAAACAACCAGACTAGAAACAAATACTTATTTCAAGCATAAATACTAGCACCCGACGGGAATCGAACCCGCCAACTACTGCAATGTAGTCGGGCCTTCGCCCAAGGGATGCGCCTCAGAAGCCGTCAAAATCAAAAATGTTATCGTATCAATTCACGTCTGAAAATCATCACTGAAAATTATAATTAAAAGTATCAAGTTTTCTACGCACGGTATCATACATGTGCGACTAAGTCCCGACCTAAACTCGAAGTTCTACGATAAATTACCTTTGGGGTACGGAACCCTAAAAATGCTTAATTAAAGGTTTCGCTGGGCATTTTCCGTGCTTATAATTAGGCCATTGTACGTGATTTAACGCAATGTTTTCCTTTATCGTAAGAGCAACGCATGTCAATGACACACAATACATTTTCATAAAGAAAAAGACATTAGTGCGCGTCTTCCGAAGTTCGAGAAAAACTCAAGTTTTATCGCAATCAGGTTAGTAAATTTCGCCAGAAGAAGTAAAAGACATTCACACACCACACTCGTAATTAGTACCTAGTATGAAACTATGACATTGATACATAGTTTACAAAACAACTAGATCTTAGCGCGGATATCAAATTGTACACAAGCAAGGTGGTTGTTTGGGCGACCGGCGCCCGCGCACACTGTCGTCTGCAATTCACACGGTTCCCCAGTACACCACAGAGTGTCACCGTGATTGGACGTGTATACCTGAGCGGTCGATTAAAAGACCTCAGCGGGAGATTTGATTATAATTTTGTGAAGTGAAATAGGACTGCCGATACAATGCGCACAGTAAGTTCATAACAATGTTAAGATAATATTGATAAATTTAGTCGTTAGAAATATTTTTTTAATTATTTAGTGTACCAAATATTAGGACTACTGAACTTTTTATTACTGAATTTAAATATCAATCAAATTAAAATCATGGGAGCAAACTAATATAATACAATTAAAAAAAACATAATTGTTAAAAAAAGCCCCAAAACGTAAACAAAATACAATTTCGTCTATTTATCATTTGCAAAATACCTACTTGAGTCCTATGAAGAATTAATGACGATTATTATTGTTGTCTCTTAATTTCATCAACGTACCTACCTATATTGTGTTACAAACGAGTATAACATTTATTATAATTTTATTGTTGTATTGTACTTTGAAAAATTGTTCTATATGTCATCGAATGACTCTCTGCTTTTAAATGTAATATTTGTGGTCAAAGATCAAGTCATATGAAAGATTACATAACAAACAGGTACCTAAGAAGAGAAATTGAATTTGAATACTTACCTAAACTTACGTCTCAATTAATTTGCATATTTTTCAAAAAACCATCTCCATAAATGTTTAAAATGTGCGTTATGTCGTTAGCGTTACCGATGTTAAATCACCTTTAAGAATTAAGAAAACTTGAATGCTCACGCTACAATAGAACCTTTCACCGCACTTCCGCAGAATGATGCTTCATCATACTTAGAAATGGCCAATACATCTTGAAATGCTCTACTTTTTCGTTAATTACACTTAATTTGAGATAGTTACTAAGACAAAACGTTACACAATAAAACAAAAAAGTGATTGTTTGCAGTTTACTCTAAGCTTCTTATTTCTTACTATATCTCATTGTGATAATTTAAGAATTAGGTACTTGAGGTAGGTAATAAACCTAGTTATCTAGATATTTACATTCTCACCAAAATATTACGTTCTAACTGAAGCCAACTAACGTTTTTGTTTATAAACCGCTAATCGTCTTGATACATACAACATCCTTGTTATCAAATTGTAAATGTAATCATTGCATCAAACACCCACCTAACAAGGGGAGATAGTCGAGTTATAATCGTTTTAAATGTCAGCCAGTTACACACTAGAAACAAGCAACCCAGTTTAAAAATACAATATTTGTTTTATGGCAAATAAACATCAGTTCCACAGTCATTAAAGTTTTTACATAAAAACCAGAATGTTTAGCTTTAGCTGACATAACAATCTCGACTCGTCTAAGCTCTAAATTATTGTGAAACGACTCATCCGAGACACCCCGAATCCGTGAGAATTAATTTTAAATATTTATGTCATTATAAACAATAAATTTATCAATGCACTTTCCCTGAGATGTTACCTAACCGATGCGTGATGATGTGATGAGCTCGTTTACATGAGTCGTCGGAAGAGAACAACGCGGACGGCTATTAAGGATTCGTCTGTTGAAGGCAGCGAGGTTGGCACAGACTGCGCCCGCGCACGTGTTACGACTGCGCTCATCTTTATCGGAGAAACTGAATCATTTCCAGACATGCCAGTTTTTACAACTAGATTTTAGAAAACGACAGGATCGATAGTAAAACTGTTGTTTTCTATGAAAACCTGACTGACAGGTAGAAGGCCTGTAAACACAGAAACCGTATAGTTACCGAAACGCAGATCGACTTATCCTTGATTTAAACTTTTCTTCTGTTCTGTTCTCTTTTTTGTTGTTCTTGATTAAGTATAATGATAAAGTGTGTATGGCTGATATCTTCATACATTTCCTGAAATACTGACATCGTCCGGATAAAGCAGAATATCTCTATATTTACGCCAGTTTTCTGATTTTGTCCGCATATTATTTTCTATATGTTTTTCGTTTAAGTTCTTCGTATTTTAAAGAATTTTATCCGGAAGCTTTATATACATATCCGTGCGAAGCCGGGTAGATATCTAATAGACAATTATTTCCGTGTAGGGGTATGCGGCAATATTTTAAATAGTTAAATTATAAAATACCTTCGAGTAGTTGAATTGAACAATATTGTAAACTAACATTTACATTGTATGGGTACGGGTTACCATACAATGAGTTTGCTATCTAATCATATCACAAATCACACTGCATTCGCATATAACCATATCAATGCTTTAGTAAGTAGGTCTAGGTACCTATTATGATGACATACTTGGTCCACCTACATGCAAAAACGTGGCTGAGTTAGGTAGAGATCCATTTTCTCTCAAGGATATCCATGAGAAACATAATAGGTATAAAGCGAATCTTAATATGAAATAAGTCAGGTACGTCGTGCTCATGAGAAATCTGACTAATGCGTGCTTCCGACATGAGGTCGGAATTCATTAACGTTTTAAGGGTTCTGTATTTTGCGAACTGGTGATATAGCGGCCAAATTTACGGATCAAACGATCATCTAGCTTTAAAAAGCATAAACAATATTAGGCAAATAGGAATCAAATTCATCCAAATAAAGAAAAAAATACACGAGTATATAATACATTTTTTCTTATCATTTCCGGATGAGATGTTGTAGAACAATAGGAAGTAAAAATGAATAAATAGGTAATTGAAATAATGACAAACGCATAACAGAGCATATTACATCTAGAATTTCGCATATTATATCATGCACTAAAAACTATTGAGTTCCTAAATTCACTCCATCTTTTGGTAGTTGCAAAGAAAAGTTGTTTGTGAAAACTTTCTGCCAATTTTTAATTAATGGTACCACTACAATTATACAACGAGGGTAGGGGAGATCGTGGCTTCAATTCCCGCATTTTAGTAATGAAACAAAACACATTTTAACTCATTTTTTCTATAAATATTTTTTCCCTGAAAAAATGTTAGACTTCCCTAAATGTTGAAACTTGAATCTCAGAATGTTGAATTCCCAAAATATTGTATTCTATCGCAAGTAAACGTCGGAATGCTGGTTTGAATGCATCACGAAAGCTAAGTGAAGTGACATTATGTAGAGATTAGACCTAGCTAATGACTTTTGGACTCGCTTTAATAGCGCTTTAAATTGTAGATTTTATTTTAAGAGTTAAACAAGTTTTATAGAGTTCACGTTCGTATAGTCAGCAACAAGAGTAAAATAAAAAGAAAAAAAGAGGCACAGTCTTTAACTTAGATTACTTTTTATCCAGGTATACCCAAGCGGACTATACACGAGTAGGTACTGCTAGTTCTAAATAGTAACCATCTGAAATTATAGTCATTTTTCGGTTTTTTTAATCGCGTGGTGTTTATACTCTTAGCATTGTTTCAACGCTCAACGTTTCGAGACCGTTACAGGTCCCTGAATCGGTCAATCCTGAAGAAAGGACCTGTTAAGGTCTCGAAACGTTGAGGGTTGTTGAAACGAAAACATAGAACCACGCGATTAAAACCGAAAAATGTCTTTAAGAAAACAGAAGAAAAATCTAGTAACCATATTTATAATTTATCATATCAAAATTTGAGTGTGACAGTCACTCACGTGACAGGATATTTATATTTTTTTTCAGGATAAGTGCTATTTCTAGTAAAATGCCTTGAGCAATAAACATTAGAAATACCTACGTATTAAATAATTTTCAAAAAAATTTGTAGATAAACTTGTACAGCCTGACTGTACTTAAACTTGCTTTACTTTGACTGTTACACATACGTAACACCAAATAAAAGTTTATTGCATGTAGTTGTCGTTGTCTTTAATTGACCGGAACAGGGCCCCTAGGCTTTGATATCCTGTGTTTTTTGTATCACATTTCTTAATATTATTTTAAACTATCTTTGCTGTGCGGTTTTACCCGCGTATTAAGTCTCAATCCCGTAGAAATATCGGGATACAAAGTAGAAAGATGGGCTATCTACTTACTTAGTTTCAGTGGTTTTTGTATGAAAGAACAACAAACACACATACACAAACATTAACCTTATAATATTAATAGTCTTTAGATATGTATCTATTATCTATATAAAGTAGTCTTTACATACGGCATACATACCAAGAATCAAGTTTCATCAAAATCAGTTCAGTAGGGAGGTCTTCTCTCTTACTCAGATTTACACGTCTAAAAACGTCTAATTTGTTTATCTTTAAAAAGTTAAAAGCACATATGTATCTACTACATTTGAAATTATGACTTCGTAATGCCATTCTATGAAATAAAACTCCTATTTAACCTTTTGAGGTACGGAACCCTTAAAACAGAAGACATCATAACAATGTTATGAGGTACTAACGTTAACAAATTACAATTTCTTCAATAACATCATTACGCTTTATCATAAACATTTACCCGGTAATTAAACATTTTATTGCGCTTAGAAAGAAACTTAAAGATTAGTAGAAAGTTGTTGTAAAGTCATTAAATATGAATGAAGTAATGAAGCTGCAGACGACTACCGATCTTTTGACAACCTCTATGACGTAAAGGTCGCGAGATCGAACCCCGCCACCGTCGCACAAATATTTACATAATTTCAGATATTTTATTCATACGTAACGTGTTTTTTTGTCGCGCCGGACGGAATGTGTCGATTTCTGCATACAAAATTACTATCGGAGCGGGATAAGGCGGTTTTTTTACATGCAGAAATCGACACGTCAATCTATACTATCTATCTATAATCTATAATTCTATAATATATATATTATATATATATATATCTATACTAATATTATAAAGAGGTAACGTTGGTAACATGTATGTATGTATGTATATTGGGGGTAATCTCCGAAACTACTGGACCGATTTCAAAAATTCTTTCACCATTAGAGAGCTACATTCACCCTGAGTAACATAAAATACTTTTGATCCCGATATTCCCACGGGATCGGGACTTACGCGGGTGAAACCGCGGGAATCTGCTAGTAATTTATAAGGCAAAACAACGTTTGCCGGGTCAGCTAGTTAAAGATATAGAATGACCTAGTTAGGTAGGTAGCTACCTGTATTCTTTGATCTTGAAACCATATTCTAATTAAAGGTAAAGAAAGAATGGAAAAATAAAGAAGAAGATTCAATATCATAGATTCAGGTTTAAAGAACATAATATTCAAATTTAGATCTCCAAAAATAAAGACCAGAAGAATAGTTCCCGTCTGGAACTGTTATAAATAAAATTTATTTAAAATAACCTATAGAGGAAGGTTAAAAAACTTAATTTCTTGATGAACACTATGTTTCGTTTGGTTCGTTCGTTAATTATTAACTGTAACATCGTTACCTTACCGTAATGAAACAAAACAATAGATCCTCTAAAGCAGGAGTTCCCTAACTTATTTGAGTCGCGCCCCCTTTCGACCATAAAAAAAAATCCGCGTCCTCCAGTCCATCTTATCAGGTCAGGATAAAAAAGTGTTCAAAATAAGTATTTCTACTGCTCATAAATTTTTTTCAGGCATACAAAAGGAATTTGGTAAGTTGTACCAAATACCTTTGATAGCGCACGTGAGGTGACCGCGGGGCTAGTCTAGAGGCTGATATTGGCCGACTGAGGAAACAATATTAGGTTCTTCACAGGCGTCAATTTCAAATAATTTCATTGGTCGTATCGAGCCGTCTGGAATGCATTCTCTCAGCGATCGCAGGTATTAACTGCACAGGTGGCCCGCGCCCCCCTTGAAATACCTCTCCCCTGGGGGGCGCGCCCCCCAGTTAGGGAATCCCTGCTCTAAAGTTTCCTGAAATAAAACAAAAATTAGTAAAACGAACAATTTATAACAAACGATTACGCAGTGAAAGTCCAGCTATTATGATTTTACATGGACGATCTTAATATTTCTCACGAATTCATAATTTTGCATGCCATATTACTCAGATATTGTTCGTTTTTGATTCTACGGCTAACAAAGACATGGCGGTGAGAATGGTCAGTGGGACTTTCGTAATTCCATTCATGTTAGAGGCTACAATTAGTGAAGCTTTAAGCATAACAATTGCACAAGTGCAGAATAAGTCAGTCATCTATCATCTTAACTTTCTGTTTTACTTCTAAATTAGTAATACACACTTATTCTGACATTTGATTTACTATGCTCGTATATTTAATTAACTTCCTTTTATACCAATTTCGTTCACGAATTAAGAGATTGTAGTCCGTTTGATTATTATTTTCTAGTTTGATGTAGATATAATATTTTATTAAAACCGCTTTGAGACGATTTAAAACTGATAATTTATAGTTCCTAACTAAAGTTGCGGTCAGAGAACCATCCTGTCGAACGTAAAAGTTTACATAATAAATGTAAACATAATATTATTTTATTGTTTACTTTTTGTAGAATCGGATGCAAGTTTATCAGAATTAGTTCTAATATATAAAGAGACGGCGCTACTAGCCAAGTTGCACCACGCTATCGTTGCGTTTTAATGATTAAGGGTCTATGCATACGTAACGTTTCCCGCACGGGACGTGCTAATTTCTCCATTCGAAAATCCCGTGGCATCCCCTCCATTGTCGCATCCACGGGATTTTTGTATTATTATCACGTCCTGTACGGTAAACGTTACGTATGCAGAGACTCTTAGTCTAGCATACCTTTAAAATTCGAATGTTTTCTTGCATACTATAATGATTTTTGATGAAATTAAATTAAATTCACACGATTTATTATTATCAGTTACATGTACCTACTGGGTGCAAATAGCGTTTTCTTGTCTCCTCGCTTCCAAAACTATTGTAGTAAAAATGTTAACTAAATTAACACAAGTAATTGAAATAATATAATCTTACAACAATCTATTTTGTTATGTTTAAGGGGACAGACCTCTTTTCTCCATAGAAACTTTACAAACGTAGTCGACTGTTTCCTCTCTAGATAAAGATATTAGAAAAAACATCTTTATGCCATAAGTCCTTTATCAGCCATGACCATGCTAACCACGTTTCGATTTTTTTATTTTCTAATTTTTCTAAATTTTATTTTTATTCTAATTAGAAAATAAAAATAAAACAAAACGTAGGGGCATGGTCAATGGTCATGGCAGATTATAGGTTTTATGGCATACACATATTTGCTCTAACGTCTTAATCCAGGGAGGAAACAATCGACTCCCTTTGTATGGAGAAAGAGTAGGTAGACTTTCCTCTTAAAGACGCACAGTAATAACTTGTAACGGAGGCACGTCTTCGTCGCTCTTTGCAAATTCCTTTGACATAACCACAGAATATGCGATAGTCACAAAGGAATTCGACGACGCATATTTCACAAATTTCACCGCGCGTATACCATTAGGCAGCTTTTATCGATCCTATTGTTGATAACTTCAGAATCAACAGGACACAAAAGAAATCAAATATTAGTATCTATTGAAATTGTGATAAATGATGTTTGTTATGATGTTTGACAAGCAATCTCCGGCATTGTTTCCTTGACGCTTCGGAGCGTAATGTTTGTAATGATTCGTGACCTCTGTGAGGAAATAGTTCAGTATCGTGTTTCATAATGTTACACTATGGAATATGTAGATTATAGGGTATGGAACGTCTATTAACACATTTTTGTATGTACTAAGAAACAGTACTAAAATTGTTTATGCAATCATTAGTTACATTTAAACGTTGTTTACGCCTTTATTAGGTACGTTTGGCACTAGTAGGTACCACTATGCTACGTCTACTCAGTGAATGAACGTTCGACACATGTCATCCAGATAGAGTTAAATATGTAAGTACCAAGTAAGTACTAACAAAGTTAGTCATTAAGTACGTCATTTATGAAATATATGTAAGAGTATGTTGATACATTAATATTTTTTTATCCAATCATTAATTAAATTTTAGCGTTGTTAACGCCTCTATTAGGTACGTTTGGCACTATAGGCATCCAGATAGAGTTAAATATGTACTAACGATAAATATCATCGGTACTATGGATGTGTACTACAATCATTATATTACGACATTTATGAAATTAATGTAAGAGTATGTTAGAGATGTTAGAGTTTTTCTACAAATCTCCTTTCGTTTGTGTAGGTAGGTACGTTTGGTTACAATTACACTAAAAAATAATATTTCGCTACTTAATAAGCAGAATACCTTTTCAGCAACAAATCTAATGAAATAAAACCAAGTCTGGGTCGCCAGTCGGTACTGGGCAGCGAGCCCAAATAGCCATTAGGGGTGGCAATGCTGCCAGCATTGCCACGCTGAATGGCAATGCAATTGTTATCTAATGTAATGTATGGTATAAAATATACCTAGACGAAAGATTAGAAAATTGTCTAGGTGTATTTTACGTGTTAATGAAAGAAAATTTCTTAATGATGATAAAGTCGAATCCATTGCGTCGTTAGAAGAAAAATTATGTTAGGAGTAACAGACAGACGAGAACATCGCCTTTGCATGCCCTATACTATTTAGTGGTTACCATTTACAACAAAGGAGTAGGTAGCTCTAAATTAAAAGTACAAGATCTGGGCGTTATCGTAAACAAGTGTACCTATCAATGAATGTCTTATGAATATATTTGTACAATATAATGTTCCATTGAATTTCCATAATACACGCAATGAATATATTTCTGCTACACAGATTGAGTCACACAATTATCTGTCAACGCCTACTTTTACAAGCGCTAGGAGGTAAATGATGACAACGAAAGCTATCATAGTGTGCTGTTGTGATTTTCTATCGGTTGTTTTTGGAATGAACATAAAATGCTATGATTAAACCAATCATTATAGACTACATCAGACAGTTTTCCTTTATTAGTAAAATTATTTGCCATATACCTTAGATTACCTAGATGGTGGGTATGATAACAACGACGTTCGGATTTTGGTCCATCATTTTTAACGGTCATTATTTCCCGAACAGTTTGACTTTGGAACTGGTGAAGCTCGCCCGTCAGAGACGATCACTATCAGGCGACCTTTCTCCTTCTAGTCTCTAATAGAGACCAGTCCTGTTCTATTTTCCATCTTCGTATTATAAGGTGATGAACCTCCTTCCCGTTCTATGCCATATACATTAACAAAAGTTCTAAGTGTGCATCTATAATGAAATTTTTGAATTTGACTTCGCTGAATAATTGAGTCGTTACGCCCGCGCTAAAATTATAACCCGCGGGCGAAACGACTTCTTCATAAAAATATAATATTTGGCCCGCAGCCTGCATATCAGTAATAAAATACAGTCAACAACAACACAGTCCGATAGAATCTATTCGCATTTATAAATGGCTTTTTAAATGTGTATACTACAAAAAAAATTAACTGTCAGCGAAAGTCTGTAATCTACGGAAGTTAAAAGACAATACCTAGTAATAATCAAGTAAGTACATAGTAGGTATTATGTAGATCTAGAAAATAATTAGAACGTCTATAATTAGGACAGAGTTCATTTGATTACATGGTGGGAAAATTTACACGTATTAAAAGACAGATTTACCTACTGGAAGAATTATAAATTACGTGCGGTAATTTCATCACCCATGTAGGTAAGTCATGATCCCGTGAGAATTTGTAAAAGGACTTCTAAGTTCTTAGTAGATACCTACACTTCACAAAGCACACATATTCCAAATTTCACGTCTCTAGGACCAGCAGCCTAGGCTGTGCGGTGATATGACTGAACCTTGTATTATTTATTTTTGATGCGGGCCCAGTCGACCCATAACAAAAATTTGCAGTGGCGAATGGGCCCCGGTCCCAGTTTCAAAGGGGACCATTAGCCACCTAACTCGTATTTTTTTATATCCTGCAAAAAAAAAAACGGACTTTATATGCCGAAGTACGGTGTGAACGTGTGTGTATATGTTACAGTCAAAACTCATAACCAGTCAAAACCACTTTTGACTGCAAAAAAATAGGCAAAAGTGGTTTTGACCGATGCCTTAGTTAAAAACGTTTTTGACTGATTTTCGCAGTCAAAAGTGGTTTTAACAAAGGGCATCGGGCAAAACTACTTTTAACTGCAGAAAAACAGTCAAAAGTGGTTTTGACTGATTTAAAATTTAGATTGTCAGTCAAAACTCATAAAAAGTTGAGCTAGTGAAAATTACAGGAAAATCATCAAAATAGTGTTATGAAACAATTTTAAAGTTTAAAGTTTACGTACTTTGAAATTCTATCGGCATTATTTTAAGATAATGATAACATGTTAATATGACGTATTAGGTAGGTAACTTAGGGTCTGTATGAGGTTCACTAAGATCGTTGGGCCCAAGCCAACCTCACCTGCTATCTTGGTGCACCTGCTGATGAACGGACGAGGCTCTGGCTCAGACTTTCCCTTCGAGGTTGGGAGGTCAGTCGGCAGTCGCTCCCGTAAAAGTCAAAATTAGCCAAATCTACTATGGAATGTAGGTTTGATAGAAGATTGCCACAGTGGAAAGCGATGGGTTCTCGTGGTGTGGGCATCTTAATCAACCTTTTTAACCGCATACTCGAGACTGGCAGGATCCCTGCCCAATGGAGGCTAAGTGTCATTACTCCAGTGTTCAAGGGCAAAGGATCTGTGTAGGAGTGTGAAAGTTATCATGGTATAAAGGTCAGGTCGAACACCATAAAGCTCTACGAACGTATAGTTGACTCTCGGATCCGGCAGGAGTGCACTGTCTCGGAGGGCCAGTATGGTTTCGGTCATGGTACCATAGACCCTGTTTTCGCCCTAAGGATCGTTATGGAGAAATACAGAACGAAGAATACGCCTCTGCATTTTCTGTTCCTAGACTTGCAGAAGGCCTTCGACTGTGTCCCTCGCATGATGATCTGGTAGACGCTTCCAAAGGGGTACCAGAAACTTATATTGAAACCATCAGAGTCATGTACCGAAATTCCGATTCTATGGTGCGAACTGCTGTAATTGGTGACACTAAATCTTTCCCCATTACAGTCGGAGTCCACCAAGGATCCGTTTTCAGTCCGTTCCTGTTTAGCGTAATACTGGACGCACTGTCCGTAATCATCCGAAACGCACACAAGCAGCCTCCGTAAATGCTCATGCATGCTGATGATATTGCGCTAGCGGATTCGGATAACAGACGGCTTGGAAGACGTGTGAATGCGTGGAAAGAGTCACTTGGGAACGGCGGTTTGCAAGTCAACGTAGCGAAGACCGAATACTTGGCTAGCAATACCACAGATCCCACACCTGTCTGCGTAGACGGTTACATGGTCGAGCGGACAGACCAGTTTAAGTACTTAGGATCTGTGCTTCATGCGTCCGGCGATATCGATTGCGGCGTCAAGGCCCTCATTTCGGCAGCTTGGGCTAAGTGACGAGAGGTAACTGGTGTCATCTGTGACCCTAAAATGCCGGTTAAACTGAAGGGGCAAGTCTCTAAAACTATCATTAGACCTGGAATCATGGAATTTCAAACCACGTAAACTTTAAAATTGTTTCATAACACTATTTTGATGATTTTGTGTAATACAATATAATTTTCACTAGCCACCTCAACTTTTTATGAGTTTTGACTGACAATCTAAATTTTAAATCAGTCAAAACCACTTTTGACTGTTTTTCTGCAGTTAAAAGTACTTTTGACCGATGCAATTAGTTAAAACCACTTTTGACTGCAAAAATCAGTCAAAAACGGTTTTAACTAAAGGCATCGGGTCAAAACCACTTTTGCCTATTTTTTGTAGTCAAAAGTGGTTTTGACTGCTTATGAGTTTTGACTGTAACATATACAATATACACATACATACAAACAAACAAACTAAAAAACATTATACGGGTCGAATTGAGAACCTCTTCCTTTTGTTAAAGGTTTTAAAATGTCAGGGCGTTTTCCGTACGTCACCACATAATAAATTGTATCTATTATGTATTTAATAATTAATAACCCGGGTTCGATTTCCGCCGGGTGCATGTATTTATGCTTATAGAATAATTATTTGTGTCTGGTCTGGGTGCCCCTCTATGTATAATATGTATGTATTTACAAAAGAAAAATAAATATAAGTATTATATCCGTTGTCTAGTCACCGTAACACAAGCTTAGTCGCTTACCACGGGGCTAGATGGCGCTGTGTGTCGTCACAGAATTTATTTATTTTATTTATTTTTATTATTTAGGACGCGGCTTTCCTCGCGATGTCTTCCTTTATCGTTACAGCGTTGTAATTAGAAAAAAAAGCAATAAAAAACATTAACAAAAACAGTCATGTTCCCTATCGCATCGTTACGCAAATAAAGCTGTGGGCGCGTTCATATTATAATAGGTAGATATAATTAGTTGAGATTTATCTAAAGTTTTCCACGTTTGTGTTCGTCGTCATAATCACGACGTAAACTTTCTCTTGAAGACATACGGGAAATAAGGTTGCAAATGAAAACATCAATGTGTAAAATGTACCGTAAATATTACAACTTACACATCTTATGTGGGTGAAAACATTAGAGGCGAATGACACTACACTACAGTAAGCCTCACTGGCACCAGGCAGAGGTAGCTTTTTAACCCTACTTTTAGACATAATTTTAACGCAAAAATGTAAGCAAATATGTGTTTAGCTTACCCTGGGATTTAAAATTTAAAGCCTATATTAGTCGTTTTAAGTGGATAGCCTATAAATATCTTCACGTGATACCTAAGTATCCACTTATAGCTTATCCTACAGGAAGAAACCTGTGGCAGAACCTGGACGCGTAATATGAAAGGCCACAGCCCATTCGCGACCCGAGAGTCTAGTGTTTAGAGCTTAAAACACTAACCTTGCTATTATAAAATGAGTTTTAAAACAAATAAAACGTTAAAACTCATTTTATAATAGCAAGGTTAGGATTTAAGTACTTTAAAACATTTACCAAGGAATTGTGTTTATGACAATGGTTAAAGTATTATAAAATCTAATCGCTCTAAAATAATAGCCGTAATAATGTGAAAACAATGAAGTTTCCTGCCAAGACTAGACTTATTCTGTACAGTTTATGAAACCGTAACCAAACATTAGCGAGATTTACTACTACGATGCAACTATATATATATAGTAGGTAGGTGTACTCATAGTATAAGAGCTAAATGTTGAGCTTTATAAGTAGTTTGCGAAAATTTTGAGCTTACGTTAAAGTTTACGTGAAAATCACCTTAAGGTCATTGGCCTTAAGATGTCCTTTTATTTAGTTTGGACCACTAGAATTTAAACATCAATTGTCTTGATTTACAAAAACGGCTGTAATCTTTTTTTTTTTTAAAGAAACAGCTTCAAATTTTCGAAAAAAAGTTCGAATTTCCAAAAGTCTTAGAACAAAAATTGTTCGGCTAGACGTTTGAAACAACCCTCTTTCGGCTTTAAAAAATACCCCTTCCTGGGAGCACCCTGTATTGACCATTATTTTAACCTACTACCGACACTTAGGCGCATATTGTTCTCCACCCAGTTCAGTGCTGTACTGGAGTAGACACAGTACCTAGGGCATAGCCGTGTGACCAAAGGTATTTATGCAGGTAAAACTGCGAGTCGCCACTTGCACTAAATTTAATTAAATAAATATGCAAACATCACAAACATAAGGCATGCATCACATCACGTATGAAGATTCGACTTCTCGATTTCCATAATTTTCCTATGAAATGAGGTCGTCATCCTTATTAAATCTAAAGATGGAAAAGTTAATTATGCGATTACAATATCGTATCGTATCGCATCGATATATCGTATCGTATCGATATTCGTATCGCCAAGCGGATTGTAGGCCGGCGCAGCCACTAAGGAAGACGCGTCGGATATAGGTAATTACCGTCTTCTTACCTTTCTTCACTTGCATGACCATCATTGATCGCGATAATTTTGATGTGAAAGTATGACTTTCCTGTACCTCATAGTCACAGTTAGACCATTGTTTTATTATGAGTGTAAATCGCAAAAATATAACCCTATGTCCTAATGTCCAGTGAACAACTGGACCCACGATGTAAACAAACGTGGGCCCAGTTAACACTAACGAATTTGATAGTGGTCAACTGGGCCCACATCGGAACTGAAACAAAAGACGATCAAAAAACAAAAGGTCTGAAAGACTTGGTCGAGCTTGCTCGTTGAATAATGCTTAAAATAATAAAATCAAGGCGATAAAAACAGATATTATAATATAAATAATAAATTGATATTTTATCGTCGCGTCGCGTTCCCGTATTTGTTGTGCACATAAGACAACGAGTCAGAATACAAAATTGGTGATATAATGGTCAAGTACCTACTCGCCTATCAATTACAAAATAGATGAAGAAAATATCATCGAAGATCTCCTCAGAATACTAAAGTTATACTAAAAGTTGATTCACACGGCTTCGTTAAACAATCAGAGCCTGTTTTTGTTATGCAATCATTGCATCTCCAAATAAGAATTGTTAACGGTATTTGATGTCAGCAACTACGAGTATGGCATCTAACGGGAATTCGAGACAATTCGTAGGAAATTTCTGTAATAGTTTGATTACAGAAGATGACGAAAAAAATATTTGAAACGTTTTTACGTTCTATTATTACAGCTTATTACGATCTACATTATGCGGTTACACGCACGTTACCAATTCCGTCCCAACGTAAGTAAGTAGTAAGAAAATCGCGCTTATAATAATATTATCGTACTCCATCCGGTATTTAGACTCTCACTACGGGCTAAGACTTTTATAACTTTTACATAGGCTTTTCGCTGCTGGCTCATGGCGCTATGACCGCGAATATTCTGTATCTATATACTGGACTATTTAAAAAAAAAAAAATATAGCCTTCCTACATGGACTATCCAACACTGAAAGCTTTTTTCCAATCGGAGCAGCGGTTCCTGCGAACTCTTCGGAGTTTGCTGCTTATAGGTATTATATTCGTATAAGTAGGTAAGTATAGTTTATGTAAAGAAAATGTTTTTAAATGCGAAAGTTTAGTTAGATGTTTATTTTTGTTTCAATCACGCACTACTGAACTGATTCCGGTGAAACTTGGTATGCAGATAGCTGGAAATCTGGATTAACACATAGACATTAAGATTTTTATTCAGACACTTCCGCGGTATCGGGACTTACGCGGCCATGAAGATATTCGATAAAATAATCTCGCAATATTTTGCTGTTAATTTTGGTATAGATATACATAGGTGGACTTCACCATGGAGAAGGACATAGGCTACTTTTATTCCCGCAGGACCGGGACTTACGGGCGAAACCGCGGGGTGCAACTATTTATTTAAGAGGAGTATATACGCCAACGACCTTGAAACTGAAAATCCCTGTCGGGCTCATCGAAAATTGTTGATTATTTCATGACGGAATGTCGTAGAACTTTTTTTTGTGCACAGATTGTAGGTGACATTGTTCCCTACATTTTGGTGTAGTTTTAAGACAAGAACCTCCTATTGGTGCAAAGCCTATCCAAATTTTAGACAAAAAATGTCTGATTTGGCTAAAATGTCGATAGGCTTCAATACGTTTCGACATATTTGTATGGAAACTGCACTAAAATATCGGAAACAATGTCGCCTACAATCTGTACACAAAAAAAAGTTCTACGACATTCCGTCATGAAATAATCAACAATTTTCGATGCGCCCGACATGGATTTTCAGTTTTTCAGAATAGTGCCCTTAATATTACTGAACATTTATTATTAGACGGAACTTATTTGGATCGAAATATCGCTGTTACAAAATCAATTTTACAAAATATAAAATTAATGGTATCAGTCATAGCATGACGTGATGGCATTTTGAAATAATTGCGGTGCACCGACCAGCCGCATTACCTATTACCTGCAGTTGGTGTTATTCCATTGTTACGGCTAAAGGCGGACGCTAGGGGCAAACTGTTTAGGAAAACCACAGGTTTAGTCGCTGCTTTCGTAACATCTTATTTTATTACCCATTTCAGAGTACGCGGAAAATGCTTCCTCATTATTTCTAGATTGGACATGGGGAAATGTCATAATCACTGTTTAGACCTATTGTTACGTTTTAAATTGTACTCAAATCGGTATGACTTGTTTAATCGTACGTATTCTTTGGACACAATGTGCTTGAAACAAAATAATTCAAGTTGAAAATTGAACTCATTTTTCGGTTCTAATCGCGTTCGCGTTTAAGGGGAAGGGATTAGGTATCTACTCTTTTATTCATACAAATTTTACAAATGTAGTCGATTGTTTCCTCCCTTGATAAAGACATTATAGAAAATATGTTTATGCCATCAAACCTATATCAGCCATGTCCTAAATCATCTAGATTCACCTAATCACCTAGCTAGATTTTTAATTTCGTCCAAGTAGGTACAAAGTTTTTGTCCCTCTCTTCCTTTATTATACGTACAGTAATAGAAGAGATTAATCTGCTGCAAATTACTTATTACGTTGGGTAATAATAAGTGTATGACAAATGACCGAGGTCCATTAAAGGCACAGCTATAAGTATATGCCTGGAAAATTATTCTAATTCGGATTATAATAGGCCTGAGGTGCGACGACCGACGACACCGACGGCTCGAGGCAGTCACTGATCTTATGATAATTATAACATCCAAGTTGAGTGTTGACCGAGTTATTTTGTTTCACAATATATGTAGGCTATATGAGGTATAATGTATGGCGCCTACAGACAAATTATTGGGTATTGATGCAACGCAGAGTAATCGATAAATGCACGGTCATTCATTACTTACGTAGGTGTTTGTTTTAACAATGCCTTTTTCCGGTCAAGAAAGTATTTAATCGACCATCTATAAAATAGTATTAATACCGTCTCTGAGCTAGGCTGCGGACAGACGGAGAGATAGATGGACATGTCGAAACTATAAGGTTTTCTTGTTAACTTCGGAACTCTAAAAAGTGGAAAAAATTAAGACGAAGATAATGTATTCTGAAACAATTGTTCTGGATATAAAAAAATAATTTATTTCGTTGCCCATGCGATGTGGAAGACAAAATATTTTGAATCTTCTGGAGCTCTGGAACTCTAGAAAAATATTTATTCACCCAAAATAAAACCATATAGAACCGTGTCATTGAACTTTTTTTAAGAATCAGCAGAAATATCCAAAAGAAGCAATTACAATATGCCCATTTTGCTCTACATTTAAAAAACATTGCAAAAAAAACCGTTTCTGAGAAAAATTGTAACACAAACAATTCACATTACAAACCCATATTACGTTTTCGTCTTCGTAGTCGTTGACGGTAATATACAGCCATATCTACTAATTTCATGCGCGTCAGGAACACTAGGTCCTACTGTTTATGACCCAGGTCCTGGGTTAAAGGCTACAAAGTATAAGGCAATAGGTTAGGACTGTCTCTCCTAAATATGGTAAAAGGGCACGACTCAGACGTATCTAACAAATTTATGTTACTATGCGTAGGTATGTGGTTGTGGATGTACTAAATAAATAAAGACGGCCTCTGTGATGCGTCGGGCGAAGGCCCGACTGCAATGCAAAAAGTTGCGGGTTCGATTCCCGCCGTGTACAGGCAAATATACTTGAACCCATGCTTAAAAATAAATATTTGTTTCTGGTCTGTTTTCTATGTATCATTTATATATTTCGTATATTTGTATGTATTTAGAACAAAAAATAGTTTAGTAAGTAGTATATTAGTTGCCTAGTACCCATAGTACAAGCCTAGTGCTTAGTTTGGGGGCTAGATTGCGCTGTGTGTAACGTCGTGTAATATTTATTTATTAAAATGCCATCAGATGTTCCAAATCACCACACGCAAGTGCAACGACCACCTACCTAAAGTAACCCCAAAAATTTTACTCTTTAGCAATCACACGTTCTTTCTCATCTCTGTAAATTGCATGATGTTATTTCAATTCAATTAGGTAATTGGTCTTGGGCCAATTAAGTAACTCCGATTCCAAGACAACACAATCAGAAACACAAAGAAATGATTAGCATAACGCAGATTCGTCAATGTAATGCCGAGTAAGCTATTATCTCCACACATGTTACAAAAGAGATGTAAGTAATGTGTAACTGATGATTAGAGTCAATTTATAAGCGTCATGAAGTTGGTAAGAAGATTAATGTATCAGATATGTATCATTTATATCATATAGGTAGGTTCGTACAATCGATTGATAGACGGACATCCTTTGATCATATTTAACAAATAGGTATGGCACACGGTAGAAAGCGAATTTTTCAACATTATTGACAATGAACACTTATGCAATTATGTTGCCTTGTGCGTAAACAATCATATTGTATTGTTTGAGTTTCCGCATAGCTCTCTACTAAATGTAGAAGCTTGTAAAATAAATAACAAGCCACTTGTCAAATACTTTATTAATATTCCAAGTTTTATTTTATTACTAGCTGTGCCCGCGACTTCGTCAGCGTTTTTCGGACTACCTACCCATCGCTGAGCAAAAGTCTACACTTGAACGGACGACCAGGGAAGTCTGTTGCTGAACAGAAGAGAATCATAACAGAGTCTATTTAAGTGTAGATTTTGCACAGCGCAGCGGTAGGTAACGTGTTGCATGCTTATACGCATTACTTATATATAATAAGAAGTAGCCTTTATCGAAAATTAAAAAAAATCAAAACCCGACTTCGAATTAAGTACAAAACAATAAAAATAAGCTCTCCAACATACAGTGCAACTGACTTTCTGTTATGTAAGCTGAAGTTGGGTAGCTTAACTAAATGATATCTTTTTTTTACGTGGGTACTGCACCTTATGCACTGTTAGGCCACTCTCGTTGGGCTCCCTACCATAGGTTTACCCGACAACGGCGGCCTTTCCAAGCCTCATCTCTGCCTCTGCCCGATAGACAATCCCTCTCCGTTTCCCCTCCCTCAGCACGGTCACGCCACCGTCTCGAGGTCTCCAAAGCCGGTGATAAAGCCCCCCCTCCCTCACCGAGTTCACCACCAGAGGCTGAGGTGATTTTTTATAGTGGTTATCTTCCATGCGGCCCCTTTCTTGCGGAAAGGACCCCCGAGCCCGCTGACGCGGGATTACGGATTAGAAGCCTGGCAAGCCCGGTTTCCCCCCTTGTGCGCCTCTTAGCTTTCAGCTACTGAGTCCCCTCACAACGGCAAGGTGGACGACCATCTGGAGGGTAAAACGTAACATCGTGTCCGGGACTCGTGACTCGAACGCGCAGCCGTCGAATCGGAAGCCATCACTCGGCTCAGTAGGCCACCGTTCCTTAAAAAGGGAATGCGCCGCACAGACCGGCGCATTCCCTTTTTAAGGAACGGTGGCCTATTCGAACGCGGAACCCTCGAATCGGAATCCACAGCTGCCATCGTGCCACGTAAACTACATGCAATCAGCATCTACTCAGTAAAACTGCCCCATTACAGCTATATTTTTTAAATCCTTTTTATTGAATTTTCGACTGCCACTAAAAATTATCAAAATTGTAACCGTAACTTTAATCACTGAAGAATTTTTGAGAAGGTGGTTTCAGGTGGTCAATTTGTACCTTGTTCTTAATAAGCCGATTCTATTGATGGAAGTCCAAAAATTAGTAATTTACAGCATTGCGGGATGCTATTCTGCTCATCATTCCGAAGGTTCTCATCAGATCTTTACCAACAATTTATGGAACCATCTCGGGACTCTCACTTTCCAAATAAAAAAAGAATGATCGAAATCAGACTTTATATGCCGGAGTACGGTTTGAACATATTCACATTCAAACAATATGCGGGTAGAATTGAGCAGATTCTCTTTTTTTTAAAGTCGGTTAAAAACAACCATTATAAAGAATTTCCGTATGTCCGAAGGATCCGGATATATGGAGAGACAAAGGTATACGGTATTTTAGGAATTTCCTGAAAAAAAACTGGATATCCGGTTTTTTTTAATTTTCGACCGGATATCCGGTTAGTCATGTATTGATTCCACACAACATACTTCTTCAATACAACATTCAAACTAACTAAGTAAAAGCAGAAAAATCACTTTATCCGGATAACCGGACAAAATATCCGGACAAAAAATAGCCTATATGTTAATCGGGGTCTAAAGCTATCTGCATACCAAATTTGGTTAAAATCGGATAAGCCGTTTCTGAGATTAGCGGGCACAAAGGCACACACAAACAGACAAACAGACAAACAGACAAACAGACAACCAGAAAAATAGAAAAATAGGTTCTACTGCGTTAATAGATACCCCTACAATTTATCTTTTTTTTATATCTTCCAAAAACAGACACCGCTAAGTTACGATTTTATTATATGTATATAGATACCTACCTAGTTACCTACAGTCGTATTATACAAGTATAAATTATATGGTAATTTATCTACCTATTCTGCCCGCGGCTTCGTACGCATGTTCTACATGAAACAGGATTAGAATAGAATTAGGAAAGGATTGGGATAGCATTATTCCGCCTCTACTCTATGTGTGCCAATTTGTCATGTCTATCGATTAAAATAATAAAAAGTTTCATACAAAATTGGACCCCCCTTGAACCCCCTTAAAAATGTCAAAAAACACATTCTACACTCCAAATTTCCTGTCTCTAGAACCAGCAGTTTGGGCTCTATGTTGATATATAGGTCAGTCAGGACTTTGAATTTTATATAGGTATGTACCTAGATGTAATGATGAGTAGGTATACAATAACCTCATAAAAAGTTTTAAAGATTTTTATTCATGTGAAAGTTTATGTTTACCTACTATTACAACAAAAACTAACATTATTAGGCGAATATTACAAAGAACGCCTGTAATTACAAAGTTGTACCTATGGAAAATAAATTCAGACAGATAGCTAGGTATTGTAGGTATACCCTGTTTCAGAAACTTAACAAAAATCCCATACATTTATTTAAAGTGACAGCTCTTTATTTACTTTTTCCTATAGAATTGATAATTCTTTGTTTACTGTTTTGATCTAAGTTTCTGAGATAGAGTAAAGAATTAGCACTTGGTCTATACTTTGATTCCCAAACTATAACAGGTTCTAAACTTGACCTCTATTTTTCTCTGAAAAAATAAAGTAAAACAATAACTCATAGACTATTGCTAACTATTACTAAATCAATAAATCTAATGATAATAATAAATCATAAATTAAATTAGATTGTAATCTTTAATACGATAAAACCACATGTTGATATAGTTCCAGATGAGTATATAATTGTAGTAATAAAATAGCATTCTATTACATCACATGGAGGTAGGTTTATTGGAGTCTGTCTGCAGATTGTATCTCAGGTCGAGGCATGGTTAGACTAGGGAGCAGGTACCTAACTAACCTCGGGTCAACTTACGGTTTCGACTTAACTAGTGATTTCTCCTTCTAACGTTTACTATTGCATTGGTTAGTGTCTTCTCTACTAGTCAGTAGGTAGGTACCTACTAATGGTGGTAATAATAAATTACTTTATGCTGAGAAATGTTAGGTACCTTACCCATCTATCAACTGTCTTACGTATTTTGATAGACAATGAAATCTCAGTGCAAGTCGGACTATCTGTCGACTGTCGGTCGGTAGTAGAAACAAGAAATCCTGGTACCGAAAATGACGGAATTTCCCAATTAAGATTAGTGCACAGCAAATACGCTTCAGAGTTTTAGGTATTTTGCAAAGTTATTGCTATCTCAACGCTCTCCTCTGCCGCCTTCGCTGTGAGTTTTGATGCGTGAGTGTCTATGCGCGCACACATCTAAACAAGCTACTTCCGCGATCGCACGCTTCGGTTCGTCAGTCGACGCGCTACAACCACGAGAGTTAGGTACCTTGTTTCACGTTGTTTGGCTTGCAACAAAAATTGTGATTTACAATAACCGTTTCATATTATGATTACAATCTAAAAATAATATTCCAAACTAGTAGTTTACGTTTAATGACTTACCTACGTACGAACGACCTATTCGTAGTTTTATTTAAGTATATCATTCGTATTATTAGAATTAATTTAAGTAAATACTACTATGATATATTTTATAAAATTACCCACTTTTTTAGGGTTCCATAGTTTTAACAATAGTAATACTTTCGCCATGTCCGTCCGTCAGTGTTCTGCTTAGCTCAATGACGCTTTGTAGGTACCTACTAGAGAACTTTAAAAAAAAGTATGCTCCAAAAATGCAAAATATTTTGTAAATACTTATTCCAAAAATTATTATTAGTTACAAAAATATTTTGTAAATACTTATTATGAATACGAAAACACCTGGCTGACCAGAAACAAACATGTGTCAGACATACAAATGTTAGAGCCAGTTTACATGTGGGGAGCCGAAGGCGACCTGTCACATACACACAGAGCCAGTTTCATAGGTCCCGAATAAAATGTCAGATAGCTCATTCGAAGGATTTCGACAGTGCTTTTCATAAATTTTATGTCATTTTATCTTCTGAATAGACAATCTGACACTTGACGGGGACCCGTGAAACTTCAACTACCCTTAGTTTTCACATTTTTATATTTTTCTTGTGAAAACAAATACATAATTGATTGTTTTTGAGCTTTGGATTGTCTATCTAGAAAAATAAATGAATCCTAAATTTTATGTCTTTGGCTTTTATTTATTACTCTTGTTTAGCATAAAAAATGTCATAATATAAATAGGGACCACTTGCTAGTTCGTTCGTCTGTCTATTATGTATGGCCCATTCAGGAACGGATAGAACTATATATACTAAAGGTTATTTAGGCTGTAAAATAATATTTTACAATGATCGATCAAAAGATAGGGCAATTTATAAATAAGTATACCTACCTTCATAGGAGTGTACCGAACTCTCGGCACACACGCAGTTGACTTTTTTTTTTTAATTCAGTAATTATTTACAAATAAGTTATACCTACCTACATGTAAGTGTACGGAACCTTCGGCGCACGAGTGTGACTCGCACTTGACTGATTATTATTTATTAATTCAGAAGATAATAATTACAAATAGCTACTAATAGTGGATAATTACCATAACAGAAGGTAGGTAATTACAAATAGTTACCTACCTACATACATACATGTGAGAGTACGGAACCATCTCGGCGCACGAGTCTGATTCGCACACTAGTTGCAAATAAATTTACAAGTTAATATACCTACATATACTATAATACCTACCTACATACCTTATATGACCAAAATGCAAATAACAAATTTTCTTACTGTCATCGACATTTTTTATACTATCCCATCCCTAGTGTCGATATTACAGTACCTAAGCATCCTTAGTGCTATGGCTTGTCTGTATATGATACCTTGCCCCCAACCCCCCTTGTGCCCGATATCTGCCGATAGAGATAGTTGCAGCTCGTAAGATTTGTGGGTACATTTTTTGATAGAATTTGCGTTCTGGGAGAAACCTTTTTTCCACCCTTAAATTGTAACAAAATGATACGGTATTGATGTCAATCGCTTAAATAGTTTGTATTCTATGGCTGTACGTTTTAATTTTCTTTTAAAAGTTTTTTGTTTTACTAAAATACTGACATATATTAGTCATAGTTTTAGCGCTAAAATATGCTTGGTTAAGGCGCTTATAACTTTAAAATGATTGAAAAAAATTAAAAAAAGAAAACGTAGGAACCTAGTTTATTATGAGTTAATTACACTAAAAAAAAATCACCGAAATCGGACAATGTTAAGGGGTGGAAAACAGGTTTTTCTTTTTGTATGAAGAAGTACGCGTCGAGTGATCCTCTTAATCAGCAAAAGAACCGGGAATTAAAAACCTGAGAACCGGGATATTCGGGATGTTAGAGAAAAATATTATTTCATTTTATTTATAGTTATATTAGTACCTAATGTAAGTGGGTATAGGTATAATGATAAATCTATAATTGTAATTTAATTATAATTTATGAACTCCAAGGAAGAAAATGATAACTATACTTCGTTTTTTAATTGTAGACTACGATTTGACCCATCTTCTTAAAGAAAAAATGTCAAATACAAATAGCCAAAACGTCAGAAAATAGTCTGGAATAAAAAAAACGTACCTACTTACGATTTATTTGATTGATGCCACAAATAAATTGCTCCGTAGGTAAAGGTACCTACTTCTGTTTGACACGCATTAAAGGTAATGATGAATGAATATTTGTGACGTAACTTGCTAGAAAATGAATCGTAATGTTTGGCATTAATTATTTACTATAGTGGAATCTCGAATCTCGAGAGGTTATTTGTTGTTCGTATCAAAAAGTCAGTGTGCCGAAGATGACTAGCTCTTTACCCACGATCGACTACGTTACGTAAATTGACTGTTTCAACGGATATATCTATCTATGTTAGGAAGCACCCAATTGAGACATTTAAGGAAGGAAGTATTTCGCAAGAGACTAAACATTGTTCAAGACTTTGAGTTTGTTTATCTGATTGTTAATCTACGTGAGTAAACCATCTTATTTGTTTAAAGGAAAGTGTTGGCATGCGTACATAGATTGTACCTACACATAACCTAGAATACGCTTTAAGCATTGTGAGAAAACTTTATGAGCGGTTAAGAATGTTGGTATTTTTTTTTAGCCGTGTAGCCCGGCATAGAATAGGGTTACCCCATCTCATCCCGTGTCGTAAAAGGCGACTAAGGGATCTGAGGGAGATTAGCAAACTTTAAGTTTTCCCCGCGCGGTGGCGGATAAACTGCTTGATCCCTAAGAGGGTTGGTGTCAGGCAGGCGGCCGGCCGTAAAAACATTGCCAAATCTAATTACAGAAGGCATGGTCAACGATGACTTACCAGCTGCACCGACCCCAAATAAAATAAAAACAATTTGGGGTTTAGCGGACCCCGGGCTCCCGAGAGGGATGCAACCGGGAACATCGCTTGGATGAGAAGAAGAATGTTGGTATTTTTTAATATTTTAACGTTACAAGGATATTGTCAATAGGAAAAACAAACTGAAAACTTTTTTTTCTTCTGTGTATAATTTGCGATCAGCCTTAATGCTTTAAGCAAATTTGCTGTAGGAATGTATGCAAAGGCATGTTGCCCGAGTACCCAATGGGATAGCACTAGATCTCTCCTGTATGTTGCGATCCAGTAGGTACCGTAATATGTTGACGTTTAAGTCGGTTCAGTGCACTTGGAATCAGCAGATCTATGGCCAACTGATTAGGGTGGTGTGCATGTGCAAGTCGATTTTTGTACGACTGTTCTGCAATTGTGATCTCTTCCTGTAGGTACTGTGTTTATCTTTAAGTATTCACTTAAACGTGAACTTCTTTGTTCTGAATCACGGCGCATTTTCCATCGATTTTAAGATGGAGTTTAGGAGTCTCTCTCTGCACTATGTTCACGTTGGACTTACATTATTAAATGGCTATTTACTTATAATATATCTTTACTTACCACTATACCTACCTACCTAGCCGGTTGTATTGTACGTGCAATATTCACAACCACTACAAAAGAATAATTTAATCAATTAACAACACCAACTTACTTAACAAACACTTAAAAAAAAGAAAAAAAAAGCTTAAACTTTGACTGAGGTTTGAATAGATTCTCGATAAATATGTCCGTAAGATTATGTCACACGTGTGGGTGCGTCAAAGATATTCATTATTGATTTTGACATTCGCGAAGATTCCGATGTCGACGAGAATCCGTGACTTACGGCGTGGAGAAAGCGGTCGTGATGATACCAACACGTATTTTGCAACAAATGCCCTGAGGCGCTCGCAATATTTTAATAATGACCTATTACCTACCTCAACTTAAATTCTTTGCATACCAAGTGATGCTTAATTTAACTCTGCTTACTGAAATGACATATCGATAAATAAGCTTCCAAAAATTGTACTTATTTAAGAGTAGTCTGATTTTATTTGATTAAAATTTCTAATAATTAGGTACCTACCTAATTGTTTTTGTTAATTTACTGAAACTTGCTTACCCTCATTAATAAACGTGGAGTTTGATCGGAGTAGTGAGAACATGCTTTGTCTTTTTCTTTGACAAGAACTTTCAAAGTTGACAGACAAAAACAAAAAGTGGTAAAATTACTCCGATCCTACTCCACGTTTATTAATAAGGCTAGCTAGGTTTTATTCAAAACTATATCTAATTATATACTGATATGCTTATGAGCATAAATCTGCCTTGTCTATATGTCGTTATATAAGCCAAGACAACAGTCATTGTTCTACTTTACTAACAATGTAGGTAACTGTAGACGTCTAAAAACATTAGATCGTGGAAACGTGGAAGTTGAACACTTAAATAATAATTGTTCCTTGACACGTAGAAATAGGTAGGTAGGTATATCATAAGTATAGGTATTAGATTATAACAAAAAAGTTTAAAGTTTAGTTAATATTTAATATCCTTATTAATGAACGTGGAGTCAGGTCGGAGTAGTAAAAACATGCTTTGTCTTTTTCGGTGACAAGTACTTTCAAAGTTCACAGACAGAAACAAAGAGTGGTAAAATTACTCCGACCTTATTCCATCTTTATTTATAAGGCTACAAAAGTTTAAATTCTTTAGTTTTATGAATGGTTTTGTAAATGAAGTTTCTTTTTGTTTCAGGTGTCGGGTTTGGTATTAATCGCAGTTCTGTCATTCTGTGCAGCAGAAGAATCGACGACTTATGGCGTTAACGACAACCTTAATGTCATAGACGCTAAGCCTTCAGCTCGCTTAGATCCTTACATAAGGAAGGCTTTACTCAGAGCCTTAAGCGAGCTTGAGGAGAGTGATCAGACTACAGGAACTGATGAAACATTAGCCACAAGTGAAGACATCACCGAGACGCTACCTACAGAAACTTCTAAGGCACCAATTCTCATACATTCCTTTGTAGCTAACGGAGCAACTGTATTTGACAATAGCACGAATACTGCCCCTACAGTTCTTGATAACACAGTATCCGTTTTAAGCACAACCGTTGGTAATGTAGAAAAACAATTACCTGCAGCTTCTCCTACTTTATCTCCTTACAATGAAGTGCTACAAGCTAAAGCTACAGCTAACATACATCAGAGAAGCATAGCTAGTACAACTAAAGCCGTGGTAGAAACTCTCGAAAAGAAAACAACATACAAACCGATATATAAAACAACGCCAAGCACAACGACAACCACAACGACGACGACGACAACGACACCAAAACCGACACATAACGATGATGGAGAAAATATTGAAGATGTAGACAAACGTGACGTACAAGTATTTCAAGCTCCTTTGGTAGCAGCTTTTACTGTCCAACAAGATGAACGAGGCCTGCCAAAACGAGTGATCCCTATTTTCCAGCAAACTAATAATTTGAGTTCAGCGAGGCAACCATTGGCACCATCACCTTTATCTAATGGTATTATTCCTTCCCAGAGCTTTTCCATTTCCCAGCCTGAGCTTTTTAGCCAACAGCTATCGCTTCAAAAACAACTCGAAGAAAAGCAGAGATATTTGGAGGAACAACTAAGAGTACTTCTTCTACAGCAAAGGCAACAAGAAGAATTTCTTCGTAAGCAACAGCTACACATTCATCAGAAAGAAGCACAGAGACAACACCAAATCCAGTTAGAACAAAATCAAGCACAGAGGCCGTTATTATCTCAACAACAAGCTCTTCCAACTGCCAACCCTGCAAACTTTCTTATACAGAAGTCGGTGACGCCAAATAATTTTGTAAATCAAAATGTGGTTCTTCACCAGCAGCCGAATAACCAAGTATTAACCGTGTCAAGTGCACCTCTAATTCATCCTACGCAAGCAACACATCGGCAACAGCTGCCTAACCGTGAAGCTGTCGATTTTCTAATTCAGCTGCGTACACATCAACCAGATCAATTCCCTCTTCAAGAAAACCATTTACCACAAGGGATTGGACAATTTTTGCAGCCTGCACCTCTAGCTGCTCCATTGCCCACACAGCAGGTTTTCCACCAAGGTGTCGCTCTCAACCAAATTAGACAAGAACCTTTAGGTCACAAACATAGAATTTTCCGTCAAGAGGCTGGAGTAGGAAATTTTGGACTGAACCAAAATTACAATAGGTTCAATACATTTGGTCCAATCTACACGAATCGTTTTTTTCCTAACAACCGACAATATAATTCAGATATAGAATTGAGGCAACTGTTATCACAGAATGTTTTGAATGGTAGAGCTCATGAAGATTTGAATATTGTAACCAAAGTATTATCCCTCAATCATGGAATTCCATTTAACAACAACGTATCAAACAGGTTACCTTTTGATACCAGAAGACACATCTGAGCGACTGTTTACTAACTTTTATAGGTCGATTTAAACCATTGGACACAACATTATTGATGAATACTAGTAGGAATTTTGAAACTATAACCATAATCAAATGAAATAAAGATACAAAAGTTATTTAAAATGCAATATTAACCATGTTGATCGTTATAGTATCACCAAAATTATTGGTTCAAAGAAGCTTAAACATGATAAATATAACGTTTTACATAATTATTATAATGGAAATAAGCATAATAGTTTAAAAGCCTATTGGAAAGAAATTTATAAAGTTGAAACCCGAATAAGTATATCAGTTTAAACAGCCAAAGAAAAATATAGACTTGTGTCCAATGCATATTATACTTGTTAGTACGTAGATAGATACATTCGACACTCTTACGTTAAGTATAACTTAAGTAATACCTAAGTAAGTTAGACTAAGAATTATTTATTATACTGTAGTAAAATTTAAAAACTGCCATATATAAGTAGAAAATATAAGTTATTAGGCATATAGGGACGTACCTACTTTGACTTATTCTAACTATCAAATTTGTAAAAACTAAATAAATTGTTTACAATGGAAGTTATGTAAGTTCTTAGTACCTGTGTGCTCAATTTTGCTTAATAATTAAAACTTAGTTATAAGTTCTGAAAAAAACTAAATATCTGAGAATACGCAGGATGGACGAATATCAAAATAGGTTCTTCAACTAGATGATACTAATTCCAAAAAAATCTTAAAAGCCGGATAGAGCTAATCGAATTTGCGTGAAAATACGTTTCATTGTGTTTAGATAATATTTAATCTTTATCTGTACCTAGTAGGCTACCGTGGCGTATTCCTGCCTAACCCCTTTAAGAAGAGGCCGCGGGCCTTACAGTGGGACAAATTACCAAACCAACAGAAAAATAACTTTCAACTTAGACTTTGAAATTAAAAGTTAAGTACTGCTTACATCAACTAAGTAAGCCAACTTGTTGGCGTGATCTGCGTCGCATATCATTTCACTAATGTTTGATACGTAATACTTTAACCTGCGCTACGGAAGATTTGACAATTGCCTTGCTATACTTAAATCCTACTTAAGAACTTTATAAACGTCTCTGACGACTAGCACCCGTATTCACAAACGACTTTATACGTGGCTCAATGTTTTGTCTTGCTCTTGTGAGTGATAATGATAATCAACGTCAGCAAAAATGTGACAAAAGCTGAGTCCATGCATAGTGTCGTTTGTTAATACGGTTGTAAGTGTCTAAAAGGTATGTTTGTATTTTTATAGTTAGGTACCTATTGGTACCTAAGTATTTTCGTTTTTGTGACATTTTCTTTGTATCAGCAGCTAACTTACATACCTATACCTAAGTCTAAGGACTACTTGTGTAATGTACCTACATAAATAATACACTGTGAAATCAACGAATACAGAACTACGAAAATTATTACGTATTTTGTTTTATTTACCTTATCTCTATACTTAAGTATATTGAAAGTCTTTGAAAGCCCTCCTTATCTAAACACTAGCCTTATTAATAAACGCGGAGTAAGGTCGGAGTAGTGAGAAGATGTTTTGTCTTTTTCTGTGACTAGAACTTTCAAAGTAGACAGACAAAAACAAGAAGTGGTAAAATTACTCCGACACTATTCTACGTTTATTATTAAGGCTATAAGTATTTTTGTTTAATAAAATGTAAAATACTTATTTTGTAATAGGTACTACTTAGCCTATGTCACCCGGGCGATTATTTATTACTACGAATCCATTGACACCTCATTCATTAAAATCGGTTCAGTAGTCTAAGCGCTACGGTGAAAAATAATAACATGTTCGTACCTACATAGTACTTCCAAATTCATTGCCATTCTTTTGGCTTCACCATAGTCGGATAAGAATAATACAGTACCAAACTGAGTGAAACTGCCGCGGTCGAGGGACCCCCGTTAAGACTAAAAGGTAACTTACCTATCCTATTGTGCCGATTCCACTTCCAATCGTTTGATCCAATTAAGTTGGTTGGAGTGGAACGTCTATTAGTAGTTGTACCGTTAGGGAACCGGAACCGGAAGCAAGTTAAAATCTTCCGATTTGCTATAAACTTTTCTTGAATGAATGAATGAATGAATAAATTCTTTATTGTACACACCAAATAAATTACATACAAAGAAAACATACACTACTTAAAACTAGGTGGCACAATGGGCGGCCTTATCGCTAATAGCGATCTCTTCCAGGCAACCTTTGGATGGACAAGAAGTTAAGACAGGTAAACACAGTGTTTACACAGGAAAAAGGTAAGTAAAATATAAATACATACAAACATAGCTAAATACAATAAGTCATACATATATAATAAACCTATACCTAAACTATATATACCAATATAAAATATACATAAATATACATATATTATTTAAATATGTATACCATATGATACTAAAGAACCAACCACAACACGAAAAGTGACACAATCATAGGACTTGACGTTTCTCAGCCATAAGTAGATGGTGTTTGAAAACGCAATTCTTGAAAACTTATAAAGATTTCGACTGTCTGATTACGGCAGGCAAAGCATCAGGTTCTTCAGGTTGAAAGCCCGCCGCCTCTACGCCTCTACGTTTGAAAGTCCGCAATAGCAAAGAATACGGCAATAGTTATCATAATATGGCAATAGTTACTAAGATTAGGTACCTACCGATAGCTGTTGTACTTCATAGATGGTCAAGGCTAGCTAATCCCGGCTAGTACCACGACAGCTTGCACACAGCTTGGTAGTTCATCCTTTAACCCTGTATTATATAGCATAGTCGAAAACATAGCATTTATAAGTAAGGTCTACAAAGATTGGAACTGTGGATTGGACAAGATCCAATAAATCAATGGGAAGATGCCTTGAAATTAAAAAAAAAATGTTATGTCTAATCTCAAATCTGTCACTGTCAATTCTGTCAAAAGTGTCAAATAATTTAATATTGCCAGAATTAGAGATTTTCTACATTTTTTTTTTTTTTTTTAATTAGGACGATTATTAAATTTAATAATTTATTGAATATAAATTTCCAATTCCACAATAAACTGGTGTGCCTAAAGCTTGAAGTCACTCAAACCTATACGATTATACTTACACTTTACCTAAAACTTATACTTACACCAATTTCTATAAATATGTGTTGTAGGCGTTGGTCCGTTTCAGTGTAAGTAAGTGTCATCGTCTATTTTGATCTTGAAGGTAGGTACTAGACTAGACATTTTGAATAAAAAAGGAATCTTTTGTAATCGTATTCAATAGTAAAATTTAACTGCTTTATACTGACAACACTGGTGGTAAACATAACCTAAAAATTCTAAAGTTTGCATTGTTTTCGTGGTTTAAAGTTTTACAAATCTAAAATATTTACACAAAAGTTCAGCCGTTATGGTGATCATGGACAGCAGTAGCAGCACTGCAGCCATTGGTAACCTAGAAGAACAAGCACTGAAAAGGAAAGAGAGATTAAAAAATCTGAAGAGAAAAAACCCTGATAATGTTTCTTCTGGATCTCACGAAATAGCTCCACTTCCTAAGTAAGCGTACAATTAAACATATAAATATAATGCAATGCATAAGCCACTGGATCAAACCTAACACCTTCCCCTCTTGATCAGATGCGTAATTTAAAAAATACCATAAATATATATGTGTGGGCTCCGGCGCGGTGGGAAGGGCAACCCCTCAGCCCTTGCGTGACAAAACGCAGCACCAGACACTCACCTTCGCAGCTTTGGCAGCAGCTTAGTCTTCGCAGCTTAGTTTTATTTATAGATAGTATTAGGCGCTTTGGCGACCGCTGCCGCGGCACCACGCTCGCTTGCCAAAGCACTGCGTGTAATCACGTTCTTACATTAACCTAACCTATCCAAGTCGGGGTGATCCGTATATTTTTTTCGAAGTTCAAGTAAAAATGTATTAAATTTTTTTTCTTCATTGCTCAACATAAAACTATTATAGATAGTATTAGTACTCCTACAAGTCTTTTTTTATACAAATTCGTGGCATAGGATTGTAAAGTGCACCCCTTATAAGGCTCATCGGTGAGCTCAGTGGGGCTGGAGTCGGCTGTTCCATAGATGGGGTGAGCATTAACAACATAAGTTACGCTGACGATATGGTCCTACTGGGCCCATCGATTGGAGCGATTCGCAAGCTATTGTGCATCTGTGAGTCGTACGCGGAAGCCCATGGGCTCAGATACAACGCGAAGAAGAGTGAGTTCATGGTATTCAAAGCAGGTAACAAATGCTATACTCAAATTCCTCCTGTAACTCTGTGCGGTACGCGTTTGAACAAAGTCAGTTCATTTAAGTATCTGGGTCACTGGGTGACCGATGATCTTTGTGACAGTAAGGACATCGAGAGGGAGCGCAGGGCCCTGTCCATCCGGTGTAATATGCTGGCTCGCAGGTTTGCACGTTGTACGAGACAAGTCAAGATTACTTTATTTAGGGCATATTGCCAGACTTTCTACACGTGCAGCCTGTGGACTTGCTTTACAAAACGGGAGTACAGGGATCTGCGTATCCAGTACAACAATGCGTTTAGGATACTGGTAGGGTTCCCACGTTTTTGTAGTGCTTCCGCTATGTTTGCTGAGGCGCATACTGACGATTTTTACGCTGTAATCAGAAAAAGGTGCGCCTCGCTATTAAGGCGTCAGCGTGGTAGCCAGAATGGTATCCTGAGCGTATTGTCCGATCGATGGGACTCGCCGATGCTAAAGAGGTGGATGCAGCTGCACGCCAGCGGTCCTTCTTACATTTAATATTTATTTTTATATTATTTTGGTGACATAATTTTTTGTTTTTATTTTCTTTTATATTTATTTTTATTTGCTCTTATTCTAGTGGACATTTCTATTTAATTTTGAATCAATTTGACATAAATTCATAACTTTATTTAATTATTATTTGACATTAATTTAAAACTTTATTTTATTATTATTTGGCATTAACTTAAAACTTTATTTTATTACTATTTGACATTAATTTAAAACTTGTTTTTATTATTATTTGACATTCATTTAAAACTTTATTTTATTATTTTTCGACATTAATTTAAAACTTTATTTTATTATTAAGATAGAAATTATTTGTAATTTGTAATGTTTTTTTTTTTTTATATGGATGTATTATCTGAAATAAATGAATTGAATTGAATTGAATTGAATAATACTAGCTAGCTCCGTGTTTAACCTGCATAAGTCCTGATCCTGTATGTATTTCAAAAAAGCCTTTCTTATGATGATAAGAAAAAAAAAAATTGTATGCATCCACATACAATCATACATCATGTAAAGAACACACTCTGAATTTCAGCTTTCTACTATCAGTGATTTAGGCAGTGTGATGGATGATGAATGATACATCAGTCAGTCAGTCAGAACAAAGGATTTTAAAGATATCAATGACCTCTGTGGCACGTCAGGTGAATGCACAACTGCAATGCAGGAAGTTTTGGGTTCAATTCTTACCGGGATCAAATCTTTATGCTTAAAGATAAATATTTGATGTTCTGGGTGTCTCTGTATCTACAATATGTATTAACATAAGAAAAATAAATGTAAGTTTTATACATTTTTTTTCTTGTCTAGTCCGTTGTCCGTTCTCTAGTCACCATGACACAAGTTTAGTAGCTTACCACAACTAGATGGAGCTGTGTGATGTTCACAGAATTCATTTACTTATAGATTTACCTAGGCTAGGCAGAGTATACCCAACAAATAACCCCACTGGACTACACTGTCAAGCCTCTGCAGAGCAACATTGTCAGGCCTCTGCAGAATAACACTGTCAGGCCACTGCATAATGGATTCTACTAAACTCAAATCTTGTTTGATTCTAGACCAAAGTTCCGAAGTTACAATCCTCAAGATGACGGTCTCAAAGACGCTAAACTTGATGATGCTGAACCTATTGAGTTGGAGGAAGAAGTTAAAGATTTACTTGAAGCGGGAAAAGAGAAGGTAATTTTATCCTAGACTAGAAGGACCCCGCGGTTTCACCCGCGTTTCTTTAGTTGGTGGTAAACGTGAGCCTATGTGTTAGATCTTCAGCTATCTGCATACCAAGTTTTATTGCAATCAGTTCAGTAGTTTTTGCGTGAAGGAGTAATAAACACACTCGTTTCTCTACCTACCTACACACACAAAATTTAATATGTCTAATGTTAGTTGGATCCTACTAATTGAATATTTAAATCTATACTTCTATATCTATACTAATATTATAAAGAGGTAACGTTGGTAACATGTATGTATGTATGTATGTATGTATATTGGGGTAATCTCCGAAACTACTGGACCTATTTCAAAAATTATTTCACCATTAGAAAGCTACATTCACCCTGAGTAACATAGGCTACTTTTGATCCCGATATTCCCACAGGTTTGAGACTTATACTAAATATAATGTATTAAATACCATATTAAATATTAAATTCTAGCCGTAAATAGTTGTAAATACAAAAAGTGAGGGTTAATTACCTTGAGTTTGAAGCAAGGGCGAAATGTACTATGTAATTATAAGAGAGAGTGAAAAAGACAGGTGTTGGATTTTAATTTTAACTTTATTTCCTATTTAGTTAAAACTAGGTGTTACTTAAGGTAACATTTCTCTGGCTTTCTGCAGAATTTTAATTTTAACCTTTACAACCATTTGCCTAATCACTTGTGTGACACTGAACCAAATCATCAACAAACTGAGTTTAAATGAAGGAAAGTTACTTTAATGTTACAGGTTGTACTCCAAGATTTAGATATATCCAGTTTGGCACCTCGTAAACCCGACTGGGATCTCAAGAGAGATGTCACCAAGAAACTAGAAAAGCTCGAAAGGAGGACACAGAAAGCCATTGCTGAATTAATATGGGAGAGATTGAAGGAAGGTACCGAGGATAATTTGAGTGCTATGGTAACCATGACTGAGAACAGAGCTACAGATGATGATTGATGTTCAGTACTGTATGTATTACTAAAAACGCCCTCTGGTTAGACCATCGTAAGTCCCGATACCGTGGGAATATCTAGATTATATTTCTCTAGACATCTATGTACAATTGGAAACGATTTAACGGTTTTTGTGCGAAAGAGCAACACACATTCGTACAAACTTTATTATGTTAGTAGGATAAGGATCAAATTTTAATGTATTTAAATTAAAAGTAAAATATTAATGGCGTAGATGGCTCGACGAGCATTGCTTTCTACAAGTCGGTTTACTAAAGCTGGCAGGAACAGATATTTACATGTTGCATGTTGTGTCTGTCAATTAAGAGGACAGTCTACCTACTCTTTTCTCCATACAAGCTTTATAAACGTTTCCTGTTGACTGTTTCCTCCCTGGATAAAAAAGATATGAAATATTGTATGTTTATATGGCCATAAGTCCTATATCAGCCATGAATTTTTTCATTTTCTGAATTCACTTCTATTCTAATTAGAAAATGAAAAAACCAAAACGTTGTGGTATGGCAGATATAGGTTTAATGGCATAAACATATTTGTCATAATTTATTTATCCAGGGAGGAAACAGTCGACTACGTTTGTATGGAGAAAGAGTAGGTAGACTGTTCTCTTAAGTGTGAGTAAGTGTGTGAAGGGCGATGTTACGCCCATGTGCTTATTCACAAACATGATGACAAGCAGCTATTTTCCCATGGCAAGGGAGATTTAGACCACCAACCCATTATGTCATTTAGGAAATTTTTGTAAAGTTTAAAAAAAATGTTTTGTCTATGCAATACACAAATGCAAATTATTTAAAATGGAAAAAGATAGCACTGCCCTTCTACACTCTTAATGATAAAATAAGGGAACATTTTGTGTAAGTAGGTATAATAAAATAAAAAAGAGAGCAAAACTTAGTTTCAGTATAATGTTCTAACAAACATAAGAAGCCGTTCAAGTATTACGTAAGCACTACGAGGGGGAAGAGTGCTTTGATATGCACATTTACCAATGTTTACATTAGAAATCGGTAAGTGCTTGTTTATTTTTGCTGACGAGAGAAAGGAGGGGAATACAGCTTACGTAATACTTAAACGGCCCCTAATCAAAAACCTGAAAATAGTCTACTTTATATCTGCTAATATGGTCGTGAGATTGATCAAGTTTAATCGGGGCGACTTCGTTGTTAGACTGATCGTCTACCAGATCATACGAGAAACACAGTCGAAGGCCTTCTGTAAATCCAGGCACAGGAAATGCAGAGGCGTATTCTTCGTAAACATTTAGTCCATGGTTTCCATGACCAGGTCGTGAAAAGTATAAAATTAGCAATAATACCTACCTAGTGTTTATTATTAGTAACTACTTCATGGATCCAGGAATTACAAAATATCCGTTTTTATAGAAAATCTAATGTGCAATCGAAATGTCGGGTTTATTAATTGAAAAGTTTCAATTAAAATAAGTTATTTGGACCTATGCCATGAAGTTAATTTTAGTCATTTCTTAAATTTGCTCAAAGTGATGTGATGCGGTAGTTAAGAAAACATATATCGCGATGAGAGTAGTTCTCCTATCCACATTTAACCAAAATCAACGGTTAAATGGAAGTCGACGCCCGCCGCAGGGCCAGTCTTCTCCCAATCAAGAGGTAAGAAAGAATATAAATAAAAATAAAATAAAAAAACAAATAAAAACCTTTGAAATCGTGCAGTTTACGTAGGTCGTAGGTAGGTAGGTAGACTTCAGATTTCAGCTGGCAGACAAAAAAGGCTAAATGCCTAAGGACTTCAGAGGTTTTTATAAGTTTTCTTTTAAAGTTAATTCAATTGTTTTTTAAGATTTTAAATTTTTCCATTATTATTAACATTAAATAAGTAGGTATATCTAATCATTACCCTTAATTGTTCATTTTACTTAACACCCAGTGCTTTCCGCCAGGTGTCCTTACAATTGTCAGTTACATATCTTATTACATTTTGGTATCAAGGCTTATTCCTGCTACGTTTATTAGCAACGAGATTTCACCCGTTCCACTAACTACGTTAAGAACAACAAAAACATTGCCAATAAACTAAAGTAACTAAGAAACTTCACATGTCCGCTATTATGGCCTTTTCGTTTCTTCATCGGTTTAGCTGTGGTCCCGTCGTCTGAGTCCTCTATACCATTGTAAGAGTAGTAGTTGTTATCAACATTGTAAAAAACGACGCGGTCGCCGATCGGCTGTATGGGACGGAAGTTGTGGGTTATTTTGCCGTGTGTCGATTTTAATTCTCTGAACGCTTCGATCTGTGAATTGAAAAATATAGCAATGAACACAGCGTCATCTAGTCCTCGGACTACCCCTAAACGATCCCGTTTCATCAACTTAGCAACGTCAGGGAATTGCTTTACCAAACTAAACTTTTTTCGTAGCTTACGAATGAAAAATTAATTGATGGATGGAGAACCACCAAGGTCAGTAGGAATATTATTAAGCTTGCACTGCATCAGTAATTTGAGTTCTTTGTAAGTTAATGTTTACGTAAGCATGTTTACGTTTGCCCCTCCCATGGGCAAACGTTATGCTTTACTTTCCCTGACGTGGGGAAGGGAGGGTGGTTAAAAGTTTCAAAAAAATAATTTAAGCATTAATTTTATGGTTAAGTTACGTTGTCAGTTATGGGCGAGTGAAATTCTCCCGTTTTCCAACCGATAAGGTTAGGCGCTTGGTTTCTCTTATCTTAGGTATTTTGAGTGTATGCAGTAAATAAAGTTGATTGGTCTGAGGCTAAATGGCGGAATTATGTACCCAGTCCTGTAATATTTGTTTAGGTATCTAGATATTAAAATTATGCCATTTACCTGGTCGTGAGTAAGTCTTATGGATTGCTCGAAGTCCAACCATATAACGACCTCGGAGCAGGGCGGAGTGGTCAGCGAGCCTCGATACGTGAAGTACCTGTTCAGGTCGTAGGGGAGGATGTTGAGGAACGAGAACGGATGGTCCAAGATGACTGACGTGTGTGGGTCCGTCACGTTGCCTAACGCTGATACTATGTCGTCGTAAGCTGGGTGGTGGTGGCGGTCCAACTGAGAATTGGATAAGAAAAGTTTTAAATCTATTTCTATAACTATTTGTTTGTCTCGGAGCCCAGTGTGTTTCTTGAATTTAGTGGTCATGGGTCTAACGTGACTAAAGACAATATCGATAGATTCCGTGAGCGGTGTTGGTCTAGTGGTAGATACCCCGGCTTTCATTCTGAGAGTCGTGGGTTCGGATCCAGACCGACCGCGCACCAATGTCTTTTTCTTTAAGAAAAAGGTATGTGCGCTTATAACATCACTCTTACGGTGAAGGAAAAACATCGTGAGGAAACCAACATGTCCTAGGACTCACCACGTTCCGAAGACATGAGATATTCAGTGTTTTCTATGTATCATATGTATGTATTTACAAAAAAAAAAGTATAATATGTAGTATATCCGTTGTCTAGTACCCATAGTACAAGCCTAGTGCTTAGTTTGGGGCTAGATTGCGCTGTGTGTAACGTCGTGCAATATCTATTTTATTTATTTATTTTTATTCCCCGTGTTTGTACATTTGCGAAAATGGAGTCCCGCCGCCGCCCGTAGGCGTAGACTATCAAAATTTGATTTGCGTGATTAAGAAGTTAGGTACTTTGACTTTGCTACTGGCTTCATGTTAAGAAATAGGTTACCGAATATCGCATTTGGGATGCGATCTTCGGTAACCCTATCTCTTAAAAATCTCCTGTCTCCTGTCAAGCTGGTCTGTCCCAGTACTGCTTCATCACGACTATATAATGGCTATTCGGAAATTATAAGCAGCCATACCGGAAAGTATAATATAAAATACACAAACTGTTAAGAAACATTTTAACTAGTTTTACAACAAAAAAACTGCAAGACATTTCATAGAAAATTGGGTAATTTCCTTAAAACATTATATTTACGGTCAGTCACGTAGCGTCGATCTGATAAATGGCTACCAACCTCATAAAAGTAGGCTAACACGGTCAATCCGTCAGAATGCTTAACTGCCTCCGCGACACTGTGGTATTCCTCCTTGAAGAAAACCATGTGGAGCTCCATGGGGAAACTGTAACCGTTATAAAAAATGATTGTAGGTGATACAAATAATAAGACTTTTTGGCTAGTTTACCACCAGAGATGTGAGAGGATACGTAGCGACTGTAACGAAGCTATATTAGGAATCAAAATAATAGGATTTACGTAGCCTTAGCGCAGCTCCTGTGGAAACGGCTTAGGTGAGCGAAGCTAAGTACCTACCTAAATTAAGCAATTATATTGGGGTTTGCTCGCACTCGCATTCTAATGTGGCCCTATCTGAGTCGGGTGTGATGCTAAAGAAGTTATATTTTGGTAGCCGTTAAAAACGTTTGTTTTACAGAAGTTAGACGAAAATGAAAATCCTTTTAAAGTTTGAAAATTGTCGACTTTGAGATTTAATTACATAATATAATGCAAGTATACATCGGGAGGACAAGTTTGAGGTCTAGGGCGACCTTAGAACTAACTCTCGGTAAGCCGTAACATTATACGTTAAGCAGAAGATTATGGATATTAAAATAAGACTAACTTGAATTGATCGAAATCTGAAGAAATCTGAATTGGCGCATCCACGCTGTATCATGTCGGATTTATTCGTAACTTTCTATATACCCAATGGTAACGTTACTAGGAATATTGCGGTTGAGAATACACTATGATCGATCAAACATATGTCTACCTTTTATGATTAATCTTATCTTCCGAGCCAAAAGTGTCGTTGTCTCCCCAGTGGAAATGCATCTGGCTGAACACGTAGTCTCCTTCTAGCGGACCGCCTCGCACTCTTGGATGCGGCTCGTTCGTGACATCAATCAATACTGAAAAACAAAGAACAACCAAAAGTTTAAAAAAAAACTTTTCAAAATTCGAACTATTTAGTGGTATTCTGTTTCACCGTATATCCGCTTCGTCACAGGAGCCCATCCTGTCCGAATTATCGTCTGCATTCCTTCATATTCGTTTCTAAGGGTGGGTAAATACTTTTGTATATTAAACCTTGGGATCAACATTAGCTTTAATTTAGGGTCAACTGCAATGTCGAAGGGCATTGAAGCGTCAATCTAAAAGTTAACATAGCAAATTCTCTCTTAGCTCAGAGTTAAGGTGAAATAAAAGCTCTATTTGACTGATTTAGCAGATTCGACTTGTTTAAATCATAAAGAAAGAGGAAGAGGAGGTTATTGATTCGGCTGCATTAGTTTTATTTTTTGAAAATTATAGATGATTTTATTATTAGTCCCTAAAACGAAGTGTGCCATAAATCCATAATCATAAATCTTTTTAAAAATTCACATCTACTGTTGTAACTCCATTTCGGACTGCATTTAACTGTCTACCCCATTGAAACGCAACTGACGTTCAATTTCGAGTATTGACAACATTCTTTACTTTAGCCTTAAAGCGAAGTTGCACGCTGCGCAGTAAGCTAAATTGGCGTGTATTTTTTTTATCTGTGATCGTTATCATTTACTTTACAAATTAAACAAAATTAGTATAATTTATTGCCAGTAATTATAAGCCATAATTACTGGCTTGGCTCTTGAAATATTTTTGTATATTTAAGTACATAACAGCAGTGCCACCGTAATGGTGACTCGCCGTTTCGACTATAGACCATATAATAGTCTTGGTCGAGAGAGGAGTAACAAAGAGTTTGCAGATCGTTTAAAATATATAACATATAAAATATCCGCATGCAGCAACGCTTTTGCCTATAGAAACAAGTTCTAGGCAATAAATAAACTAATTTAGTGTAATTTATTCGATTTTCAATAGGACGTTAGGCATTACAATGTGGCTCCAAGAGCTACATTGAGCTGAACTGCAATGAATGCAAAGTTAATAATACGCGTTCCACTCGAGTCTACCCCATTCATCAGAAAACGGCTTACATTATGTTACCCACGTTGAAAATGATTTATTGCTGAAACTGTACTTTACAAATTAATTTAAATTGCCTACATAGGTGGGCGGGTGAATAATTCTATTGCAGTCGCATTTCGACGCAGTTAATTTGAGGATATTCATTGATAAATTTAAGTTATGTTTAATACCTACTCATTTGAAACACCAATACTATAAAACCCCTATTTTAAAATAAAATCAAATCAAAGTACGTTTATTCATTCGGATATTAGCAAGATATTAGAAAATGTCAGTTTTTATATCTAATCTACTGTGTCTTCGGAACGTGACCTCCAATGAGAAGAAGACACAAGAAACTCATGGGGGTTTTTTTTGTATATATTTTTTTGCAGTAATCATGTGATTTACATTGTCGCATATATAATATTGAACAAAAGTGGAACTGGAACAATAATCTATACTATAATAATCCTTACTACAACATTACAAGAGCGAAAGTAACTCTGTCTGTAACATATACTTAAAACTTAAAAAAAACTTAAAACACTATCACACACAAAAAGAATGTAGCATTGATTATTATAGTACATATACATACTTATATATCTATCAATATAACTACCCAGAAACCAAACGTTTTATTCATTTTGTAGGTGTACTTACAGAATAAACATATATTATATTATATCTTTCAATGAAATGTGTTTTTCTGTATTAGATATAGTGTACTTTACTGTTGGTGTACCTAATAAATAAATAAATATATTAAAACTGAAATTCACTTTAAAACTAATATATGACAGTCACCAATTCGGTAATATTTTACCTTAATTATAATCTCAATTATATGGGTGGAATTTGTTATCCTTTCGATTTGATCGACGTCAAGATTGTTTTTCTAATGTGTTAAACTAACATTTAACCCAAACTCAAGTATTTTTTAATTTAGGTCAGTTGTTGTAGTGGTCAGTATGTTTTTAAAAACTATAGAAGAGCGTTTGGTGATGATATGGTCTAAGATGTAGCACGCTGATCTTAGATAGAAAGATATAATAATTTATATAATATAGTTTTGTAATAAATAACGGAGTCCAGAGACATTTATTGGTAATTTTATATCTAAATCCTACGTTATTTTAAATTTTCATCACCTGTATGTCCGTTGTTTGTGACATGAACATTATCAATGGAGTCGTCGAAGCCGATGAACTCGATGTCTGGCAGTGTGACTTGCTTCACTCTCAGGACGTTGATGTTGATCGGGCTCTGGTGCTTGCCGGTACATTCTCGGTACCTCTCGCCCCAGTACGACGGCCCTAGAATGTCATATTTTAACAATTATTAATAGGTACCTTTATAACACAATTAAAAAATCGTTTGCGGTATAAGGGAAGCCTTATACCGTAGCCATTCTTCAGTCACTTTCGCATTTATTCCTATTATGAGTCAAGTAATCAAGGTCAAGTATTACGTAAGTAGATTTTTCGTAATTATGAAATCCCCTCGTCAGCAAAAGTAAGCAAAGCTCCCCTTTCCATGCTTACGTAAACATCGGTTGATGCATATTCCAATGTACTTTCTTGATCTAAGCGTGTTTTTTGGATTTTATTTTTTCGGTTGATTTGGTTTGACAATAATATGTAATTCAAACGAAAGTCTACAAAATTTTTACCATCCAGCCCCCCTTATTTCACCAAAAATATGGCAAAAAACCCTCCGCCCCACTGTAGTGCTTACGTAATAGTTGAACGACCTTATGAGTGTTATAACTTGTCCAAAATTGCACCTGATATTATTGTAGATCGTGTTAGCAATAAAATAACTGTTACATAGCTAAATTATGTTTGCAAAATTCAAAAGCGAACTCTGTAAGCGTTTCAATTTCATAGTTCTATCTAAAGGTAGGTACCTACTTCATAGTCTACATCTACACTAATATTAGAGGAAAGATTTGTATTTTTGTGTGTGAGTGTGTCGTATGTTTGTAATTAATAAACTCAAAAACTACTGGACCGATTACAAAAATTCTATCACCAAAAGAAAGCTACATTATCGAGGAATAACATATATATTGCCCGATATTTTACATTTTTCATCCCGATACATTTTTGATCCCGATATTCCCAAGATATCGGGACTTACGCGGGTGGAATCGTGGGACACAGCTAGTAGTTAATATTATAAAAGGAATGATTTATTTGTTTGTTTGTAACGAATAGGCTCCGAAACTACTGGACCGATTTCAAAAATTCTTTCACCAATATAAAGCTACATTATCGAGGAGTAACATAGGCTATCTCGATATTGCGGCGGGATCGGGACTTAAGCGGGAAAAACCGCGGGGCGCAGCTGCTATAGCTATCAAGCATTATTTACCACGTTTTAGTTAGTTTTAATTACGAATCTTTCGTTTTACAGATACTTCGCTTTACATGTCAGACTTTGGACTCATTAGCACAGAATGGCTAGGTGAATGTTATTATGTATTTTTTATTTATCTGCCATTTTTTCTTCAGGTATCAAGCATTTCAGACATTTAAATACTTCCGCCGCATTTTATGATGATAGGTACCTACTAAAAAATACATTTAATTCAGCTCAGTCTATGACAAACAATAGCCCTGTGTAAATTTAACTTGGAAATAGGTAGGTATCTCTAGTTTATATCCTCTATCTTTTTCTCATTCTTTTCCTTTATTACCCGACTTCAAAAAGGAGGAGGTTCCTAATGCTGTTTTTTATTATTGTCATTCTTTTATGGTATGGATGTTTGCCGATTAGGTATATATTTACTCGAAGACTTGACCGATTTTGATAAGTTGTATTTTTAAATTCCAAAAAAAGGTTCTAATTTCCAAAAGCACCAAACAAAAGTTGTTCGCCTCTAGAAGTTTTTAACAATCCCCTTTCGGCTTATACTATTACTGCGTCTACTCGAATCAAGAGTTCATATAAAGGGTTTGACGACTTGTGTCGGAATACAGTTACCTACTGTATCAGGTCTGGTATCTTAATGCGAGGCTGGGCAAGAGAAGCGATAATGAGTTGAAGGTGGGGAACTTCGGGTATGGGCAACGGAACCCTAGGGGACAGAGTCTGGCCGATTTTCTGGAGAAAGAAGGACTCTTTATGATGAATTCTTTCTTTCGGAAGCCGCCTCACAGGAAATGGACCTGGGTGAGCCCCGATGGTTCCACGAGAAACGAGATTGACTTCATTATGACCGACAAGAGACGAATATTCAATGACGTCTCAGTGATTCATAGGGTGAAAACCGGTAGTGATCACCTAATTGTGAGAGGCACATTGAATATAAACGTTAAACTAGAACGGTCTGGTTTAATGAAGTCCACGCTCCGACCTACTCGCGCTCAGATCGAAAACCCCGAGAGCTTTCAACTCGAGCTTTCAAATCGCTTTGATTGTCTAGAAGATCACGCGTCGGTGGACGAGATTAATAACAGGTTCGTGGAAACTGTCCATGCGGTCGGGTCTCAGTTCTTTAAGACTCGCCGTAATAGTAAAACTCAGAAGCTCTCCGACTACACTCTTAACCTTATGGCTGAACGACGCTCGCTGAGACTGCAGACCCCCGATGATGTTGAGTCACACAGGCAGCTTAATAGACGTATCTGGAAATCCTTGCGACACGATATTCGTATCTTTAATACTGCTCGTATTAAAGATACGATAGAGCGGAATAAAGGCTCCAAAGTGTTCGCAAGAGATATGTCTATTGGGCAAAGCCGAATGACAAAGCTGAAGCGGGATGATGGCAGTGTAGCGTCGACGAAAGCGGAAGTGTTGAGAGAAGTCGAAAAGTTCTATGGACGGCTCTACGATTCAGTGGCTGAGCCTGTTACAAGTGTGGCCTCAGACCAAAGAGCCAAACTGACCCGACACTTTACCGAAGATATCCCGGACATCAGTCTGTATGAGATTAGGATGGCCCTGAAACAGCTTAAGAACAACAAGGCGCCTGGTGAGGACGGAATTACTTCTGAGCTTCTGAAAGCGGGTGGATCACCGGTACTTAAAGTCCTTCAGAGGCTCTTCAATTCCGTTTTGCTCGAAGGTACCACGCCCGAGGCATGGAACGAAAGCGTGGTGGTGTTGTTCTTTAAGAAGGGTGATAACACCTTATTAAAGAACTATAGACCCATCTCGCTTTTGAGCCATGTTTATAAGCTTTTTTCTAGGGTCATTGCAAATCGTCTCGAACGCAGGCTTGATGACTTCCAACCTCCCGAACAAGCCGGGTTCCGAAAAGGTTATAGTACCGTAGACCACATACATACGCTACGACAGGTTATACAGAAGACCGAAGAGTATAACTTGCCGCTCTGTCTAGCGTTTGTGGACTACGAGAAAGCCTTTGATTCGATCGAAACGTGGGCGGTACTCGAGTCTCTCCAACGATGCCATATTGACTATCGGTATATCGAAGTGTTGAAGTGTTTGTATAAAAACGCCACTATGTCGGTCCGAGTACAGGAACAGAGTTCGAGGGCGATTCTATTGAAGAGAGGCGTAAGACAGGGAGACGTGATATCTCCGAAACTCTTTACGGCCGCTTTGGAAGACGCCTTCAAGCTTCTGGAATGGAAAGGACTGGGCATCAATATTAACGGTGAATATATCACTCACCTTCGGTTTGCCGACGATATTGTAGTCATGGCAAAGTCGATGGAGGAACTCAGTACGATGCTCGAAGGCCTCAATCAAGTCTCCCAGCGGGTAGGTCTTAAAATGAACATGGACAAGACGAAAGTCATGTCTAATGCCCATGTTGTACCTACCCCTGTTATGGTTGAGAATTCGGCTCTCGAAGTTGTTGTTGACGCGTACGTATACCTAGGACAGACAGTCCAGTTAGGTAGGTTCAACTTCGAGAAAGAGGTCAATCGTCGAATCCAGCTCGGATGGGCAGCGTTCGGGAAGCTCCGCAACGTCTTTTCGTCTAAAATACCTCAGTGCCTTAAGACGAAAGTCTTCAATCAGTGTGTGTTGCCAGTGATGACATACGGATCCGAAACGTGGTGCTTCACTATAGGCCTTATGAATAAGCTTAGAGTTGCTCAAAGAGCTATGGAGAGAGCTATGCTCGGGGTTTCTCTACGGGATCGAATCAGAAATGAGGAGATACGTAGAAGAACGAGGGTCACCGACATAGCCAAACGGATTAGCTCTTTGAAGTGGCAGTGGGCAGGACATATAGCACGGAGAGCAGATGGTCGTTGGGGCCGAAAAGTTCTCGAATGGAGACCGCGGATCGGAAAGCGCAGCGTTGGACGTCCACCAACGAGATGGACGGACGACTTAGTTAAGGCCGCGGGTTCACGATGGATGCAGGCCACTTATGACCGAAGCATCTGGAAATCTATGAGGGAGGCTTATGTCCAGCAGTGGACTTCTTACAGCTGAAATGATGATGATGACTGTATCAGGTACATAGGTGTAACCTAAAATTAAAAAACTAACCTCCTTACTTATAAACGATGGTTAACAGATGACTAAGTTATGTAATGTTTGTCTCTGTCTGTCAACTTTGAAATTTCATGTCACAGTGAAAGACAAACAATCATGGCAAACAATACATAATTTATGCATTTGTTAATCACCGTTTATAAGTAAGGAGATAAGATCCTAACGATTTCCGTCCATCATTATTATTAGACCCGGGTCTAGATCGCGTTATAAATGATCATTGTTTTTAATTATCTACCTCGACGTTTCGGCAAACGTATCACACCGGCCGTGGTCCCGAGAAAACTCAAACTATAACGCGATCTAGACCCTTGTCTAATAATAATGGTGTACTAACTAGCCTAGACTATTAAAAATATGATAATAAATAATCTCTTTACAAACCTATCACACCATCGTAACCGAAATCTTCACCTCTCGTGAGCTCTGGCGCTGAAACAGAAAACATCACATAAATTTAGCAATTCAAAACGGCATTTGTTGAATACAGGTAGGTATAGTATCGCCTAACCTAATGTATGGGAACACCTTTGTGTTCGTAACAACCGGAACAATGTTATTACGATTTATCAATCAAATGTCCCACATGCCCCACGGTCCGATGACATAAAATTACATGGTGGGGCGACTTGGCATCGGAAAACCAGTGATAGAACTTTGTGGATGGATCTTGGAGATTCATTTGCCCTGCAGTGGGCAAATACATGCTGCTGAAGAAGAAGAAGAAAGAGAAGAGGAAAGGATTCCTACTCTTTGTCCACACAAATAGAGTTCAAACCAGTCCAGGGATCCAGGGAGGACCCTGGATAGAGCAAATATGTTTATGACATAAAATGTAAAACCTATATTATCTGCCATGAGATCATGACAGATAAAACATATTGTCAATGGCTTGGTCATGCATGGCAGATATATTATATTGTAGCGAAATAAGTATGGAGAAAGAGTAGGCCTTTTCTAGGGAGTATTCTATTTCTTAACGCATCCGGTTAATAATGCACAGAATGGCATAATGAAGCTTATTTCTTTGAGCACAGCGTGCCAGTGTTGCCAGGTCTATCTTTTTTTTTATTCCCCGAATAAATGTTTGTCTCGAAAAAAAAAGTGTTGTAACGCCCTAAAAGATCAAACGACAAAAAAGAGACGAAAATCGGAAAAAAAATATACTTAGTGAAAACATCGTATCGTGTTGTATGCTACCACTGCATGTCATTATACAAATCCAGCATGATTGTAAATAGCGCTGTAAAGCCCAAAACATTTGTTAAGTAGATGGAGTAGGCTTCGCACCTAAAACCAGGATCTGGAACCTGCCCAGAGAAAAGATCTAATACCTAGACTCTAGACGTAACGATAGAATGAGATGAGTTAAAATTACCTATAAATCACACACCTAAAATAATTACTTGCATTTGGCAATTAAATACTGTTTCACACGTGTGTTTGTTGTTGTCATGTGTTGTTGTTGTTAGGTACGAACATTACTCCGAGTGCAGCTGTGTTGATCATGTGCTAGACATGTATCAACTACGTATTTATGCAAAACACTCATCCATCAGATAAAAATTAATTGTTATAAATACCATAGCTAATCAAGTAATCACTATGCATGTATGCAGCTTTATTAGCGGCAAAAGGAAGTAGGTAGATGTAGTAAAGAAGGATTACCTACTAAGAAATAACTTAATAGGTACGCTAAGGCTTGATTTAACCGAACTAGAATAAGCAATATAATTAACAATTCTCCGTATAAATCGCCATCAGGAAGCTGTAAAACTCTACGCAGAAATCGGCTTGTGTCTGGAGGGACACATGAATTAAATTTAGGTTTAAATTAAGTAAATTGTTTGTGGATAAGTATATAAGCTTTGTGGGTCTTTCTATTTCATGGAAGAGGTCATCTAAAATTATCTATTTTTCACTAAAAAAAAGTACCTAAGTCGGTAATTGGTAATCAAATTAGATTGATTGGGATTTTTTTTGCTGAATTTATTGGAAACCTTTTAAGTACCTAAGTAATTTATACAGAATAATCTTACTTGCTCTATTTAAAGAAACTATAAAAAAGAACTTTGATTAGATAAGTAGATACAGCATGCGGCAGTTAAGAAAAGTAGGTAAATGCGTAAAAAACGCGCTTACGCGCTTTACGCTTTTTTAAATTTGTAATCGGACATTTGAAAAAGATTTCGTAGCACAGAACATCCTTTCGACATGCTACGAGGTTACCTACCTACTTTTGTACCCGTATTATGCATGCCGTAGCTCCTTGTATCCGTTCGTAGGTACCTAAATAATATTTTCAATCATAATAATATGTCGCAGATAGTGCCGTAGCAACTCTGTGTAGGTAGTTATACCAAGTCTGTGTCTTTTTCCTACCTTAGCCTATCGAGGTAAAAACCCATCGATTTTTTATCGTAGTACTCGAATAAGGTAAGTAACCTATTGAATTTATAAAAAATGCGATGGGTTTCAACCTTGCAGCCGATTCAAGGCGCTGTTTTTGTGTAAATACACTTTTATAAACCGTCTTATTGATGGAGGATGGAGACACTATTCGACAATTCTCAAACTTTTTTATCTAAGTAGGTAGGTTACTTAGATAAAAAGGAACTGAGTTAGGTTAGGCGGCACTTGGGTAGTTTTTAGGGTTTCTTACTTAGAATTTCGTCACGTCGTCTGTCTGGCCACGGCTTGTTAGATACTATGTCAAAATTACTGATAATATATAACATGTAGACTATTGTAGACGTAGGTAGAAGGTAGTTTGATTTTGTTAAGTAAGGTTACCTTTCGACCGCGTCTTCGCCTGCGTGATTTGACCTACCAACCTATTAATTGTCAACGGTTAGAATCCAACCTTTTGGAAATTACAATCCTTGTTATTTTATGAAAACTACGAAACCCTACACTACTGTGGTTGTCCCGAAAAGGCACGCGCTTGCCTAATGTCAGAAATCAAATCAAAAAATCAAAATAGTTTATTTTCACTCTTACATCGATAAAATAACACAAGAAGTGGGAGCTCCTCTGTTAAGTTAATAAAACTTGTGTTAGAGGAGTCCCCTCTTTGTTGCGGTTCGTAACTTACAAACAATATAATACAGCAATGTATTAAATTGTATACTTACTATCTGTTGTTTAACCCTCTTCTAATATTACCTAATAATTTATGCATGAACGTGGTTCATGGCAGGTGCCAGCAATTAGTCAAACCATGTTTACTATTATTATCAATTTACCATGCATGCGTGTAAATGAATTAAGAAAATATTAATATTGTCAGATATATAATCTACATGAGCACTTAAATAACTAACTAAAAAAATACCTAAGTATAAAGTTCTCACTAGTTTGACGAACGTCCAGCGGGACTATTCTCTAAGAAAAAAGTGGCTGTGACATACGGACGGACAGACAGACATGACGAATCTATAAGGGTTCCGTTTTTTTGCCATTTGGCTACGAAACACTAAAAACTATATAATTCCGATGTGAAGTTCCAGTCAACTTTTTAAAACTAGATTGAAACCTGTGAAGTTAACTCGCTATTCTGCAAACCAATGACGTCATACAAATTTTACCAAGTTTTGTGGTAAAAACGGTGGCCAAAGGAAAACGAAAAAAATACGAATAACTCTCGAACCCGGCTGGCTTCTACACGATTTTTTCTTTGAGAATAGCCCCGCTGGAACGCCAACGCGTTGGCTTAGAAAAAAAGATTCATAAGTAGGTACCTAACTGATATGTACCGACAGCGCCCCGATAGCCGCGTAGTATTCGGGCAACGTCTTCACCCGAATGCTACGCGTTACAACGATCTACCCGGCCACATATAGATCATCGCGTAAACACGAATATTTGCCATAGCCCGCTAATGGAGCCTTAGTTAATATGATTAATAATCTAAGTACAATAATCAATGTATTTCATCAGTAAGAAAGGATTTTTAAAATTCACACGGGATCGGGACTTACGCGGGTGAAACCGCAGGAAGCTGCTAGTCTATACCTACATATAAAATTACACAACGCAGACCCTAAACCGCTAGACAATGAGAGTGTGTCCTTTGTGGTGTATTGTGTATATGGACCCACTAAGAAAGGGATTTTGGAAAATCCCGCGGCATCGGGACTTACGCGGTTTCACCGCGGTGACCCTATATACCAATAATAAAATTATAAATGGATGAAGCCGAAATCTTTTATGTTATCGTTTGCTACGTCTTAGACTGCAATGCACCTTATATTGTCCATGAAGTGTTTATAAGTTTTTATCATGAATCAGTCGGTGACAACGCGAACGGCCTACCTTATAGGTAACTGTTTGTTCTATTCAAATCAAGCAACAAATTATTGACGCGTGACACTCTGTTGTTTGATATAAATAAATAAATTGTATCAAGGGGATAATAATAGTTTTGTCGACCTTTTGTACTTGCCAATAGTCACGGCCGTAAACTTCAGTACTCTCTCGTTACGTAGTAGGTACTATTGTTTATTCTATGCTCCGGTTTTTAGAGTTTAGTACCTACCTACGCTGCTGTCAATTTGGGTAACGTCTCAACATCGCCTCAGCATCGTTAGAATTTTCTCGAAAACGGTTCAAAAATGTTTAGAAATTTTGCAATTTAATTTACTCTTTAATTTTTTTAATTTACACGATTCGTTAACATACTTACATTTACATTTTCTCGGGTCTTAATCGCGTATTGTTATTTATTTTCTTACCTCGACGTTTCAACCATGTTGCAATGGTCTGGGTCGCGAGGGGACTGAAGGGTGTGATATACGCGATTAGAGCCTGGGAAAATGTAATTACTATTAACACTTCAAAGCTTGAGACTTGCGGAGCCTATTAGCCTAGCTGCATCTGCCGATCTTAAATGGTCGTGCTGCGGGGCTATTCTCTAAGAAAAAACCGTATATACGCCGGCTGGCTTCTACACGGTTCGCGAGTTATTCGTATTTGTTTCGTTTTCCTTTGACCACCGTTTTTACCACAAAACTTGGTAATATTTGTGTGACGCCATTGGCTTGCAGAAAAGCGAGTTAACTTCACAGGTTTCAACGTAGTTTGAGTAAAGTTGACTGGATCTTCACAGGTTTCTACATCGGATCTATGTAGTTTTTCCTTAGAGAATAGCCCTGCAGACCCATCCTGCGCATAATTTGTGTGTCATTTTCTCGAGCTCCTCCGTGCTTCGGACCGGAAGACAGGTTACGTTAAGCAGTTGGTCCCAGTTGTTATCTGTGATTGATAACAGTCGTTAAGTCAAGTTAGCGGCATTAGGGCGACCTGAAAACTCTAAAACTAGGTGAGCAACATACCACTATACTAAAAAAAGAAGAACACTACAAAAGTTTTAGCGAAACTGAAAAAAATCTAAAGCAGAATTATAGGTGTACGCAGCTTTAGTCTGCCCCATAGAGTCAAATCAATACTAATATCTATTACTATTATAAAGCGGAAGAGTTTGTTTGTTTGAACGCGCTAATCTCAGGAACCGCTCGCTCTGGTCCGATTTGAAAAATTCTTTCAGTGTTGGATAGTCCATTTATTGAGGAAGGCTATAGGCTACTTTTGATCCCGATATTCCCACGGCATCGGGACTTAAGCGGGTGAAACTGCGGGACGCAGCTAGTAATATATATATTGAAAAAAAAATCTTTCATAATTTTAGTAATCGCGGGTTCGAGCCCCGCCGGGTAACCATAACCAAACATTTCTGGTCATCACTAGTCATCATAAATACTTGTGTCTGCTCTATGGTTTTCGGGTTTCAGCTCACCCCTTTCTCACCTTTTATCATCAAAAACTTTACTCTATATAACCACATTGTTGTCTATTTAATAACGATGTCCTTCGACAAATATAATGGCTACAACTACGTATTTCATTATTAAATAAAATTCATGGTAAATCGCTGATACGAGCCGTAGGTACCTACTATATTCTATGAATAATGAAGGAGATCACGTGGCGTGACATTTGTATCAATATCAAACGGAACTGATAGGTACCTCCCTACTCGAACCTACTTACCTAGTAATTTACTCAAATTCAGAATCTTAAATCTAAAATGTAAACAAAGAACTGTCAATATCAAAGGAAATAGTATGAAGAGCCAGGATGGCCTTGGATGGCCTTCATCAGAACTCATACAGTAGAACTAAGTAGGTAGATGGGCGCGGGATATAAAATAATGGTGTCCATTTACAATCATCGTAGTTTTATTAACAATTGGTGTCTACATTCACAAAATAACTATTCCATCCCTTAATTTATAATGGTAACTCAGTAGGAATCAACTCAATTATGTTAGGAAAGACGTGATGACGGAAATACAAAGCGATTCGTCAAGTGCGTGGTGCACGGTCTCCGTCTCCATCACAGAATATGACAAGATGGCAGCCCCGAACAACCATCGACGATGACGCTTCGCTAGGTTGACTGATGACTGTGACAGTCCATCAACCTGATGCTTTACATCGGCGGCGCCGTCAAGTAAATAAAGAGCTGTCACTCTCAAATAAAAGTATGAGTTTTTGTTTACATTATTTTTATTTTAAGACGCGGATTTCCTCGCAATGTTTTCATTCACTGTAAGAGCTTTGTTAATAGCATAGCATAAAACACATATTTTTGAGTCGAAAGAGAATTTATGAAGTCGAAAGAGTTTTTGGCGACGAGACCGCAGTTTTTAAGACTTGCTTAACACTATTTCACTCCAAGGATGTATTCATTAGCAGAACAACCCCGTGATGCTCAAACTAACAAGCACCGAGGCGCCAACCTAGTGGACCTGGAGTGCTCCCCGTGCGGTGGCAGGTTAACTACTTAGGCCCCAAAAGGATTGATGTCAGACAGGCGGCCGGCCGTAAAAATATTTAGAAATTTATTTGCAGCAGGTAGGTATGCCTAATTAAGGCTTAGCTACTGCACCGACCCTAAATTAATTCAGATTTTAAGGGCAGGTATAAGCATATTACAGCTGCGGCCCGTTGTTCCCGATCCCGTGGGAATATCGGGATAAAAAGTAGCCTATGTGTTAAGCCTGATCATTTGCAAAGTTTCATTGCAATCGGTTCAGTGGTTTTTGCATAAAGGAGAAACAAAATACCTACTCTTTTACTTACTTACACACAAACTTTCACATTTATAATATTAGTAGGATTTGTAGTTTCTGCATAAAGGAGAAAAAAACGAGAGGTGTCAAGGGACACCCGGAAGGAACGAAGTTCCAAAAAAAAAGTACAAAAAGTGTCGTTACAACTTTTGGTCTTATTTTTTTCCGTCTAGCCCCCTTTCGCAACGCACGATCGATAAGGAACTTCGTTCCAACAAACATACTCGTTTACTTACACACAAGCTTTCACATTTATAATATTATAGGATTTCTTAGCAGAAAGACAACCAACGCCCTTCGTTAAAACTACCTACAAATCTCATTGTTATGTTCTAAATGTGCTAATTAGCCGGTATTCTGTGATGTTTTACACTACACGGGCACAATAAAATTGTAATGGCCAAATCGCCGTGAAAATTATACAATGGGCGATAATGCCTATTGTTTATTATTTACTAGCTACTATAGTAACTACTTCACGTACTTATGAACTACAAAAGATTCATTTTTCAAGCAAAATCCACCGTGAAATCGAACATTGAAACGTCGGGTTTGTCCATTGAAAATTTTCAATTGAAATAAGTTACTTGGACCTCCCTATAAGTAAATCGTAAAAGGCTTATTCCCATTAGTGTTGGGAAGACTAGGAACAGCCGACTATTCGGCAAATTGTGCCGTCATTCGTAAATAAACAATTATAATAATCATTTATTTCAGATAAGTAGCATCCATTATACAATATTCTAATAAAATTAAATAAAATTATGTCAAGTTCAAATTAAATTAAAATTGTTTCACCTAACCCACAATTAGGTAAAACAATTTTAAAAATTACTAGACAGTAGGTACATGAACCATACAACAATGATTCATATACTGACAGTCAAACCTATTCGAATGAATAGATTTTCAGAATGCTGCATTAAAACTTATAACAATTATGAAATAACTTATTAGCGTATTCCTACAAACCTTAATGGTTTTTGTTATGCTAAGTAATTAACTATGAATGTTTTGTAAGATCAAAAGTAGGCTTTGCCTTCCTCCAAGGTCCTATATCTCTATACGTACCAAAACTCACCAATATCGGTTCAGTGGTTAAGGTGTGAAAGCGTATACTAACCTAACAAACAGACAGATGACTTACTTTTACATTTATAATATAGATATAGAAGACATAGATAAGGTGTCCATATGAAAGCGCAAGAGTGATCATGAGTGATGTGATGACCACTTACCACCACGAATATATCACCGAATTATATTTTATCTGCATTACCGATGAGTCGGCCGACTAGTCGGCAATTTTAAAACCGACTAGTCTGCTAGTCGGCTAAAACCATAGTCAGCCCATCACTACTTGCCATCAACTTAATTTTGTGTGTTAAGTAACCTTAGTCAATCTCAATGATAGATGGAATTTTTTGCCGAAACTGATGTGATGTTGTACTTACTTAAATAAATAGTAGGTAAAAAAAAACCTAAAGTACCTATACATCAAGATCATAGAAAAAAGTACTTACTAACTACAATGATGTGTCATATAAAACAAGAATTTTAGATGCGTTATCTTTGATTATTAATGGTTACAAAAAGTTAGAGTACCTAAATTAACTTGATTCTGAAGAAGTGCGAGATGTATGTGTCAATGTCATTTTATGCTTTAGACTTTAGGTCATAGGAGGATTTTCAATATATAAACTAAATACAAAAAATGTCCTAACATAAATCCCTGTGGAACCTCTATTACATTGTTGCAAATATTCCTGTTAAAAGTGAGAGCGAAAAAGACAGCTATGGTATTTTGATGTCATATTTGTTCGCCATTGTCGCCATCGCCAAGGTTGTAAATTAATAGCCTGTTAACAGAAAACCTTTAAATTGAGATCGAAAGAGACAGCTGTGGAATTTTGTCGTATGTCATATTTGTTCGCCATTGTCGCCATCGCCAAGGCGATTCTATGGTTACATTTCTCAGCTTGCCTACCGCCTATTCGGTTGGTGTCTGAATAAGTCCTTCAAAGATTCGGAGACCGCTTAAGTACCTAGGGGTATTCTTAGATCCTGTTTGACTTTTTTTTGTAAAATAAAAAAGAGATTTTAGTACCTGATAAGGATGTAACGAAATAAATTATTAATTTATTCTACGCCACCGAATTGAAAACGTAAAAAATACTAGTAGGTAGGTTTACAGGTAGGTAACATTATAGGTACTTTAGGTAGGTTTAAGTAAGTTATAAGTTTTATTTTAACAAAATTCAGAGATTGATTAAGTATGTAATTTTCATTTCGTGGTAAAAACTAGACTTACCTATACCTATAGTATTATATTTTCCCGGGTCGTAATCGCGTATTATTAGTTATTTACTTACCCCTACGTTTCAACATGTTATAATGGTCTTGGTCGCGAGGGGACACAGGTGCGGGGGCGAGGTGTCCCCTCGCGACGAAAACCATTTTAACATGGTTAAAACGTCGAGATAAAACTTACTTAAACGGGAAATGTAACTATGTTAACAAATCGTGTGAATTTAAAAAGTTTATTAACTATACCTGTTTCAATTTTTCACTCGTTGTACACCGTGAGTCGGAAAACACAACGCGCCGAGGCGCACCAATTACTAAGTAAACTGTGGTATTTTGCTCTTTCTCCCACTCATGGGTTCTGTCTGCTCATGTCAATGCTCACCGCTCTCACCTTACCATGATTCATGACCCGGTGTGCAGCGAGTGATAAATTGTAGCTAGGTAGGTATAAGTATCCTGTTATAGTGAGCTCATAAACGTCAATGGGAGCCTAATAATATTACAAATGTAAAAGTTTGTGTGTAAGTAAGTATACGCATTTTTGTTACTCTTTCATTCATAAACCACTTATCGGATTGCAATAAAACTTGGTATGCAGATAGTTTAAAATCTAGAATAACACATAGGTATTCTAGATTTGAGATCACGCTCAGCATTCTATATTTGAACCACTCGCTTGCGCTCGTGGTTCAATCCTAGAATGCTTCGCTAGCTCAGGTTTCAATACAAGTACTCGCTGTAAAAACCAACTTTGCAGCCTTGCATAACAAATAACTATTATTTACCTACAATGTATTACATAATTTAAATTTGTTTTTTTTTAACCTGAAATTTTAGGAGCTTTACAATGTCTGTTATTATAACCTGACTAAAGAAATCAATAGGTAGATACTACCTACCTAGTTCTATTGTAAAAAAAAGTGCTCAGTTCGTACTTGACCTGATTGCACTAAAACATAAAATGTACTGTAGTCGTAAAAGTGAGATTCCGTGAATCACGACTTCTGATTGTTAAAAAGCTCAATTCGTTACGCTCGTGGAGCCTACCTTCGGCTGTTCATTGATTTATGATGTAAAATATCTAAGTTTAATGTTCACGAAATCGAAACCAACAATTATTGTCGTAAAAGCCAAATAGCGACTTTTCAGTAAAGCCAAAAAACTAAATTGGAAAACCTGTTTCTCTTCAATATCTCCGAAAGTAAAGTTTCGTTTTCTTGGGTATTTCAAGTGGGTAATTTAATATTAATTAAATAATAGGCCCATATTGACGTTTTTCTCCTTCTCATCCGAGCGATGTTCCCGGTTGCATCCCACTCTAGAGCCCGAGACCCAGTAAACCCGAAATTGTTTCTTTATTGTCATTTTTTAATTTAATTATATTTAAGTAAGATTTTATTGTGGATTTCCGATTAATCTACTAATATTATTAAAAGGGAAGGTTTGATTATCAAAACTGAAGAAAAATACTATGACAATGAAATGGAGAGGTAATTATAAATTATAAATTTTAAGCATCGCCCTGCGGTTTCACCCGCAGAATGCCAGATCCAGATGGAAATATAGGAATAAAAATTATCAAAGCACATAATTTGGTACTCCAAAGGATTCAATACATCAACATAATAAAGTTTTCATTAAAATCAATTCATTTTTCCGGCGATTACCAACAACAAACGTACATCCAAACTTTTTTTTTTTAATATTAGTTTAAATAAAAGATATTCGTAAAAAAATAGAACTGAATCGAGTAAATGTAAACCCACTCCTTTTTAAAATCGGTTAATAAAATGCCGCGCTCGCGCTGCTCTTAGTACGGTCAGCATTAAAAGACAACGACCACATTCGGATGTTCAAAATCGTAATGGCATCGTATTGTATAATCCTACCTCGAATTTTACTATAAAAAATAACAACAGGACAATAAAAAAAGTAAGAGAAGATAGAGAAATATTTTTGGAGACTGTCCTGTTTTAAATAGATATAATAGAAAACATTTATTGACAGCAAAAACACGGCACACAAAAGAAAAACAACACTATAAAACCAAAGAGTTAAAAAATAACAATAACTACATACTTATAACAAAAAATTAAATTAATTAACCAAAAAAAACGCCTGCTGCCAACGAGGATCTTCCTCGGCATATATGTATGTCACCCCACAGTTACGATGTAAGCGATTTTGAAAATCAGAATGTTTTTTTTTTATTATCAATTTTAAAAAAAAGATATAGGCCAAGCAGCAGGGAAATCACATTACAAAAGGTGGTGTAACAAATTTTATGATTTTATGTTATTTAGCTAAGTTAGCTTGATATAAATTCAATTTCTTGACCTTGGGGCACGACGGGGTATGTCCGATATTTTGAGTTAAATATGCTTTTTGCACATAGTGTCTCGATAATAAGTCGTATGACAAAAGTGTCTAAGAACAGTATGTAGAAGTCAAAAACTCTTACATTCTGTCCATACATATGTCAATTCTGTAAGTCTTACAGGTAAAAAGTTACAATCAAAAGAAGAAAAATGTTAAATGCGCCATTTAGGACACCGTGTCGTACTACTAGCGCCATCTTGCAGGCGGCCACCACAAATAATTTGTTGTTGCTTATTATGGAAACGATTAAAAAATTATTGTCGTAGAAATCTATACTGATTTTATATAATATTGTTTTTTCTTTTTTTGATTGTAACTTTTTACCTGTAAGACTTACAGAATTGACATGTATGAACAGAATGTAAGAGTTTTTGACTTCTACATACTGATCTTAGACACTTTTGTCATATCACTTACTATCGAGGCACTATGTGCAAAAAACGGAATATTAGCAAAATATCGGACATACCCCGTCGTGTCCCAAGGTCAAGAAATTGAATTTATGTTAAACTAACTTAGTTAAATAACATAAAATCATAAAATTTATAACACCACCTTTTGCAAGGCTACGTAAGAGGTGATTTCCCTGCTGCTTGGCCTAATATGACCTTTGTCAAAACTTGAACATGTCGGTCAGAATGTTGTCAACGACTTTTAATGCTGACTGTACATACATACCTATTAACTATTCTGTGGTTTAGACTTCCTAGATTTAACCTATGCATTTATTAAAACGCAGTTTTCCGATTTCCGATTACTACACTTAACTTAACTCAATAAACATTGCAAGAGTTTTTATAGCTGCTTATTATGCCTCGTAATTAATTGACTTTTTTAAATACTTAACTTTAAGTAACCTAGGTATTTAAGTATCTATTGAATGCATTGTTCCAAGTTCATAATATGAGGTAATTGTGAATGAACTTCAGTATGAACCAACTTTTCCTTGTTTATGGCTCTGGTTTGAATCTAAGACAAATTAATATTTAAATAGGTAATTATAATTTACATATATTTCGTTTTAAGTCTGATTTACCTACAAAATTTATTTAGCCACCCCCACAAAGGTGCAATGGGGTAATACCGCAGCAGTTTTTAAATTCGTTGCGGTCTTCTAGAAGATGTAACCTACAAATAAATAAATATTGCACGACGTTACACACACACAGCGCTAAACTAAGCACTAGGCTTGTACTATGGCTACAACAACAACGGATATACTACTTTTTTAGGTCGGGCCTTCCCCCCACGTTCCACAGAGGCCGTATTACCGCCGCGCGCCTTTGAAAACGCAGACATTGGTATACTCAAAGCTACCGCAAAGACAAGACGCAATATCGCATCTGTGTGGAGGAGCTGTTAAGTTTGGGGCGGGCGGAACCAATTTAGAAAGGGTTCTTCTGATAAACTTATTAATAAAAATGAGTACTTTTTGTCAAGATTTAAGATGATATCATTCAACTTACAAGCAACCTGTTTATCAGTTAACCAGTTCAAAAAATATAAGCACTGTTTTTTACGATATCAATTTAATTAAAATTATCCTTACTTGATTGATTGAGGACTTGAAAGAATTTAATCATCGTTTTTTTTCATACAATTCATGTTACACCTACGCATTGAGATCTAATGTACCTACTAGTACTAGAGATGATGCTCAAACATAATCCATGTTCCTTTTACGTGAAATAAATATAAAAAGCCGTTGCAGCGCTGTCAATTTTGTAACGTCTATCGTATAAATATAAAATGACAACCGCTGCGGGTGTTAGGATGAAGTCGATGAATGACGCTTAAATTTGAGGTAGCGTTACTTCAATGGCTTGTTTTATAAGTGAGTAACCCACTTACTTATAAACGATGACTAAGTTTATGTAATGTTTGTCACATTCTGTTAACTTTGAAACTTCATGTCACAGTAAAAGTCAAATGTTACATAAAGTTAGTCTTCGTTTATTAGTAAGGGGGTAAATGTTGAGATCAATGTATTTACCTAATCAATCATGCAGCAGTTCTGTCTGATGATAACATCAATCATTCTAATGGCAAAACATAAACCATTGAAGAACGTTTTATGAACTTGGAATGATTCCAAATTGCATAAAATGCTTTCTAGTGCAACTGCATTAATGCACTGCAGGGTGCGCCAACTTTTTTTTTATTACTAACAGTTTACAGAATTATTTCCGGTGATAGGTACTACGTACGTACCCACCTAGCACATACGTAGTTATACCTAGTGTTTTACGTACTAAGGATCTAGCGGGGCGTCTCAATGCGGCGTCGGGGGACCGAAGGGCTGGCGGTTTCTTTTTCCAAAGGATCAGCTTAGCGATCCAGAGGGAAAATGTCGCCAGTGTCTTGGGAACGATGCCGCGGGGGGACGCACTCAAAGATGTATTTTATTTGTAAGTTTAGTTTTGGTGATTTAATGTATTTATTTTAATGTAATTTAGTATTTTTTTTCCTAGTGTTTTAATTAAATTAATTTCAAGTTAGATTTTATGTAGTGCCCTAGCTCTATTATTTTGACAAACCTACCTACTCCACATATTACTTATACCTACTTACTTAATCAATAAGTCACCGCATCAGCAAATTAGTTGATTTTGAAAAAATCACTAGGTATATTAAACGGCCTTGCGTGGACTCAGCTATTTTGCATATTTTCATTGACGGACGTTAATTATACTCACAGGTATAATTTAGGAAAAATAAAATAAAAATTTAATTTGATTTCATTAACTTAGGCGATGGAAAACGGCTCTTAAAGCTCTTTTCTTCTAAAGAATGGATTGTTATCGGACTTTTAAAAGGTGGGTAGGTACTAAACACGACTTCTCTGACTAGGCCACATTGAGAAATGGAGGAGGATCGAGTGGTAAAAAGGGGGCATATATCTATATGAGACTAACACAGTAGAGACGACTGAAAGAGCACCTACTAAATACGGGCCAACGGGATCTGCAAGCCCTTCAAACAGCCGACTGGCCCCAAGTGCCACGGGAAAGGGGGCAATGGCGTCTCTTGGCGTCGGAGGCCAACTTCCAGTTGGATCGCTGAGCCATCGAAGTATAGTAGTATACGTAGGTACCTACCTACTCTTAGTACTACCACTACTAAGTAGTATGTTTGTATCCAATAATTAAGTACTTATACTATTTATGTATTCTGTGCTAATACCAAATTTAAATTTAAAATTATATTTATTCTATAAGAGTTTATTCAGATCGTTAAGCATCGTCAGCAATTTAGTAGGACGTCTTCTGAACGCGATTTCCAATGAAAGAAGACACAAGAAGCTCATGGTTTTTTATTGTTGTGATCACGTGATTCACATTGTCGCATAATTGGAACTAAGAGTGGAACCGGTGCAATACAAAGTATGGGGAAAAGGGAGGAATGAATCATTTTAGTATGGACTTTTATCGTTATAGTAAAATGACGTCATCAAACGAACGTCATCTTACCTTAGCTAAAACAAAAGATAGCTAGGTATAGGTAAGCTAACATAGCGGACGAACAAACTATGTAAGTAACTAATAAGTTACCTATTGTAACACGAGAGAAAATTTTACACAATTCATCAAACAGATACTTGTTAACTGGGAAAATATGTTAAAAATAGGTAGTCACGATCTTTTTACGTCACCATTACTATCTTTTATTGTAGCCAGATAATTATTTCAATGTAGGTACCTAGAGCTCTAATAATATTTAGAAATGGTTTATTTCTCTACTTTGTTAATAAATTAAGAAATTAAAAGAATTATTTCGTATTGTATAGCACTAGTTCTGCTAATAAATCAAAGAATTATGCTAATAAATCAAATTACCTATTTCGTAGCGGATGCAAGCCAAATTCAATAAAGAAAATGGGATTTGTACTTATACCACAGAATACATAATAGTAATTACCTAGGTAAATACTATGCCTAGGTAATTTTTGCAAGCGTTTGGTTACATTAGTTTGTAATAGAAGTACCTACCTACCTACCTATGATTTGCTTATGTGTAAGTAGGTATTAGGTAAACTTAAACCAGTCGTATCCAAAATTTAGATACCTAGGTATTTACAAAATGTAGGTGCCATTTATGTAGTAACCATGTTTGTGGTTTTTTTAAGATTGATGTTGTATTTAAAAGCTATTTAATGAGAATAAAAAAAATTAAATGTAATAAAAAAAACTTAGTAGGTACTGCAGAACATACCTTATTAGAAATGGTTAGATATCCTTCAGAAAGAAAAGGAACAATAGAGAAGTAAAGATAAAATAAGTAATAAATTATTTTCGATCACCAAACAAGTATTTTTGCAAAAATGAGTTATAAGCACATCTAACTATAGCTAAGACTAAAGATAACATCGCTCGAGTCATAAGCCTACTTGTCTCAGAATCTCTAATCAAAAACTCATACATTTATTTGAAAGAGACAGCTTTCTATTTACCTTTTCCTTTGATATTGACAGATTAAAGTTTACATTTTTGATCTTAGATTCTGAGACAGAGTATATAGGACCATCAAATACCTATTACTCTATTTCAGAAACTTAGATTAAAAATGTAACCAAAAATCATATACATACTTTTTTTTTAAATTGACAGCTCTTTGTAACTGTTTCCTTTAAGTATATTTGACAGTTCTTTGTTTACATTTTTGATCTAAGTCTCTGAAATAGAGTAGTACAGACCAAATAATAAAAACAAAAAACTGTAAATTTTAAAGGAAAAAGTAATAAAGATTCGAGCTGTCACTTTCAAATAAATGTACCTATGTGATTTTTGTTTTCACTTTTCTTGATCTAAGTTTCTGAAATAGTGTAATAGGTAAGTACCTCTTATCAAATACCTAGCTGAGCTTGCCACTTGGGTGTTACCTAATTTGTAGGAGAAAATTATAGTCGTGTCAAAATTCCATCTCAAATTCCGACACGAAAAGGAGATTAAGTAAATTATGAAGTCGTGCATGACGGTAGGTGTCTACAACAGGCATGCTGTCGCAGCGCAGGTTTTGTTTTGAGATGTAATCTGGACCAATTAAATGGATATTAAGCCTGGGTCGCTCGTTTTCCCACGGTCATAAATCCTGAGAACGTTATTAGGGATCTGTATTCTGACAAAGTACTACCTATGCCCTATTTTAGAAACGTAGGTAGATCAAGAAGGTAAACAAAAATCATATACATCTATACTTAATATTATAAAGCGGAAGAGTTTGTTTGTTTGAACGCGCTAATGTCAGGAACCACTGGTCCGATTTGAAAAATTCTTTCGGTGTTGGATAGTCCATTTATTGAGGAAGGCTATAGGCTATTTTGGATCCGGATATTCCCACGGGATCGGAACTTATGCGGGTGAAACCGCGGGGAGCTGCTAGTTTGACATAAAGTGACAGCTCTTTATTTACTTTTTCTTTTAAAATTGACAGTTCTTTGTTTACCTTTTTGATCTTAGTTTCTAAAATAGGGTATATAGGTAGGTACGGTCACCAAAAAATAATCACATTCAGATTTTCAAAATCGGTATAGGTACCTAGGTACATCCATCATTATTCATTACAATTGTGGGGTAAACTTTTCAAATTCATACGATTTGTTAACATAGATACATTTCCCGGGTCTTAATAGGATAGTCTCCATTCTCTTTCTCCATACAAACGTAGTTTAAATTTTCCTCCCTGGATAAAGACATTAGAGCAAATATGTTTATGCCATAAAACCTATATCTGTCATGACAATGCATCTACCTTTTTATTTTTTTTTATTTTCTAATTAAAATAATAATAAAATGAAAAAATAAAAAGGTAGATGCATAGTCATTAGTCATGCATGACAGATATAAGTTTTATTGCATAAACATATTTGCTCTAATGTCTTTATCCAGGGAGGAAAATTTAAACTACGTTTGTATGGAGAATGAGAATGGAGACTATCCTGTTAATCGCGTATTACAATTATTATTGTTTTGGTCGCCATTGCAACATGGTTGAAACGTCGAGGTAAGAAAATACATAAAAATACGCGATTACGACCCGGGAAAATGTACCGAACTAATTGTGGGGTGTCAAAACATGATAGACATTCTGAAAATAACTCTCTATCTTCTTTTATTTTTAAGTTTGTCGGTCCTGTTTTGACAACCCTACAATTATAAGATGTGAAGCGATTTTCAACATCTGAATGTGGTCATAAACTTTTGATGCTGACAGTACGTACTTATTTTACATCCTATCCTTCCTTCCTACTTTCTATCCTACTATAGGGATTATAAAGTTTACCTAATATTTTTATGTGAACGTAACGGTAACGTAAAAACTACTAAACCGATTTCAATAAACCTTGGAATGTTGACTACATTCCAAGGTTTATCGAAATCGGGCTGAAGTTCTGGATTAAAACATAGGCTACTTTTTAACCGACTTCAAAAAAGGAGGAGGTTCTCAATGCAACTTATGCAATTTACATGTATATTTATTTTGCTCGCGATATGCCCACGGCATCGGGACTTAGGTACGTGGGTGAAATCGTGGGGTGCGGCTAGTTATTATAAAAAGAAAAAGTAAAGTACGTAAGAGAAACTACAGTCCTTGGCCATTTTGTTTTGGTGTATTGTAAATATAATGATATTAGGTAATTGTATTGTATTTATTCTATTTATTTTTATTTTAAGTGTTAAGCCTGCACCGACCGACGCCGGTAGACTAATTGGTAAAGTCAGTGCTCCCGGATTGAGTAAAGATGCGTTGTTGGTTCGATTCCCGCCATGCGTCTGTCGTGCGTTGTGTTTTTTGCGGAAGTATTTTTCCTTTAAAATATTTGTATTGTTTTTGATAAAGTTTAATCAGAAAAAAAATACACAAATTATTTAATAAATAAACACTTGTTAATTTGTATTTATTTTTGCTTTGACTGTACGAACGGTGTGAACCAAGCCTAACATTAGGCTTCAGAGTGTAGGGTGCAGGCTAGTTTGAAAAGTACAGCCGAACTATGTTCTTGTTAGGTCATTTGTTTACCTTTTTCATAGGATTTAGATCACAATTCACATGCGTGCGAGCACGAAGGTAATCGACCAAACTACTTGTCGGTACATTATGTTATATATTTTTTACGAATAATCGCAACAAAAATATAGCAAAAATACTTAAATTACTTATTTAACAGAAAATTCATATTATGAATTACCTATTAGGTACACTTATTTATTAAGATGAGCCAGGGAATATAGTAGATAGGTACTTCTCAATATTAGACCAATTTAGATAAACCTTGCTACCTACTGTTGTATGATTAAGATATATTGATGTAAGAGAAAATTAAGGTTGTGTACTTGTAGTAATCAGATATTCCGATGAATCACATTTTTTTGAATTATGATAAAAATAAACGAAATGTACTATATCTAGGTAATAAGTATTTTAGTCTAAACACGTCAATAAATAAATAAATATAAGTATACCTAGAACAGGAACTAAATTATTATAAACTTAAAAAAAACTTACCTTGCAAGAGCCCAAGTACACCAACCAACAACATTAACACTTGCATTTCCACAAATTCAGGGGGTAATTTTGTTCAAATAATCACGAAAATTGCTTCAAGTAATTGCGATGTTTACAGTCATTTGTTGTTATTAAACTTTTTGTCATGACTTCTAAATATTGTTAGATAAATATTTGGCCAGAACACGGAACAATACGTTGAAATTCAAGTTGAAAACGTGTGAATATCGCGCTACTTTGGGCTGACTGCGGCCGCGGCCGGTGCGAGTGTAGTGAAGTGACAGACAACTGTGCGCCAAGAAACATTTTCCCTCGTTTAATACTCCCCCTGCCTTTGATATAATGAAAGGACGTCAGCTGTTTTTAGTGCTAAGTTTTCCGAACTATAAAATGCATGAGTTTATATAATATAGGTACCTACTTATATAGGTATTAAGTTTGGGCTACTTATTAGGTCTTTATCTATTTTAAAGTTGAATAATGATAAGTGTATTTAGAAAAAAAAATGATTTTTGATCCAAAATTTAATGCTCCTTGCCGGACTTGAATTTACGACCTCCCATTCTCTAACGTTACGTGGCGCACTAACCAACTGCGCCAGGTGAGCTCAAGCGACACGACAGGGTTGAATATAAGGTAAGTAAGCATTATTCTTTCTAGCTGCGCCCGCGACAGTACAAAAAGCCTACCTGAAATGAAAATTAGCCTATTATGTAGGTAGATAGGTAATCCAGATCTCCAGCTATCTATACCTATAGTTTCATCTTAATCGGTTCAGTAGTTTTTGCGTGAAGGAGTAACAAACTTATTCGTTTACTTACACATTTGTAACATTAGTGGGATACCTTCTAAACACTAAAAATAAGTTGTTCAGCGATAATTGTTGTTAACACACTAGTATAGCGGTTTGCGAGCGGGTTGGTGGCGGATAAACCGATTTCGATAAACCTAGGAGGTTCCTAGGAGGGATGGTGTTAGGCAGGCGGCCGGCTGTAAAAATATTGCCAAATCTATTTGCAGAAGGTATGGTCAATTATGATTATGACTTACCTACACCTGCGCCGACCCCAAATTACTAAAATAAATATGGGGTTCAGCGGACCTCGGGCTCCCGAGAGGGATGCAACCGGGAACTTCGCTCGGATGAGTGAGTGTTGGTCTGTGAGTTGCTGTATAAACCCTGCCATGAACCGCCAGTGTGTGCAATACCCTGATAAAGCTCAAAATACACGATGACACTTACACTTTACCTAAAACAGCCCACACCTTCAGTCAGCACACATAATATAAAGAAATTCCTACATGTGTGCTGTACCTGTGCTCTGTATCAGGTAAAGTGTAAGTGTACTCGTGTATTTTGAGCTTAAGTCACTAAAAGTGACGACGTAATAGGATACAATTAATCGGATTTCTAGGTAGGTAAATATATTCGTATCTAGCTTAAATTGTATTGACCTAGGTCTCCAGCTATCTATACATAGAGTTACATAACAACCGGTTCAATAATTATTATGTAAAGGAGCTAACATACATAACATAATATAGTATAGATATCATACAGCTTTTACATTTCTAATTACGAATTTACCTTCGTAGTTTTGTTTATTTATGTGCAAAGACTTCTTGCCCGACTACGGTGAAGTGAAAAAGATGGGTAATGATTTAGGTATTCTATAATGTATATAGGTTTGTTTGTATGTTCCATTGTAGCGCCTAAGATAATGAACCGATTTTAATGAATAATTTAAAAAGCTCTTGATTATGCTAACAACAATAAATGTAAATTTATAATTTAATGATTACTGCATATTTTAATTAGGTATCATAAAATCATCATAAACTACTATAGGGCTTAGAACGCAAAGCGGTTTGAGGACGAGGCGACTCTTACCTTTTCCATACAATCTTAATACCAAAATAATAAATTATGAAAAATTTAGTTTTCTACCTTAATATCGATATTATTCGGATTAAGATTTTACTTTTAAAGGGTCCCCATCACAAGGTTTTCCAAAATATTCATTCGAAATGAAATAAAACGGAGAAACATTTTTTCATTGATAAATGTTTCTCCGTTTTATTTTAATGTATGGAAATGGAAGAGTCGCCTCGTTCTTAAGAATAGCTGAAAACGCAGAACCGCGTATCAACCATGTATCAACACGCAAAATCAATAATTAAAAAGAAAGCTATGTGTTGCATTTTTATGCGGTTTCAGATCTACGGGAAAACGCAGACGTTTAATCGCAGTGCGTTCTAAGCCTAATACTTACTATAAAACTGAAACTTTGTGCGTGTGTAAGGTAAAAGCACCAGCCATGGACAGTTCTCCAGTAATGAACAGTTAAAGCAACTTCTTTAAAAAAATACCAAATTGAGTTATTTTTTTGCCTCTAAGTTATTTTCTTACCTCTGAGTACCTAAGTTCAATAATTGACAGATCACAGCCACAATTGTTCTCAAAATACAGGTTTGTTCACGCGCAGTCAAGTTCGATGAAAAATTTCTCGTTTCTTATAACGATCAGATGCAGGAGAGTAGTAGTAATTTTCATTTTACGAAAACGCTATGATATTTAAGTTTTCTAACTATTTATTATCTTATTAAACTGTATTTTTGATGCAAATTACAACCTTACTTCTTTACTGTTGTTGTATCTTTGGCTGATATAGACGTTGTTCATGATTGGATCAGTATTTTGCATACTATGCCAGTCATGAACGTTTTGTTCATGAACAGGGTGTCTATTCTAGTAAAAACAGCGATCGATTCTATATTGATTCTACGTAGAAACCTGAATCAAACCTGTGAAGTTTCAGTCAATTTTTTTAAAACTTGTGAACTTAACTCGGTATTCTGCAAACCAATGACGTCACACATTCATTGGCTTGCAGAATATCGATTTCTTCCGAGTCAGGTTTCTACGTAGAATCAATATAGAATCGATCGCTGTTTTTACTAGAATAGACACCAAGAGCTGATGCCAAATTATTATTATTTTATTAAGTATGGTCGTTAGTAATGTGAGAATTATAATTCAGTTGTCATATTGCTCAAATGCTAAACGATTTAGATAATGAACAATTTTATTGTCCATAAATGGTTCGTCAAAATGCAGTTTACTTGTAGTTTGTTTCTTACTAATATACTAATATAATTTATATACATAGATATGGTGCCAAAAAAAATACATCAAGGACCGATGTCCATTACTGGATTTTGCAAGTCCATGACTGGTTACAAGCTCTTAGTTTAAAAGAAATATTTCTTTTTTGAATATCATAATTAAAACTTTTAATAAATAAAGAGTTAGCCTATAATATTTTTTATTATTTGAAAAAACTTTTACACCTCTAGGTGTTATGAGTAATTTGATAATTGGTTAAAAGTAAAATAATGTCCTTTATACTGTCCATGACTGGTGCTTTTACCTTATGTGTTTACTTCTTTACTCAAAAAGCACTGCATCTTTTGGGTGTGTATGGGGCCCACTAAGATCGTTGGGCCCAAGCCAACCTCACCTGCTAGCCGGTGCACCTGCTGAAAAACGGACGAGGCTCTGGCGCAGACTTTCCCTTCGGGCTTGGGAGGTCAGACGGCAGTCGCTCCCGTAAAAGTCGAAATATAGCCAAATCAAATATGGAAAGTACGAGAGAAAGATATGGCCACAGGGATAGGGAGCCGCCGCATAACAGCGCGCAGGAGTTTCGCCTGACTCCTGTGGCAAGTGGACTAGGGTTACCGTGCCACGGGCGGGCACGGTTAAAGACGCGAGCCCCGAAACTCCGCTTCGCAACCTGGAACATTGGCACGCTAACCGGACGCGCGAGGGAGCTAGCCGACGTACTTTCCAGGTGGAAGGTGGCCGTGGCGTTCCTGCAGGAGACTCGATGGAATGGCAGCAGATCCCGGCTCATTGGGAATGGCTACAAGCTGATCTACACGGGTGCACCTGGTGGAGAGAACGGGGTGGCTGTGGTGCTCGCTGAGGGGTTGCATGACGATATCTTGGAGGTGAATCGCTTTAGCGACCGACTTATGTGCGTGAAGGTGCTTATTGGAGGGGTTCCTACTCACTTAGTAAGTGCTTACGCGCCGCAGGTCGGTTGTATGTAGCGACGCTGATAAGAGATCGTTTTGGGATAAACTCGGCGAGGTCCTTGGGGCCATCCCGTTGTCACAGGGAATCGTTTTGGGTGGTGATCTGAACGTGTTCATGGAGGCTACGGGTACGGCAGTCGGAATGCGGAAGGGGAAGAAATTCTGCGTACGTGTGCCACTGCCGACCTGGCACTCGTGAACACATATTTCAAAAAGAAGCCCGACCACTTGATCACCTACAGGAGCGGGGGGCGCGCTACCCAAATCGATTTTCTAATCACTAGGAGACACCATATCGGCAACGTGGCCAACTGCAAAGTCATACCCGGTGAGAGTCTCACTGCCCAACATCGTCTCCTTGTCATGGATCTCTGTGTAAAGACCAAAGACAAACGACCGGAACCATGTCAGCGCCGAATCAGATGGTGGATGCTTGATGAAGTCAAGTCCCAGATGCTCGCCTCAGCAATTGGCGACAAATGTGCTAATGCTGAAGGCGAATCGGTACAGGAACACTGGGACAGGATTCAAGTATCTATCGCTGATTCGGCGCGGTCGGTCCTCGGTATGTCTAAGGGAGGACGCAAGTGTGACAAGGAAACTTGGTGGTGGAACGACACAGTCCAGACGGAGACTAGGGTGAAGAAAACCCTCTTTAAAAAGTGGCAAGCGTCCAACTCTCCTGAAGATCGCGACGCGTACAGGTCTGCCAAACGTGCCACAAAGAGAGCAGTAGCCAGAGCCAGACGGGACCACTTACAGCCATTGTACGATAAGTTGGAAACGTCTGAGGGGCAGAAGCTTATTTATAAGTTGGCACGTACTAGGATCAAAGCGGCACAGGATATATCCAAGTGCCGCTGTGTAAAAGATCCTAATGGCAACCTGCTATGCGAGGACCTCGCGGTGAAGGAGAGGTGGCGCTCTTATTTCCACGAGCTGCTTAATAAGCAGTATAAAGAGGTGCAGCCACCGGAACTCCCTCCGAATCTAGGACTTGTGCCACTGATAACGCCTGAGGAGTTGCGCAAGGCTCTTCGCTGCATGAAGAATCGGAAAGCTGTCGGCGCCGATGGAGTCCCCATCGAAGTATGGAAGGCTATGGGTTCTCGTGGTGTCATCTTAACCAACCTTTCAACCGCATACTCGAGACCGGCAGAATCCCCGCCCAATGGAGACTGAGTGTTATCACTCCAGTGTTCAAGGGCAAGGGATCTGTGCAGGAGTGTGGAAGTTATCGTGGTATAAAGGTCATGTCCCACACCATAAAGCTCTACGAGCGTATAGTTGACTCTCGGATCCGGCAGGAGTGCACTGTCTCGGAGGGCCAGTATGGTTTCCGCCCCGGTCATGGTACCATGGACCCTGTTTTCGCCCTAAGGATCGTTATGGAGAAATACAGAACGAAGAATACGTCTCTGCATTTTCTGTTCCTGGACTTGCAGAAGGCCTTCGACTGTGTTCCTCGCGTGATGATCTGGTGGGCGCTGCGGTCCAAAGGGGTGCCAGAAACTTATATTGAAACCATCAGGGACATGTACCGAAATTCCGATTCTGTGGTGCGAACTGCTGTTGGTGACACTAAATCTTTCCCCATTACAGTCGGAGTCCACCAAGGATCCGTTCTAAGTCCGTTTCTGTTTAGCGTAATACTGGACGCACTGTCCGTAGTCATCCGAGACGCACACGAGCAGCCCCCGTGGATGCTCATGTATGCTGATGATATTGCGCTAGCGGACTCGGATAAGGGACGGCTTCGAAGGCGTGTAAATGCGTGGAAAGAGTGACTTGAGAACGGCGGTTTGCAACTCAACGTAGCGAAGACCGAATACTTGGCTAGCAATACCACAGATCCCACACCTGCGTAGACGGTCACATGGTCGAGCGGACAGACCAGTTCAAGTACTTGGGATCTGTGCTTCACGAGTCCGGCGACATCGATTGTGACGTCAAGTCCCGCATTTCGGCAGCTTGGGCCAAGTGGCGAGAGGTAACTGGTGTCATCTGTGACCCGAAAATGCCGGTTAAACTGAAGGGACAGGTCTATAAAACGATCATTAGACCTGTCCTTCTGTATGGTAGTGAGGCGTGGCCATTGCTTGAGCGACATAAGCAGGAGCTGCGTGTCACGGAGATGAAGATGCTGCGCTGGATGTGTGGAGTGACGCGAAAAGACCGCGTCAGAAACTCCCGCATCAGGGGCAGCCTTCATGTCAGAGACATTGCAGACAAACTGCAAGAATGCCGCTTACGGTGGTACGGCCACGTTCTACGAAAACCGGCTAGTTACGTGGGAAACAAATGTCTTGCTATGGCGCCTCCGCCCGGCCGCGGCAGATTGGGAAGACCCAAGAAGTGCTGGCTTGACGTTGTAAGATCGGATATGCGTGCAAAAGGCCTCACTACACGGGATGCCGAAGATCGTGCGAAGTGGAGACGTAAAAGTAGGAAAGCGGACCCCGGGCTCTCGAGAGAGATGCAACCGGGAACCACGCTCGGATGATGATGACTGCATCTTTTGCAATGAAACTTGGTACCTACGTAGATAGGTGGAGACCTGGAATAACACATAGACTATACCTATAATCCCGATATTCATTCAGGGTCGGGACTTATGCGGGTGTGCCCGCGTGGCGCTGCTAGTTAGTATTATCAAAGTGAAAGATGGTGTGTTTTTATTTGTTTCTTTATGCAATACCCGCTGAACCGATTGCGATGAAACTCGGTATGTAGATAGCTGAAATACTTTTGTTCCCGATATTCGAGATCGGAACTTGCACTAGTAAACCCGCGGGGTGCTGCTAGCGATTAATATTGATAAGTACTTAGAATACACGCTAATATCTATAGATTCAATTATAATAAATCCTAGTAGGTTTACGATCTACTTAGATACAGACATCCGTGTCTTATCACGACACTCATTTATACTCAGTAGGTTCATTACCATATAAGTAATGTAGGACTATCAATCTACTGCAGAGCCTGTCGATCAAATAAAAAATAAATGATAACCTAATCGTTTTTTTTTCAGATAGAACTGAGACGTCCCGCCGTCCTATTATGTACCATAGGCAAGTCTAAAACCCGTGTAGCCTCAGCATAGAAAAGGGTTACCCCATCTCTTCCCCGCGGGTGTCGTAAAAGACGACTAAGGGTTCTGGGGGAGATTAGCAAACCTTAAGTTCTCCATGCGCGGTGACGGCTTGGGCTCCCGAAAGGGATGCAACCGGGAACATCGCTTGGATGAGAAGAAGGCAAGTCTAAAACCGCGATTCTATAAAGCAAGTCTGGTAGCCTATTCAATTCATGTCCTAGGACTCACTACAGTCCGAAAGCATGGGACATTCGCCATTCCAGAGTACTCCCTTGGCGTAACGTCTTACTGCCTAACCACTAAAGCGGTTAAAAGGCCTCCTTTAAAATGTCTTAAGTAGGCATAGGCACCTGTCTCAACTTTGGTCATTAAATATAAAAATAAAATAAAACAATAAAAACAAACAGAGCTGAGACATAGGTAGGTCTTGAGACATTTTAATTGTAAATTAGGTGCCTAGATAGACTTGCTTTTAGTCTATTAGTACTTCCCTCTCGACGTGCGTCCACCTTGCCGTGGTGAGAGGGCTCAGTAACCGCCCACCATAGCAATCCAGCTATGTTGGGCGGTGAAGCGAAGAGGCGCACCGGGCGGGTGTACTTCGCACACACTCTTTTGGTGTGTGCGGAGTATACCCGCCCGAATTGGAGGTGGGTGCCTTGCCTTCATTGGCCGGGCACGTGGTTGGGGGGCTCCCGCGCGACCCGCGGTGGGTGATGGGGGCCTTGCCTTAACCGGCCGGGCCCGGCAGAGCACACTGCCTCACCAAAGCGGCAGAGCACACTGCCTGACCAAAGCGGCAGAGCACACTGCCTGACCAAAGCGGAGAGGGGGAACGGGCCCGTGAGTTGCCTCGCCGCACTTATGGGCCCAACGTTCCACAAACGGGCGGGTAACTTTAGGTTACCGCCCTAACCCGGCTCTTGGCGGCTGACTCGGGGGGGTCAGTCGCCAACCAATGAGCCCGAGATGGCGGCGGCGTGTCAACGCCGCCTCTCGCGAGGGTTGGCCCTTTTAAGGGCCAGAGAGGAGGCCTTAAAAGGCCGCCCGCAGTTTGGGCTGACGGACTTTTGCTAACGCAGTTACCGTTGGCCCCGACACTTTGCGGAGCGTAGGACACCTAGGGGTTTAGTGGGTATACCCCGGCCGCACACCATCTTGGCCGGGGGGACCCCCACACACCGGGCCGCTCTCCCCCGGAAGCGGCCTGACGGTCTTAACTAGATTCCCCTCGTTAAAAAAAAAAAAAGTCCATTAGTACTTTTAGTAAAATAAACTTTCCCTTGAGATTTAAAAGCACCGACCATAAATCTCGATAATTACAGTGCTCAGTATAACATGAAAGTAACAATTCGTACCGATTGATACCATTCATCTTTTATTGGTAAATGAAATCACATGAGAACCTTCCATAATCATTCACTGTCACGCACAACAGTAATTTTCTTGTAATACTTATATCGATCTTGTCAACTTACTGAGCAAAAATAGTTTAGAATAGGTACCTACTTACCTATGCAACCGAGTGACTGATAATGAGGTGAAGAACCACTACAACTTTTGGCGTATAGTAGGAATAACACCAACTTCTTATTTTCCCTAATATCCTGTGGGACTAATTGGGTTAGTAATTATGGCTAAAGCTGGAAAATGAAACGAAGATAAACAACCTTGAGCTTTGAAATAAAATTTTCTCAACCGATTCGCATAATCCTAATATAATATCCAGTGGGACTATTGGGATAGTAATGAATGAAACTAAGTAATAATCTTTAAGTTTGCAACAACGCCTACTTCTCAACTGAATCGCATGATTCCAATATTCCCCATAGTGGATAGTTTTGATAGTTAAAGCTGGATAAATAAGCAAAGAAGTAACAAATCTTCAGCGTTAAAATAACACAAACTATACTAACGTTTAACCAACTTAATTATCGTAATACTCAGGATACTGAGATAAAAAAAATAGATTAATGAAAGGAATTATACGAAGAAGTAACACCCTCGTTGAAATAACACAAACTTCTTTTAAACCGACTTAATAATCCAAATAGTCCCATGGAATACTGAAGTAATAAAGTCGATAAATTAGACGAATAAGTAAAAACTTTTAGCGTTGAAATATAATAAGCAACTTTTTAACCTACTTCTATTATTTCAATAGTCCCGAGGGATATTCGAATAATGAAATAACTGATTAAAAATTGAAACTAAATCGTAATTAATTAGGGTCAATCAAGAAAACAGTTTCATATGGACTTCACACATTTATTGTATTTTCGTCTAATAAAAATAATATATAATCTATTTTAAAGAGGACATCTACAGCATTGTACAGTCTTGCTGGTTGTACGCGCTCGCTGTGAGCACAATTTAAACCTACAGACAGTGCATTTTTAGAAGAATATTTATAGAAACATACTATTTTATACCTTATCTTACAGCCCTATCTCAACTATTTATGTATCTGAGAAAATGCACAGAAGAATTAGCCATTCAATGGATCACATTATTGCACTGTCGTTATAAGAAGCGTTAAAACATGTCTGTGGAAAGCAGAAAGGCCGTTCTTTATTTAAGTAAACATTGGTCTCTCGTAATTAAACATTCAAGTAGTGAAAATATTATTTAATTTGGGAGAATATACGACTACTTACACGTCGAAGTTTTAAATATTTATCAAAAATTACTACTGACTCTTACTTTTTTTTATTTTGTATCAATAAATTCGAAATATTTTGTAGTGTTGTATCGTGGATGTCTTTATTTTCACCACTTATTATTTATTTGTATTATTGTTCCCAAAATTCTCACTACTTTTAATGTGAAATTAACAATTTTCTCAATTAGTATGTGTTAAAAAAATAATTATAAGGCTCTTAATACAATAAATCTTAATGCAAATAAACTTTAGAAATATAAATATGCCTAACCAAATATGGTATACGAAGGCGGCACATTATGTACTTCGAGTCTACAAACAAGATATAAGTAACTAGGTACATTTAATTAATTACTAATAAATCTAATAATCTAAAAATAAGAAATTATTATCTTTCATGCCAATGAACTTCCAGCAACATTATAAAGGCAATCAACAATAAAATACATTTTCAATAATATGCAACAGAAAATGAGCTACCAAGTCAATGTTGGTTTTATTTTGTTACCTACATTAAAGAGTTCGCCATGTTTAGAGAAATGATTTAAGTTGACTACTTAACCTAAGTTATTATGATTCAATTAATATGTTACACAAGTTATCTAAAATAAAAGATTAAGGCGCATTATCACGGCACCAAGTACGTGTAGTTGGTGTAAATTGCTATAGTTACCAAAATGATTACCTAAAAGTGTTCGATTTTGAACATGTTGTTGAAATATAAATTATTTCATAATCGAGGGAAAAAAACAACTAACAAACTGCAAGTGCCCAACAATAAACCTCCAATAAAATAATTATTACCTCAGCTGCTTACGCCAACTATGTCAATTCAGCGTGATAATGGACCTTAACAACAATAAAAGAAATATTTAGAATCAACTCTCTCTCGGCTTTATATTTTATTTTTAAACCCTACTTCAGGTTTCTCGATAAATCATAGCCATCGACTAACCATATTATTACGTTCATACGAAAAATATACACAATTGCACCACTAAAGCGTACATCGAATTTTGATTGGGAACATTGATATTCTGTTTTGAAGTTCCTAAACACAATTTGATGCACCTACTTTATCTATCTCACGAAGACGCGCCCTAATGTTTTGTAACACATAAAAATGTGCATAATTTTGCTCACTTACACATAACTTCGTTTAGCAATATATCTTTTTACATACATATAGAATTTACTTCAGAGCTTATCTTTTACAAATAAAAAAAATTGGTCGCATCATCGTTGAGATTACAACATTATTTATTTTATTTTACGAAAATCATTAATGGTATTTCGTATCTACAACAACCTACATTAAAAATGAAGTGTGTACTTTCGCTTTTTATAATAATAAATTCTTAAATCTCTATAAAACGTGAAACAATTCTACAATACTACACACAGCATACTGTACATATATCGTAACTATATACAAAAATATCATGGCAAAGGGTACAGAACGAGCTTTGCTTCGCCATACCGAAAACACGCATTGCACGTAAACCGGCAGACAAAATAACTTTTAATTATCGAAATCAGTTATACGCCCAATACAGTTATTATCTTGTATGGTTTGTGAGCATTTGATGTAAGTATATCAAAACAATACTAAACATTCTTTAAATAGAAATTTCGGTAACGAAGTCACTTTATCCAGATTACCGTACAGTTGATATCGTAAAACAATTTACACTTTATAAACTAGCTGCGGCTCGCGTTTTTACCCGCACAAATACGGCATTGGGAGAAAAAGTACAAAATTTTGTCTTACCCATTATTTATCTCCGTACTAAAATCCATAAAACTAGGTTCTAAAGGTTAGGCATAAAAACATAGAGATTTAATATCGATTGCCGTCTGTCTCGATGTCACGCTTAAACCACTGCACCATATTTGATGAACATTAGTTAAGAGACAGATATGATCTTATCACGATGCCGAACTTGCGCGGGTTAATCCGCGGAAATCAGCTGGTTTTTAATAATAAGTGCGATGCGTGTTATGTGGCCGACCTGGCAGACAAAGTGGTAACTTACAATTGTTTATTGTCCATTTAGGTCAAGTACCTAGGTACTAAAGTTTTACAATCTGACTCAGAAACTTAGCTAAAGAATAATTGGAATCGCTATTGTCATGTCCACAGGTCATGTCAGCTAATAAGTTTTTATTAACGTTGTTGTAATTGTTTAATACTAGGAGTGTTTTACTTCTCTCCCTCTCTCTCTTGTGAGTGACTTTTAAAGTCAGCGAGAATGTGTCAAAACATTGCTTTAGTGAGTTACTTAGGAAGGTTTCTGAGTACGACTGTCACGTTAAATCACTTGCATACACATTAGATGCTACGCAATCCTTCTGCAAATAATTATTATCAATTCTTAATTATCTTGGTGTAAGTCGTGTACTAAACTTATCTAAATAAATTAATATTTAATTTATTTTCCTTCTTATAAAATATAAAGAAACTTAAGTAAATGTCTAAAGAGTGACAAAAAGGGTGATAAATACTACGTGTATTTAAGAAATAATATTAGTTGAAACACATAGATTTGTTTATTGCAAAGAAGAAATTCCCAGTTAGGTTACTGGCCAAATTAAAGATAAACAGCATTTTGTAAGTTTCAGCCGGTATGGTCATTAGGGTGCAAAAAACAACCCTTCATGTAAAAGTGAATGACTTAGTTACTTGCGCCAACTACGCAAACTTAATGGTAATGGTAATAAAAATATAGTTAGTTCCGTTATTCGGAATCCATTTTTCACATTTCCATTTCCAGCTTTAAAAGCCGTATGATGCATTTCTGTAGTCTATGTCTGTAGCAGTCAAACATGAGCATTTTATAGTAATTTTTGATCTTTTGGATTTTGAAGTCCTCAGAAGTTTTAGCATGTTTTAAATATTAGTAGGGGAAAAGTATTTTTACTTTGAAGGCATGCATCCTCTATTTTGTGTTATACATATTTGATTGATGATAGCCCATACTGGACTAATCTCTTTTGTATTAAGCTTTTGGGAGTGGTGATGTTAGAAAAAAATTAAATAAAGTATGTATTTTTGTGCGTTGGTTTGATATGAGATAACAGTGAAGAGTGAATAGGGCAAGTATTAAAGGTGTTACACGTCAAATGAATCTTTTGATTCCGAAGAGGACTGGAGATTTTTCATATAAAATGTTTGTTCTCCATGTTTTATTGCAAAAATATGACAAAATGAAATTATAAATTTCTTTTAATTTTTTGTATGTAGCTCAAGGCTATTAGAAATTTATTTTTGTATGCTATTTTTCCTTGAAAATAAATTTTCTAAAATGAAATTACTCAAGCCGGCAGATTTTGTACTAGTAAGTACAAAGTTTTGGAAACTTCATTGAAGCTTTTGAAAAAACATACTTCAAACAATAGAATTGCAAAGATGTTCTTTCCAAATTCTATGTCCAACGTAGGAGGGTTGAAGTTGTCCTCTTGCTAGAGTTTAAAGTTTTTATATTTTGGTAAGTTATCTTAGCGATGTAGGTAAGTATGGGGTAACGTGGTAATTGCTCGATATGTTAATAACCTACGCATTTTTAAACCAAGTTCACGTAGCTGAACGTCATTTTTACCTGTCATTTCGCGATAGCTTGCATTGGAACAAACGAAACTGTATCCACAAAGCGGCAAAATGCGCTACCGTTCTGTAGACATACTAGTTTGCTACGCAAGATGCAAGCTACGTGGCATGTTGACCGTGCACATTTAAAATTCATTATTTATATGATAAAAATGTTATTTAAATAGCGTAAGCTGGAAAGATTGCATGAGACAACGTCAGTGACATGATGCAAGAACTGTGTGAAGCCCCGCAAAACACCGACTACGGAAAATAGCTATAACGCATCACTACCCGTCTAACTATCTCTACACCATGTCACAAAAATATTTCAATTTACACTTCTATATTTTATACAATCATAAATATCATATAGAATTTGTACATTACACACGTGTGATTCTCTTCTTCATCGTCTTTAGAAAGAATATTTACAAATAAACAACATTTTTTCAAACCTTCACCTCTATTCACAGTATACTTACTATTTTACTATAAACTTATAAACTATCTAAGTATAGGTAAATTAATCAGGGCTGTAAAAAGCTAATTCAAAACTAAATAGGGTGGTCCTAATCAACATGAGGTTATTTCAACCATTTCATGTTTATGTAACAGGCAATATGTAGACTTTTGTAATTTTATAGAATACCTTTTACAAAAACTATTCAAAAATGTATGAGATTCTTGGTTTTTGAATTAATGTTTTGTCAACACAGTTCTCAAGTGGTTTCGCGTTGTTCCAAAGTAAATAATAGTATATTCTATAAATTATCAAATTATACAAATTGCCAATAACATTCAGACGTTAAAATATCTTGCTTTGTGGAGTAAATTAAAGATTGAACTTAAAATAATGGATCGACCAGTACTCCCTACCATCACACATTTGTCTATGTTTTATAATAATTTAAAAAACATAAGTATTTCATCATCATAAAGAATATCTATCTATTTGGTATATCAATACTGCCCTGAAATAAATATCCGTTAGCTGCTAACTAATCAATCACATACATAACTCCAATCTACCAATAAGGACTTTATTAGTACTCAAGACAAAACAAATGTGTCACGAATTAGTCATTACTGCTTCTGATTTTATGTAAGCATGTTTTAATTATAATAAATGTTTTAATTGACGCTAACATTTAATTGAAATATGGTAGATTAAATTGTGGTGCCGTTGTAGTTTTCTGGGATTTTTTTTTCTGTGATTTACGTTTATGATTGATTAGATTAGTCTAGCTCACCACCGGGAATTCCTACGTCTATAGGAAGACTATAACTTTATAATAACATAGAAAAACACTTATCCGTTACTGTTATGGTTAGACAGTAAATTCCAAAATACTTATTCATTATAAAATGTAATTTTTAAGTAACTATTGATATTTTTTTTGTGCCGTAAATCGAATCATGGTGGCCAAGGCGCTTAGTGATAAAACATATCAATTAGTAATTCAAAAATATCAGCTAATTTTTATAACGAACCTATAATTAGTAAATGAGCGAATACAACTATCCGAATTTTTAGTGGATGCGGATATTGGACTATCCGAATATTTAGTGGATGCGGATCGCAATACGTACATAAAGTTTTACAATAACATTAGTTAACAATCTTCCATCAAACTACATTATGGGGATTTCGTACCAGATGCCAGTCAAATTTGAAACAAAAGTAAGTAGGTATCTGTTTTTTCCTTAAACGACACAGTTATAAATTGAGACTAAGCCCGAAAAGTTACTACCAAAATTCTATATTCTCAGTGGGATTTGAACCCAGAAGGCGAAGGGATTTTTGTAAATTTTTGTGCTGGTTTTTGTGCATATCACAAGCACAAAAATGTATAAAAATCCCTTTATGTAAATTTACTGAAACTTTCAGTAGCCTTTGAAACTATCCCTATTTTAAATGCAAGTGTGTGACGTTCATAAATTAACTGTCAAGTATTAAATCTTTATTTCTAAAGGTGTTTACCACACTCAGGAAAAACTGTTTTTAAAAAGTATTATTTGAATTTAGGATGATTTCAAGGTCTAATATCAATTTTAATAGTTTTGCGGTTTAGTTTATTTTGCGATTATTATATAAATTAGTGACTTCTATGTTAACATATTTCTGAGAATTTGGCGGGCAACCGGTTCGACATACCCTTATGCCCGCGTCAAAAGCGAGTTTAGTTAGTTTTCTCTCGACAACATTCAGTGCTAAATCGCTAACACTATTTGAAGAAAATCTTACTGAAATGTCATGTTTATAATATTTTTGTCTCGCGTTAACAAAAGGGAGCAGCGGGGCATAAAATCGATCAATATAGATCCGATTCGTCTAATATAAGCGTTTAAATAGCCCAGAAAAGCGACTCGAAATGTGGAGTTTCAATTTTAGCCCCAAATTTATATAGAACACATCTATCACCAAAACCCATAATTATGTTACGGTATGTAATTTACCGCCAGCGGCTAGACTCGTTCAAATATAATCAAAAGAAATACATAAGAATTCCATCCAATAAATCACTGAATAAAACAATTCATTTTGTTTGAACTATATTAGAATTATCTCTATCGAGTTGGTAAGCCACTCCCTTTTTCAAATAGCGCTTGTCGATGACGTTACAAAGTTCAAAAATCTTTCAAAAAGTCCATCATGTTGGTTTTTAAAAGAAGACAGTGGTTGAAAGGCTTCACAGAAGATGATTGATAAAACGTTGTCGTCTATGTAGTTGTGAAGAGGTCTTTGTGTCGGAATGAAGATTAGTCCTTTTTGCTATACAAGTTACAGTCAATTCTTCATAAGAAGAAAAAGTAGATAACTATTACTTTCAATGTAGAGACTTGTTGCCGGTGGTAACAAGCCGCAAAAAGCCACATCCTAAACAAAGCTTCTTAGACCACATAATGTATAACCCATCCAAGTTTTTCACCATCTAATACTAAACCTTTGCTTTCAGTTCGCAGTTCTTAAAACAAAAAGGGACTTACCGGTCAAGCGGTTAGTTTGGCGATAGGCAAGTGTCGGTTTAGAGTTTCCTGGGTCGCGTGAGTCGCCTCTTCTTGCGGTCGGGAGTGAGGTTGGTCGCGTCGGCGGAGGCGCGGCGACGCGACGGCGGCGTGCCGGAGCACTCGCCGCCCGAGTCCGTCTTGTATTCCGCTTTAGACTTTTCCACTTTCACATCCTTCTTTTCCACTTTAACTTCAGATTTACACTTGTCAGTTTTGGCTTCAGTTTTAGACTTTTCAGGCTTGGGGTCGGGTTTGGATTTCTGTTCCGGTTTGACGTCGGTGCGGGGGAGTTCTGTACTCGTCTCGGGGACTGGGTTCGCGAGGGGCGCGCTTTCTGTGCTCGCCGCCGGCTCGTTGTCTGACGTTTCCATGCTGGTTCCCGCTACCCACTAGAAATGAAGAAGAGTTTATTGAAAAAACTGATATGAGTTACTTGAATTCTAGGCTTCTAAGCTTGTCAGCCATATGGCTCAGTTGGTTAAATTATAGAGGAAAGAAGTAATATAGTGCAAGCTTGCCTTTTTCTTGAAAATGGGCTCTGACAAGTTAAGTGACCAGTCACAAAACTTACACGGGACAACCGATGTGACCAGTCACATATATTCCGGGAAACAAATTTGTATGACAGCTCGGCAACTGTAGGCGCGAGCCGCAGCGAGGCGCCGCACTCCGCACACAGCGGCGGCACGGCCGGCGACCGCGACCGCCAGTACTGCAGCTCCGTTGTACATGGACACATTATATTACCTGTGCGAGTGACGAGGAGGGCGAGAGCCGCAGCGAGGCGCCGCACTCCGCACACAGCGGCGGCACGGCCGGCGACCGCGACCGCCAGTACTGCAGCTCCGTTGTACATGGACACATTATATTACCTGTGCGAGTGACGAGGAGGGCGAGAGCCGCAGCGAGGCGCCGCACTCCGCACACAGCGGCGGCACGGCCGGCGACCGCGACCGCCAGTACTGCAGCTCCGTTGTACATGGACACATTATATTACCTGTGCGAGTGACGAGGAGGGCGAGAGCCGCAGCGAGGCGCCGCACTCCGCACACAGCGGCGGCACGGCCGGCGACCGCGACCGCCAGTACTGCAGCTCCGTTGTACATGGACACATTATATTACCTGTGCGAGTGACGAGGAGGGCGAGAGCCGCAGCGAGGCGCCGCACTCCGCACACAGCGGCGGCACGGCCGGCGACCGCGACCGCCAGTACTGCAGCTCCGTTGTACATGGACACATTATATTACCTGTGCGAGTGACGAGGAGGGCGAGAGCCGCAGCGAGGCGCCGCACTCCGCACACAGCGGCGGCACGGCCGGCGACCGCGACCGCCAGTACTGCAGCTCCGTTGTACATGGACACATTATATTACCTGTGCGAGTGACGAGGAGGGCGAGAGCCGCAGCGAGGCGCCGCACTCCGCACACAGCGGCGGCACGGCCGGCGACCGCGACCGCCAGTACTGCAGCTCCGTTGTACATGGACACATTATATTACCTGTGCGAGTGACGAGGAGGGCGAGAGCCGCAGCGAGGCGCCGCACTCCGCACACAGCGGCGGCACGGCCGGCGACCGCGACCGCCAGTACTGCAGCTCCGTTGTACATGGACACATTATATTACCTGTGCGAGTGACGAGGAGGGCGAGAGCCGCAGCGAGGCGCCGCACTCCGCACACAGCGGCGGCACGGCCGGCGACCGCGACCGCCAGTACTGCAGCTCCGTTGTACATGGACACATTATATTACCTGTGCGAGTGACGAGGAGGGCGAGAGCCGCAGCGAGGCGCCGCACTCCGCACACAGCGGCGGCACGGCCGGCGACCGCGACCGCCAGTACTGCAGCTCCGTTGTACATGGACACATTATATTACCTGTGCGAGTGACGAGGAGGGCGAGAGCCGCAGCGAGGCGCCGCACTCCGCACACAGCGGCGGCACGGCCGGCGACCGCGACCGCCAGTACTGCAGCTCCGTTGTACATGGACACATTATATTACCTGTGCGAGTGACGAGGAGGGCGAGAGCCGCAGCGAGGCGCCGCACTCCGCACACAGCGGCGGCACGGCCGGCGACCGCGACCGCCAGTACTGCAGCTCCGTTGTACATGGACACATTATATTACCTGTGCGAGTGACGAGGAGGGCGAGAGCCGCAGCGAGGCGCCGCACTCCGCACACAGCGGCGGCACGGCCGGCGACCGCGACCGCCAGTACTGCAGCTCCGTTGTACATGGACACATTATATTACCTGTGCGAGTGACGAGGAGGGCGAGAGCCGCAGCGAGGCGCCGCACTCCGCACACAGCGGCGGCACGGCCGGCGACCGCGACCGCCAGTACTGCAGCTCCGTTGTACATGGACACATTATATTACCTGTGCGAGTGACGAGGAGGGCGAGAGCCGCAGCGAGGCGCCGCACTCCGCACACAGCGGCGGCACGGCCGGCGACCGCGACCGCCAGTACTGCAGCTCCGTTGTACATGGACACATTATATTACCTGTGCGAGTGACGAGGAGGGCGAGAGCCGCAGCGAGGCGCCGCACTCCGCACACAGCGGCGGCACGGCCGGCGACCGCGACCGCCAGTACTGCAGCTCCGTTTTACACTTATTTAACTCCTGGAACACGATAATACAACATGGTTAATACATAGACAAATAGACTTACAACTGTTGAGGAATCCGGTGAATAAATTTAATGGAAATAGTTGCTGTGAAATATATTTTTGAAAGTTGAATGAAGATGAGATATGAAGTAGTTTTTACTACCAAAACCATCAAATCTTGACGAAAGGTTTGTGGTAAGGTGTACTGATGTAATTTTGAAAGTGGGGTAAATACAGAATAGACCTTTAATCAGAGTGATATTAAATCCATTTTTGAATAAATTAGGATTTACCCCATTTAATAAGTTAATTCAGATTTACCCCACTACACCTTATACAATAAATACATACTAAAGGAAAATTTACTCTGTTATATCCAATAGGCTACAGCCCGACAATGGGATATAGGAACTTGTATTTGAACTAATCTATGGAAAACATTTGTTAGGTTTTCACAGTATTTTTGATTTGTGCCCAAAATTAATAAACAATCTATCACTTTTCCAGGTGACAGGTCGGTCGCCTTAAGGCCTCTAACTTGACCTAAAGACTGCTATCAAAGATAACAACCGGGACCACCTGCTTAAACCCTTCCAAAGCACGGAAGAGTTCGAGAATAAGAGAGCAAGTACCTGTAAAAGCGTCTGAAACTTCCGGCTAGTCTCCTCGTTCTTCTTATCATAGTCATCAAGCCGGTTGGCGTACTCCAGCGTCTGCTTCTGCTGCTCGGCGATCTGCTTCTGCTGCTCCGCGATCTGCTTCTGCTGGAGCGCGGCCTTGCGCTTGCAGGCGCGCAGGTCGCTGCGCAGCGCTGACAGCTGGTCGTTGTACCTGGGGGGAGGGAAGGCGTTTCATGGGCATACTACTGCAGATAAATTGGGGCTACCAGTGCAGATAAATTGGGGCATACTATTGCAGATAAATTGCAAGAATGCCGCTTACGGTGGTACGGTCATGTTCTACTAAAACCGGCTAGTTACGTGGGGAACATGGGAATGTCTTGCTGTGGCGCCTCCGCCCGGCCGCGGCAGATTGGGAAGACCCAAGAAGTGCTGGCTTGACGTCGTAAGTTCGGATATGCGAGAGAGAGGGATGCAACCGGGAACATCGCTCGGATGATGATGATCACTGCTTACCTCAAAATCCTCTAAAGACGGAAACAATGAAATATTGTTGGTTATTTTATTCGCAACAAAATTAAAAAAGTTAATTGGTAGTTTTTTTTTTGTTTTCGCTATTGGATTGATTTTACACTTATTTTTTGGTTGTAATCGCGTGGTGTTTACTTTTAGCAATGTTTCAATGGTCAACGTTTCGAGGTCTCTTATTCATGATTGATTGAGATGTGATTTGACATTCAATTGTAATAAAAAAGAGAAACTTTCGTACTACCGTCTTATCAAATATTGAAAGTATCAATACGTTCCTACGAGCACAGGCTCGTTTAAATTGCAAATACTAATAGACTAAATAAGACTACCACGCGATTAAAATCGAAAACTGAGTTTATTTTTACCCGACTACGGCGAAGCCAAAAGGAAGGGTAATGTTTTTGCCAGTCTATGTATTAAGTTAAATTCTTGCGTGACAGTATTGGAACCTGTGCCCCACGCATGACTAACTTTATGTAACATTTGTCTTTTACTGTGACATGAAGTTTCAAAGTTAACAGACAGAGACAAACGTTACATAAACTTATCATCGCTTACAAGTAGGGGGTAAATCAATAAATTAAGTAATTGTTTGAATACATTAGTAAGTATAAGGAAGCGTGCTGACTTCTTAATACTTACTGTGACGTCACAGCCACTGAAAATATGTTACTGCCTTTGAGTGCTCGACTTTTTTGGAATTTTGCAGTTACTAATCCTTACTGTGACGTCCGGCAACTACAGACGCGCGCGGACTGCCAGTTAGCGGCGACTAC
>OY292398.1:17666366-17961055 GCA_958496205.1 Idaea biselata | reverse complement strand
TGCTGAATATGGTTTTATTCTTGAGGTTGACTTAAGCTATCCTAAATCATTGCATTTAACCCACTCAGATTATCCCCTGGCTTCACAACGTTTTATTGCTCCTGGTTCTAAGTCTGTTAAATTGATTCCAAATCTATACGATAAATTCCATTACGTTATTCATTATGTTTATTTAAAAACATGCTTGAAACATGGTTTAATATTGAAAAAAGTTCATAGAGTCATTAAATTCCGTCAAAATGATTATTTAAAACAGTATATTGAATTAAATACATGTTTGAGACAACAAGCTAAATCAACGTTTGAACAAGATTTTTTCAAATTACTTAATAACAGTATATTTGGTAAAACATTGGAAAACAACGCAAAGAAAGTTGATGTTAAATTAGTTAACCAATGGCAAGATAATCATAATTTTACTAAAAAGAAAAATAGTGCAGGTAAACTAATATCGTCCCCTTATTATCATAGCAGCATCATTTTTAGTGAAAACTTAGCAGCTATCCAACTGAAACCAACACAAATAGCATTAGATAAACCTATTTATATTGGTTTTTCGGTACTTGAATTGTCTAAAACTCACATGTATGATTTTCATTATTCAGTAATGAAACCACATTATGGTGATCGATTGCAAATGTGTTATACCGATACAGATAGTTTTATCTATCATATTAAAACAAAAGATTTCTATAAAGATTTAAAAGAACATTTTATTAATTATTTTGACACTAGTAATTTTTCAATAGACAACGAGTATGGTTTACCTTTGATCAATAAAAAAGTACCAGGGTTATTTAAGGATGAAATGGCCGGTAAAATTATATTAGAATTCATCGGATTACGTTCAAAACTTTATTGTTTAAAAACTATTGAAACTGAAATAAAAAAAGCTAAAGGTGTAAAATCATGTGTCGTTCGCGATTTAGAGGTGTCTGACTATAGAACAACTTTATTTTCTCAATCAATTTTAAGAAAAAAGAATAAATTGTTTAAATCGATAAAACATCAAGTTTTCACTCATTGCGTAAATAAAGTCGCTTTATCCAGTAAAGATGATAAACGTCTAATATCATCAGATAAGATATCTACAAAAGCACTGGGTCATGTTGCTTTCCTAGGAGTATAAAAATATTTTGTTACTTATTACTTAATTTTACATAATTATAACTCCAGTAATAATCTGTAGGTAAGTAGCATACAATCTGAACCCTTTTCAAACTAATATCGTAGCGCTCACAGTACTTTTAAATCGTAAATTAAGAATACTATTTTGTTACAATAAAAATACATGATAGACCTATACACCATATATTTTTGTTGCTTATTACTTATGTACCTATGGTAAACTAAACGGGATGTTATAGCTATAAGTTATAGTTTAAGTTTATCAATAAATATGTTATTATGTCATAATAATGATGCGTTTTATTTATCTCTTTAGAAATGAAATAATTACTTAGGTACCTACCAACTAATATTATAAACAAAGCAGTTTGATGATACCGACTAACATGTCGCAACACGTTTCTATTTGTTTGCTTTAAAAGAATGAAACTTGAGAACAAACACCTGCGCTGTTTCTTAGTAAAAATATCAATTACTATTGCATCAATGCATGATTTTGTCGAGTAAACAAAAACCTCATTAAATGTTGATGGATTATTACATCATTCTTTACTTGTACGTTACAGAGACAATACCTTTCGAGCTAACTAAATAAATAAATATTGCACGTTGGTAAGTTATTTTTTTACTTTTTTTTTCTATTTTCATTTGAATACTACTTACTTATGCTAAGCTTATGTGTTATTTTGATTGTTTCAGATAATGTCGAACATGGACCTAAAAAATGATGTGGAACAAGCTGATAGACTCTTCGGAATCAACACTCAAGATCTTTACTTTCAATGCGCACAAAATTTTCCTGATAATGATTATGAGGACAACTTGCCTGTAAGCAATTTAAAGAAAACTCCGAAGCCCCTAAAACAGAAATTAAAGAAGACGACTAAGAATTCCAGTAGCATCCAACGAAGATCTTCATTTGTATTGAACCGCGAGCCTTGCAAAGGGAGGCGGTTAATTCAGATCAGTATAACTGACATTAGTGGTGAAAACAGTGAAAATGACAGTGAAGTAATTGTATCGGCTCAATATGTGGTGAAAGATTGTATAGACAATATATTAGACCAAACGGAGAGAGTGATAAAAAGTATATCAGAAACAATAATCGATAATTAATTTGTATATTTTAGTTAATAAGTATTGTTTAAATGAATAAAGATAATCCGTTATAAGTTTAGTTTTTAGTCAATTATATTTTTAATGTATTAGTCATAGATTATCTTGAAATAAATCCTTGCTTATCTGATTTGTTCAAATAATGTATTTTATTTATGAATTAGGTACCTTATTTGTTTAGACGAAATGATAATACAAAAGTAATAAATTGATAAAAATATATTTCAGTAAAAATATCAAGTACAAGAAACAGAGTTAAAATATTTACATAAATTAAATTCATTCTTGCTTCCTTCACACCATTTCTTGATACAAATAACATTTTTAAGAGCACAAATTTTATTATGATCAATACAATTCAAACTTACATTAGAAACCTCATAATCGTTATATAATTTTAAAAAATTAGGACAGCCTTGGTTTTCTCCTATATCTATTACTTCGCAGTTCTCACATAAATCTTTAATCCACTTGATTTTCTCAGTGCCTTTAGTTAAAACATTTTGAAAATTCAAATATGGTTTAACAATACGCTTAAATTCACTGTAGTCAATAAAACCTTCACTCCAATAAATTCCTCGATTAGCTTCTATCCATCGCACGTGTTTTTTTTCTTCCACCGTTAAGTGTTTAAAATGGAAAGGGGGTTTCACAAGAAAAGTTTGCGTATATTCGTTCCGTATAACCGCAAATTCTTTTATGATAAATTTATTTTCTTTATCCTTAAATCCTTGTACGTCTACAATTACAAAATCACTGGGATTCATATTTATGATATTTTTTTCACTATGTTACTCAACGGTCTATACTCAATGATGGAATCGTTTAAAATGAGACAATATGCAGCGGTGTGATCAGGTATCTCTGAATTGCTTTCAAGTTCTATACGTACACTGACTACTGGACCGGACTTTAGATTTTCACATTGTCTAGAGCAATCGATTACAAACAGTGGTGTTTTTTCATTAAATTCATTTGGACTGAGCAGTGGTTCACTTCTACGTCCGTAATAAGATTCTTGGAATTTGACATATTGTTCATATAATAACGCAAATTTCTGATCTTTAAAACTTATATTCAAATTTTCATATGGATAATATACAGAATTAAGATACACTTTGACATCTCTCAAATTACAATGATCGAATCGTGATATATCTTTATCCGGCAAGTTCTTTCTATTCGTTTGTAACCCTAATACTACATATCTTGGTTTTTCAATCTGCGATGATGTTTTAATTGACCAAGTATGCTTAGTTGTTTTTGGTACTAACGGATACTCATATAAATCCCAATTCCTAAAAGCTAAATGGAGAGGACGATCCTTTTCTAATAGTTTTAATAAATGTACTTTTTCTTTGTCAGACACTTTGATGTGCGGGACGCGCCAAACTAATTTGTGAATTGTTATATCTTCGAGAGATTCACCAGTTGGAATTTTTAAAGAGTTTAAATCTGTATTGCTGCGTAATAATATTAGTTCATGTTTGCAGTTCAAAATAATTTTTTTATAATCTTCAGCAAAGCCTAAAACGTTTCTCAGGGGTATTGAACAAGAAAAGTGTCCTCCGTGGGTTTTCTTTGTTCCATTTACATCCCAACCCCAAGCTTTAGCCATTTTAGCCTCACTTTCATTAAAAGATAGCAAATTTTTTATTGTTGTTGTCATTCCAGCATTTTTTATTCTATCAATTTCTACTCCATTAAGTTCATAACGAACATCTTGGAACAGAAAAAGAACTGGATTATTCGTGAACTCTATAGCATCAACTTTTTCTTTTGCAGCACCTTTCACAATGTTTACCGTTCCTTCTATATAGAGGGTACTTGCTGATGGTAATATGTATAAATCTTGTTGGTTGATAGGGATTCGAATTTCATCATTCCTGTTGAAACTTGTTATGTAAGGCTTATACGAATGATATTCTATACCATCTATGGTATTATCGTATGCCGGTGAACTCGTGATATCTAAGATGTTCATTTTAGTAGTCCGATAAATTTTAAGAATTGTTTATTTTCTTTGGTAATTTTAATTTTTTTCTTAGTTGTTCCTTTCCGGATTGATCGATGAGTACTGATAGGTTTTATAACATTATTACCGTATTTATTGAAGTCTATCATTTTTTCCTGATATGCATGTACAATTGAACTTCTTCACCTCGTAGATTTATCAAATTATTATTTATGTCTAACAATCTGATATTTATAGAACTTATGTTATTTTGATTGATTGGAAAATAAATTATATTTTTTGGCACTTCTATTATTCGATACCCTGGTGGAACGTTTGGGGCAAATTCATAAATGATGTGACTTGATTTTCCATTAATATATGATCCGCTCACTATATCACATTCGATTCTTACCACTGTTGTCGATAAAATGTTAACTGGAAGTTGCGACTCGTGTATTATATTGGCTTTAAGAGTTTGTTTGTCAAACCCTAATAATTTTCCGAGAGAATCATTTTTGTCGAATTGTATGTTTTTAGAACAAAAAAGGAAAGTTTTTAACGTGTTGTTGTTACAAAACAAATTTATGTTTGTTCCATTTTTTACGTTTGATTTTAAATAGTCAGATATATCTTGGAGTTCGTAAGCACCTTCTGGTATTTCTAAGACTTCATTGTTGTCGTAATAAAATTTATTATTTCGTTTATCAATGTTAGGGATCGAATTGAATGTAGACAAATACAACAGGGCACACTCGTATTCACCTTCAAATTGCAATGGTGGATAAAAAGTGGACGATAAAATCGAGGTATTACCAGTTATAGACAACGTGAAAGACATTTTACAAATGAAGGTAATTAAAACAACTTTATAAATTTATAGTCAATATTATAATTTATTAAAAAATAACCTAAATTAATCATCTAAGTTAATGAACCACACACTTAATATATTAATAATAATAATTAATTCATTTATTGAATCCACTAACGATCATACAATTTTTTAGTAAGTTCTTGTTTGCTCGATTTATAATCGCATAGTTTTCACCTAGCTCTTCCTTCCAAAACGTTTCTAGAAACTTTAAACATAAGTGTCCACAATTGGATGTGTTAAAGTCTTGATATCTAGAATAATTATATTTGATGCGATATCTTAAATACTCAGCCAACTCTAACGGAGGCTTTAAATCGCCAAAGCTATCAAAATATTCACAATTTTTGAATAGTTTTACATAGGCTACCCAATGAGTTCCATCATTTTCTGAACTATCTAAATTGACAATCCCACACTCAATATCCTTGGATTTTGATGGTAGTTTATTTCTCATGAAAACACCCCTAAAGTATGGAATATGTTGATTAGCATAATCTAATATGTCTAAATCAGAAAGTGCGCGTCTGGGTAACCTTTTAATTAGTTTTTTGATTTATTTACAAAAAGACCATTTCCTGTCTTGTAGGGTTTTATATACAAGCCTTTTCCTAGAGCAATTGATTCTATCATTTTATTATGACGTTGAGCTTCTGCAAAGTTCTTTTTCGCTGATTTATGATCGTTTACAGCCTTTGTTATTCCTGCTGCACCTCCTGCCAGTGCGCCCAGTGCGGATAGTCCAGCGAATATTGGAATGAGTGGTAAAATACCACCTGTTTTCGGCAACGGTATAACACGAGGCACATGAACTTTTTTCTTATTTTTAATGTGCTTTTTAGCTGCAGAATAAGCTTCTTTTATTGCTGCAGCATCATTTTTTGGTTTTGACTTTTTCAGTTTTTTATGTATTTTTGATACCATCGACTTGAATGATCTCCCACCTGCACCATACTTGACCTTAGTTTTCATCGCCTTGTTCACAAGCCACGAAGCCAGTTTTTCACCTGTTCCAGCGTTTTTTGATTTCATTCTCTGTTTTGCCATATTTATGAGATCTAAATCAGCTTTGTGTCGATCTTCCAAACTGTTTGAATTATTATAAGCAATATCGTGTCTCATACAAGCGTTATCAAGCTCATTAACTCCTTTATCTCCTCTCAGTAATCGTTTCTTTAATCGTGTACCGGGTCCACAATAATTATATCCGGGTAAATGCAATTCAAATGGTAAGTTATTTATAATACTATTCACAAGACCTCCACCGCGCATAGCTGAATTATAAATGAAGTCATTTCTATTGTTATTCTCAATTTTATATTTTTATAAATCTAATAATACAGGATTATAAGATCGCTTGTTTATCAATCCAACTGTTTTCACTTTTTGAAAGACCCAACCACTTGACAAAGAGTTTATTACCCTTTTTTCTTAAAACTTTTTCAATAAGGTATACGTTTGGACAGTTAGTTTTTAGAAGTTCTTGTTCATAAAAACGTCCTAATATTGGTTGGTGGTACATATCTTCTATAGAATACGTAACTGGTACAGAAAGATAAACATTTTTAACTAAAAACAATTCTGTAGACCAGTTAGGAGTATATCCTTTTTCGAAGCTGCTTTTATATCTACTTATACGAACATGATCACCGACTTTTAGTTTGTTGGATTTTGCATGCTTTATATTAGAGTTCTGGAATTTTATAATATTTTTCATTACTGCATTTTGGTTTGAATGGTTGACATCTTTAGGTTTATAATTTATTGTTCGATGTATTGTGTCGTTATATGTTGATATGACACTTGTCAACAACTCTCCAATCCATTTATAGTGACCATTGAAACTAAAAAGTTTAAACAGCTTGTTTTTCAATGTCCTTATTAGTCTTTCAACTATAGAAGCCTTTTTAACAGAATATGTAGAGTAATGATTAATGTTATACTTTGTTGTTACTTTTTTAAATTCATCGTTGTAAAATTCAGTGCCCATATCAGTTTGTAAATTAATGGGTTTTCGGTGATTTTTATCTAATACACTTTGAAACGCATTTGCGATTTCTTTTTTTGTTTTAGTTTTAACGGGGATAGCCCAAGAAAACTTAGAAAAACAATCGATTATCACCAAAATATATCTATGGTCACGGTTATATCTTTTTAAACTTTGAAAATCAATGAGATCTGCTTGCCATAGGTCATCAATGCCCTTTAATAATACTGATCGTCGATTAAAATTCTTGCGAACAGCTTTATGAATTTCATTCACAATTTGAAGTTTACTCATTTTTTAGCTCTTATTAAATCAGCTTTTGTACAATAATCTACAATAATATTATCAACATATTCTTTTAAAACTGTTCTCAAATTATTAACTATTGTTGCGATCTCTTCCTTCTTTATATACAATTCATTTTGTCTATCTACGTACTCCTTGTTGACAGCATCAGAATTTTTCAATGGAATCGTAATACCGGTTAGTCTTGTATTATGTAAATCAAACTCTCCGCTTTCGGTTTTCATTAGGATTTTATCAAAGTTTTCTATGAAATCTGGTAAACGCAAGCGTTTATGAATGTGATGTCCAAACTTATCCATTATAGTGAACTGATAGGTGTTATCGATAAAGTTGAAATGAAATAATTTAAAAAAATCATGCTATATATTAAGGTATAATCCCGCTTTCACGCAATTCTTCTATAATAGAAATGATTTCATTCTCCAACCCAGTGTTACCAGCATCTTTTGAAGCAATCAAAAGCTTTAATCTTTCAACTAATTCATTAGGATCATCCCAGTATACGTAGTCAACATTTTTCTTCCATGTTTTCATAAGTGGTAAACCTTCTCCTTGATGTGTTATGTCCGGTTGGCTACTATCAGTGCTTACTGAAACTTTACGTAATTTGAATAGTGGTTTTATAATACTCAAGTATTTTCGGCCTTTATTACTCTTGATCGGTTGATTTGGACTAAAATTTCTTCTATGAGCATTTGTTTCTTGCAACATTAACTTATAATGACTCAAATCTTCATTATTTATTACATCTAAGTTAGGGACTTTTTTAAAAAGTAATTCTTTTATTCCATCCGTAAATTTATACTTCTTTGTACCAACTTGAATATAATCATCAGTCAACACAACACGCGAAGATCCCATCATGAGTTTTCCGCGATCATTTCTAATACCAAACAGAACATCATTGAAACTATCTGAAGCATCAGGAGTAAGAGACCACGAAGAAACGTCTAAAATTGCATCGGTTGCACCTGAAGACACTGTCTTAAATGATTCATCTCCTTCTACTGTATCCATTTTAATTGCATCACCATCGTAATCGTTATTATCACTATCCTGTGACTCACTAGATTCTTTTGGGCTTAATATATTGAATCCAACATTAGATTGTCTCTTTAGAGTTTTATCGCTGTCTAATGGACTTGAAGTATCAAATTTAACATCATTTTGTAAGGCTTTGGAATAATGAAATGATTTTCTTTTGTCAGGAGATTCTATTGATAAAGAATTGTCCACCATTTTATTGAGGGGTTCTGTAATTGGTTTAAAAACAGATTTTAAAATATTACTTCTGTCCGTTTCAATATTTCGCATTTTTCGAACCTTCTTTTTAACAGCTTCTGCAGCTTCAACAATTTGTTTTTTTAGATTTTTTTCCATTGCAGCAGAGTTGATTGAACCATTAACAGTATTCATGTGAAATGATAGTGTAGTTTATGTATTTAGCTATTTATAGTGATGAACTTTGTTGGTTGTAGTAGCCTCACAAAATAATAGTACGAATAATATTCTCAGCTATTTATAAGGGATAAAAAAAGACTTTTAAATACTTAACTTCTTTCTTTATTTATAAAAACAATCTAATAATTTTTTTGAATTCTTTTCTACAAATCGGACATTTAACTCCGACAGACAGAGAACACTTCGCACACGCCACAGCATGACCACAAGGTGTGAAACACGTATTTAATTCTTCTTCCATACAAATTTTACATATAATTGATGATGGTATTATGTTGACTTTTATTTCCGGTTCAATTTGACTGCACTCTTCTTCGAATTCTTCATATCCTCCATTTTGTACATTTTCCACATAGTCTTCTCCTTTCATTACCAATACATAGGGACATTGGCCAAACCAGCGTGCATGCTCTTCCCATGGTAGATCGTTGGGGCCCCAATCTTTCATTCTTCCACCGCAGTAAAAACAGACGACTCTATCACCTATTTCGGTATAAAAAAATCCTGCTTCAGCCATTTCTTTTGGTTTTTGATTTAAACCCAGCGGCCAGGTAGCAAAACTCCTTAAACGTTCCTCTTCATCAGCGAAACGGCGAAAGACGGGAATGTAAGACATAATTTTATTATTTAATATAAACAAAACGCTCACAGAACTTGTTTTCTAAGCCACGACTCAACAAGAAATGATTTACATAAGTCCACTAATGAAATAAAACAAACGTATCAAATTTCTTTCGATAACAACCTTTGTTTTTTTCACAGTCCTTGTTTATTACAACATAACTGTAAGGTTCTTTCCATATTTGGGCACACATTGCTCTGAATTCTTGCCATGTCATATCAGTATTGACGTGTTCATCATATATGTGTCTCAAGTTTATATCATCTTGCTTGAACAATACTAATAAATTTGCATTATCTCTTATTAACTGTTTTGGTATTTTGCTATATGTCTGGTTTAAATAAAAACAGTCTATGTATTTGTGTCTACCCATTGCAAAAAAATCACGCATACTGTTTTGATTCTCGCAAGATACATCATCGAAAACAATAACTGAGTTACATTTTGCTTCTTCTGGAGTGAACACTTCTTGATTTTCATGAAACTTTGAGAAAGTAACACCAGGAACCCTTTGCAATACCTGTTCTAAGTACTTATATTTCGGTTGATAAAGAGTTTTTGAATAGACATAAACGTTACGATATTCTAAACCATTTTCGTGCAAAAGTAGTCCAATAACCAAATTCGTTTTTCCACAGTTCGATGGACCACATATTATACAGCGAACTGTATTTGGTAATAGTTTTCCATGACGAATGTTTTGTTGCTCAGACGCAAAATTGATATTTTCTAATTGTAATGATACCGGTTGTTTAACGAACTTCATGTTAACAATGCACCTAACGAAATGACTAAAGATCTATAAAAACGGTAATTAATAAAGCCTATTAATGGAACAAAAAATGCAAGGTTGAGTTTGGTTTCATGTTTTAGATTTATAGTTCACTTTGGACCTTAAAACCCCGCGAAGCGAGAGGCCGCAGGCCCCGTGGGTTTTCTGGTCCAGAGTGAACTATAATTACCTACTTACTCAGGTCCTCTTCATAGTGCTTTGATGAAATAATGTATGTTTTGCGAGTAATCATCGTTTTTACAAGGAATCGTCGTTTTTTTTCATACAATTCTATCCCACTCACTCCTATGCAACCGAAACAGGACAGGTAATTATCATCTATCCCCGTCTTAAGTGAGTATAAAATAGGCAGCTATTCAAATAACATTTTATGTAATTATCTGTATCTAGAGCTTGGATCCTTAAAAATGTACTGTTGCTCGTGTTAATAAAAATCAGAACAATGAGAAGTCTAGACCTTAGGTCCCACTCGAACTGCTCTAGTTTCACGCCGAATAGTCAATAAAAAAGACGTATTATTTTCATGAATTTCCCAGTTATCTGGAGTCGTCGTGGAGAAATTATGATTGCCTAAGGGCATGTAATAGAAAGATATGCCTAGTTTATGAAGAAAGATAATATTTTTCAATACCTATTTCGTACCTTTATAGAAAAAAAAGTCATGAAAAATCATTAGGAAATTTGATTTAATTCAGGGTATCATCACAGTCCGTTTTATTATTTTCTAGATAAAGCATGCTACAACTGAGACCATATCATCAATTACCATCAGGTGAGATATAGGGCAATCGCTCATTTATTGTTTGATAAAGCCTATTCTACTAATATTAAGAGCGTGAAAGTATATAATGTAAGTAAGAAAGTGAACCGATAAGTATATTTGTTACTCCTTTACGCAAAAACTACTGAGCCGATGTTGTTTCTTCTTCACATAAAAACTACTGAACTAACTGCACTGAAACTTAATATGCAAATAGCTAGAGGTCTAGATTAAAACATGGGCTACTTTTTATTCCGATTTTCCCGCAGGATTGTAACAAACGCAAGTGAAACAGCGCGACGCTGCTAGTAGTTATTTAAAATAGTAAAATCTGCACCGCGAGGAACCCAGTTTTTATCCCAAACTTATACTATACATCGTTTTCCAATTGTAGACTATGATTTGACACATCTTCCTGAAGAAAAAACGTCAAATACATAGAACCAAAACGTCAGATCGTTATCTGAAACTAAAAAAAACAAAATATAGTAGGTATGTATTCTATGCCCAAACATCGATTGAAATCACCTAATATAAATCTTGTTTCGTAGTCAGGGTATCTTAATTGAAATGGGCCACAGACAGCTGCAGTTTGACGTATGGAAATGCAAGCGATCATTATTATACGTCTCGGTTGGTTCGATTTGCTACAGTTTAATCTTAGATAAAAACAAAATTAGTAGATACGGTATATTCTAACATTGCGTATTCGATATTTATTTATTTTTTAAAACATTTGTCCTTAAGAAAGATTTATATTAGGCACTAGCTGACCCGGCAAACGTTGTTTTGCCTTATAAATTATAGATAATTAAATTTTTCTTGAATTTTCTTTGCTATAAACCTCACGGAGCCTTTCCAACGAATGCAAAACCGTGGAAATCGGTTCGTGCGTTCTGGAGTTATAGCGTCAGGAAGGAAAACCCGACTTATTTTTATATAGTAGATTTATAAAATGGCATTCTGATGGATTTTAAAAAGACAATCGCAGTGTGACAGCACGTGCTCACGCGGCAACGGTTCGACATACGACTGAGGCTAGTGCATCAGCTAGACGCAGTTTTATCGTCTCATTTTCCGAGAATAGGTACCGTATCTTTAGTTTTTTGTTTTAATCTAAGGATCTGCCACAGTTTAATGCCAAAATAGTAGGGACATTTAGAGCACACAGAATATTAAACGCTTGTCGCTATAATATCACAAAATCTGACAACTCTGTCATATATATTTAGTTCGCCTGATTTTCTTGACATTATTCATTTATAATATTTACTAATATTATTTCGTATTGCTATCGGAAAGTGGTTATCTATACTAATATTATAAAGAGGAAACGGTTGATAACGTGTATGTATCTATACTTAATATTAAAAAGCTGAAGAGTGTATTTGTTTGAACGCCTAATCTCGGGATCCGCTGGTCCGATTTGAAAAAATCTTTCAGTGTTAGATATTCCATTTATTGAGGAGGGCTGTATTCTATTTTCAATAACCGAAACCACTGGACCGAATTCAAAAATTATTTGACTAATAGAAAGCTACATTATCAGGGAGTTACATTATAGGCTACTTTTGATCCCGATATTTCCACGGGATCGGGACTTACGCGGGTGACACCGTGGTTACATATAAATAAATAAATAATAAATAAATTCTGTGAACAACACACAGCGCCATCTAGCCCCGTGGTAAGCGACTAAGCTTGTGTTACGGTGACTAGACAACGGATATAATACTTATATTTATTTTTCTTTTGTAAATACATACATATTATACATAGAAGGACACCCAGACCAGACACAAATATTTATTTTTAAGCATAAATACTTGCACCCGGCGGGAATCGAACCCGCAACCTCCTGCATTGCAATCGCGCTCTCGCACGACGCGCCACAGAGGTCGTCAAATCTTATATGTATATACCTACAAAATATTATGCGCCTAGAAAATTGGCTAATAATTATTTATTTCAGTAACCAAATTATGCAGCTCAATTATTCTAGTTTGGGGCTATCTTTTAAGGGGTAGGTATATTTATACGAGCTCATCTTAAAATTCTGGTCAGGTTTATCGAAAATTGTTGATTATTTCATGATGAAATGTTGTTGATTTTTTTCTGGTATAGGTATGGATTGTAGGTGACATTGTTGCCTACATTTTGGTGTAGTTTTAAATTTTGATTGCACAAGTTTCAAAGCCTATACGCATTTTCGACAAAAAAATACTGTTTTGGCTAAAAGTGGATAGGTTTCGATACCCTTCGACTTATTTGTATAAAAAAATGCACTAAAATGTAGGAAACAGTATCACCTACAATTTCATACCTTAAAAAAAGTCATAAATATTCCGTCCTAAAAAATAAGAAACAATATTCGATGAAGTCGACATGGATTTTTAGTTTAGCTCATATAACTCTTAAGCGAATAACGCCTGTGTCAGAAAACCTCGAAAATGGCGGCTAATGAAGCTAGTGACCTACGACTGAAATAAATTGCTTGGCAGATAAATTAATTTTCCTGAAATAGTTGCACCTGCTCAATAAATATAATGTGACGTTTGTAAGCATGATCACAAAAATGTAAACCCTCGTAAGTTACTTGTGGTTTCTTTTCATCGAAGGATACATTGCAAAAACACACATCCTAATAATTAACTTACTTTACTTATATACGATGACTTAGTTTATGTAACGTTAGTCTTTTACTGTAACATGAAGTTTCAAAGTTAATAGACAGTGACAAACGTTACATAAACTTATGCATCGTTTATGAGTAGGGAGTCAATCTCTTAAGACGTAGACTTTTCTTATGTTTTCGCGATATGTATCTTTTGGATTAAAATTAATTGAACTATTTTTTCCGGTTTTAATTACGTTGTTTTTATTCATCAGGGTAGTCTACCTTGAGAAAGAATACCTGTATAGATCATGAAACGGGCACTGATATAATGGTGAGACGTGTTAAACTAATTAAAGCTGCTGCTAAGTTAAAAAGCTCCTAATTTTTTTGATTCTCGATTCTTCTAGGTACCATGCCTACCTTAACCTAAGATGAAAACAAACAAAAGTAGATACGGTATATTCTAACATTGCGTATTCGAAAAATGAGCTAGAAACACCTATATGCATTGTCATAAAATTATTGTATTTAAAAACATTTCGTCTTTAAAAATTGATTTAGGTAATTATATAAAATTATTATATTTTTATTACTTTACTTTATTATTTGAGTAATTACGCGGGAAACGTTTTTTTTGTTTTCCTGAATGATTCAGGCATTTGTAAAATGAGCAAGAAGGCATTCTGATGGTTTTAAAAAAAGATAATCGCAGTGAGACAGCACGTGCTCACGCGGCAACGGTTCAACATACAACTGAGGCTAGTGCGTCAGCTAGACGCAGTTATATCGTCGTGACTAGGTACCGTATCTTTCTTTAGTTTTTTGTTTTAATCTAAGGCCTTAACCTTAACCTTCTCAACATCTTAACCCTTTAGGTGGTCTTGCCATTCTGCTTGATATACTTTTCTATGGCCAGCTGGTCCGTGGTTATTAGTCATGGCAACGCGGAAGTGTAGACAGCGACATCCGCGATTGCAGTGCACCCTTGTTTGTCAATGTTGTTCTGTCGACATATATCATGTACGGACGATGCCGATGCTAGAATTTCTCTCTCGTTGTACTCCAGTAGTACAACGTACAACAGAAATTCTACCCAGGTAACGGGGTGAGGAAAAAAGTCAGATCTAAAAGAAGAATGGTATAGGGTTTATCTTCTTTCTAATATATAAAATGTCCATGTCACAATGTTAGTTACCGTACTCCTCCGAAACGGTGCGACCGATTTTTACCAAATTTTATATGCGTATTCAGTAGGTCTGAGAATCGGCTACTATCTATAATTTATAAGGCAAAACAACGTTTGCCGGGTCAGCTAGTTAACTGTAATTCTGAAGTCTGCTCGCTCAGCAAACAGGGCTGGAAAGAGAAAGTATGATAGAAGCTAGTGCTGTGCTTCTGTCTTATAGAGATGCAAGGGATGAGAATTATCGTTTTAATGAATTGATTATTGTATTATCTATTTGTAGTAGGTAATTAGGTAGGTACTTCAAGTAATATGGACCTAAACGAATATTTTTTTGAAGGATTTAGCAGCATTCATCATAGAATTTTAGCTAGGCGCCATGAGCTGACTTGTGAATAAAATATAATATGTTTTTCTTAAATTTAAACCGATATGATACAAATATCAACGGAAGCTCGATGATTAGCAAAGCATTCAATGATTAAAAAATGTTAAACAGATTATATTAAGATTTTTCTTCTATTTTCGCGATGTTGGATAGAAATTAAACTCATTTTCAGTCTATTGAAGACGACAAATGTAAAAGTCACGAAACATTGAGCATTGAAACAATGCCAAAGTAATAGAAACCACGCGATTAAAACCGCAAAATGAGTTATTTTCAATTATATTTATATTTCACAAAGCAATACTATAATATCCTCTTTGGAGTAAAATAATACAAGATAACGTATCAAGCATTTCGCTGCCAACTGTACCTACATTTAGTCAGCAAAAAATGCTAATACTTCGCACACGACCTTCACTCGTCTCCAAAAGACATTACTCATACGGTGTTTCGACGTGATTCAACTTTCCCATCCCTCTAGACATAAATACACATAGAGCCAGTGCGTGATCGCCCTTCGTGACCCGCGACGGCGACGTCGGTAGTCTATTCACCGATACCTAACTCTCCTTGGGCCACGACACGTTCGGGTTAAATTCTTCCCTACTATAATACCTTCACATCGTTATCCTATATCACGGACGGCTGTAATGAAATGGCATTCGATATTTTGCGATAGGTAGGAATATTATGTACCTATCTTTTTAGGGTTCCGTAGCCAAATGGCAAAAAACGGAATCCTTATAGATTCGTCATGTCTGTCCGTCTGTCCGTCCGTCCGTATGTCACAGCCACTTTTAACCAAAACTATAAGACCTATACTGCTGAAACTTGGTAAGTGATGTATTCTGTGAACCGCATTACGATTTTCACCCCCCCCCCCTGTAACTTCTAAAATAATGGAATGATAAAACTAAAAAAAGTATATGATGTACATTACTATGCAAACTTCCAACGAGAAATTGTTTGAACGAGATCTAGTTAGTTTTTTTTAAACGTCGTAAACCGCAATTTACCTTTCAAAACAAAATCTGTTGTATAGATAATGGTATGGAACCCTTCGTGCGCGAGTCCGACTCGCACTTGGCCGGTTTTTTTTTAAAGATTAGAATCTAAGGATGTTGTGTTGGTTACACTTTTTAGAAATCAAGAATGGCTGAATTTGGCTGAAAATTGGTGAGGAAGTACCAATTTTAAGTTAGAAACAGAAGACGGGCAAAGGATTCTCATTTTATTTCTTTTAGGCGGAACAAAGTTTGCTGGGTCAGCAAGAATAATATAAAATTCAATATCCTTGACATATATCAATGCAGAGCTCATAATGCTAGTCCTAGAGACATGAAATTTGTAGAGCATGTTCTTTGCATGAGGTCACAAAGAAAGAGATTTTGAAAAATCCGGCGGGATCGGGACTTACACGGGTAAAATCGCAGAACTCTGCGAGTTACCTATATAATTTCTTTCAGCGCATGGAAACGCAATCTCAAAGGGGGTTGTTTCAGAAGAAAATCATTTGTTAGAAGACTTTTAAGAATTTTACATTTACGTTTTTAATATTTTGGAAGTTTTAAGATAAAGTTTACTTTAAAACTGTCAGGTTCGTTGTTAAGTTATTATAAAATAGATATTTCCTTCATTTCATAGTAATTTTGTTGTAAATGATTATGAGCGTTATTTTACTATACGTAATCTTTGTATTGTAGGTAGGTGGATTAGATATCTATTTGCCAGATTACTTTACTGCCTGATCCTTTACCAAATAAACTATTTGTGTTTAAATAAACCCTTTCCTTTGAAACCCTGTATTTTCTCAAGAATTTATCCATCGCTTATTCCCATGGCATTCTAGAATAAAAACTAGTAAAAACCCTCTTTACGTTCGAGAAAACTAAAGTTTCTAATCCCTTTGAGGCCATGAATTGTTAAGGAACCAAACAAACATACGACGTGATTTCTTTCTGGTTGGTTCCTTAAGGTGATCGCACAATTATCAGCACCGTGCCTGCCGCACGCGCCGTACTCGCCGCATTTTAGAATTAATTATATGTACCTAGTGATGTCATACATCGCACGTTTCACCCGCACCGTACGCGCCGCATTTCGTAAAGTGCGTATGCCTCGCACGTTTCACCCGCACCGTACGCGCCGCATTTCGTTAGGTGCGGTGCGGGTGAAACGTGCGAGGTTTGACATCCCTACATACAATGAATTCTAAAATGCGGCGTGTACGGCGCGTGCGGCGCGTACGGTGCTGATAAATGTGCGACCACCTTTAGAAGTCATTTAACTTTGTTTATTTATTTACGTTTAAAGTAGTACCTCCCATGGCATCTCAAGTAGCTCAGCGAACACAAAAGTTAGAATTTTATGTGTTTGGTATTTTGGTAGGAGTACCTAGCTACTTAAGTATAGTAACTTAGTAGTCTGCGGTAAACAAAGTTGCTGTGTTGTGAAAGAAATCAATATTGGGGCGGAATGTGATGTGTTATGTTTGTAGGTAACTCTTATACACAATTACTTATGATGGGATTGGAATGAAACTTTGTTTATGGATAGTAGAAAATTTGGTTTTACACATGGACATAGATATCTCGACATGGCGCGTCGGGGGAAGGCCTGACTACAATGCAGAAGGTTGCGGGTTCGACTCGCCGTGTGCTGTGCAAGTATTTATGCTTAAAAATATTTACTTATTTGTTTCTGGTCTGGGTGTTTTCTATGTATGTTCTATGTGTATTTACAAAAAAAAAGTATAATATGTAGTATATCCGTGGTCTAGTACCCATAGTACAAGCCTTGTGTATGTACTGTGTGCAACGTCGCGAAATATTTATTTCTTTATTTTTATTTATTTATGATCCGATTGTGATAAAACTTTGTTTATAGATAGTAGAAAATCTGGTTTTACACATAGACTATATTTCATATAGATAGATACCTAATTGGTTCGTCATTTGCAACTTTAATTGCACTATTGCACAGGACTATAAAACTATAAATAAACTATAGTATAGAGAGTGTTTATGCATGGGGTTAATAACGCTAATATAATTGCAAAAAGTGGAAGGAGGTGGTGTTCTTTGCAAGCTGTGTTGTGTCACTAAAATCAGGACTAAGTTAGAAGCTGACTGGTTCCGCCACACAATAGTAACATTCTAAATTTGAATTTCGCGCCTATTTGGCTAATGTTTCATTGATTATTTCGATTTAAATATAGATCGTTGGCATACATTATAATTACCTACCCCCAACCTTCCTATCTCATTCGCACACACGCGACGTAGAATCTTGCGTCGCTGTCATCGATGATGGTGTTAAATGAAGGACACCAAGTCAGTCGTGATTTGAACGCCTTAGTGCAAGGCCACGCTCGCCAGGACAACTCGACCTGAAGATCACTAGCTTCAGGAGTCCGCCCGGCTGGTAATCCGTGTGTTACCATCGGTTCGCGTCCGAGGAACTGCTCCTCCGGATATCGCAGGAGTCACAAGATCCTGTCGATTTTGGGTCCACGTTGGACCACCTCAGCGCCGCGCCGCGCTCGTTCGGCATTGGGAACACGTGTTGGATATTAGAAGAATACCTGCTACAAGGAGACGAAGTAGCAGCCAGGTCAGTGTGTGCATATCCTATTACCACCCTAGTCCACTCGTCACGTATGCCAACGTTGTAGTTGTAGTTTTTTATCTTTTATCTCTTTTTTTTTATATATTTTGAACCAGCCCTTACAGTCCACTTAATTTCATGTTAAAGGACCGAGGTGGACCCTTTTGGTAAGCTTCGGCCACGTTTTGCGAAAGTGACATTATGTCAAAGTGGCGTTTTACCATAGAAACATTCTGGGAAAGTGACGTTTTGCGAAGGCAATATTGTGTGAAACCGACGTTTTGTGAAAGTGATATTACTCGAAAGCAGCAATATTTTCTCGATGACTTTTTTTGCCAAAGTGACATTCAAGACCCAAAACATAGCTCAAACAATCGCGGATAAATTCATTTATCAAATAAAAAAAACGGGCCAAGACGAGACTCCCTGACGAAGGGTTCCGTGCCACTATCACAATTGGGAACAGAACCCTAAAATGAACACTAGACCAACCAATCCGCGAACGCAACGCGAACGTTAAACATTACTAGATGGCGCTAGTGATAAAAATTCATCGCGGTATCGTTTCGTTTTATGTAAAATATCACGTTTGTTGCCCCCCCTTAAATGTTTTTGTTTTGTTTTGTTGACAGACACACAGACGGACAGACAGCGAAGTCTCAGTAATAATGTCCCGTTTTACCCTTTGGATACGGAACCTTAAAAGCTATATTATCTAAATTATTTCACCTATTCGTGAGCTACGAATGCTTCAGACAGATACACAGACACCTCAAACTTTTAACGACTATTTCCTTCTAGGTTTAAAAACTAAGCATTTTTTTTTCATTTTCGTTGGCTCAGAAATTAAATCTGTTATTAAAACTTTAGATTTAATTACAAGTAGGTACTCGAACGTGTGTTATAATTCCATTTGTTAGGCTTAACCTTTCGTAATCCATTAACTCCTTTAAAGCACAATGAGAATCGAAACGAAGGAAACTTTTTACCCCTGCTCTGTTATTTGTAAAATGTTTACAGGAACTCGTAAATTATATCGTTTGCCCCTTAATTTAACGTAAACGAAGCTTCAAAACATCATACAGCTAAGGCGAAATTTATTTAGACTTTGTGAAAAAATATTTTATTTCTACTGAGCAAGTCTCTTTTATTCTGAAATTACATTTGTTTAAATAATAGCTATCCTATCCTTCCTACGTAATGTATAAAGCTGAAAGTTAGTGAGTATGGATGTGTATTTGTGTATGTATTTGCTACTCAATCACGTAAAAACCGCTGAACTGATTACCAGGAAACTTGGTATGTAGATAGCTGGAGACCTAGAATAATACATAGGCTACTTTTTCTCCCGATATTCCGGGATCGGGATTTACGCGGGTTAAGAGGAGTATATACGCCAACGACCTTGAAACTGAAAATCCCTGTCGTGCTCATCGAAAATTGTTGATTATTTCATGACGGAATGTCGTAGAACTTTTTTTTGTGCACAGATTGTAGGTGACATTGTTTCCTACATTTTGGTGTAGTTTTAAGACAAGAACCTCCTATTGGTGCAAAGCCTATCCAAATTTTAGACAAAAAATGTCTGATTTGGCTAAAATGTTGAAAGGCTTCAATACGTTTCGACATATTTGTATGGAAACTGCACTAAAATATTGGAAACAATGTCGCCTACAATCTGTACACAAAAAAAAGTTGTACGACATTCCGTCATGTAATAATCAACAATTTTCAATGCGCCCGACATGGATTTTCAGTTTTTCAGAATAGGGCCCTTAAAGCGCGGGACGAAGCTAGTTCAGACGCTACTGACGTTTTGGTGTAAGCTTTTAGTTTAAGAGCATTTTTGTTCTAAATAAATCTATACTAATATTATAAAGCTGAAGAGTTTGTTTGAACGCGGTAATCTCAGGAACCGCTGGTCCGAATTAAAAAAATCTTTCAGTGTTGGATAGTCCTTTATTGAGAAAGGCTATAGGCTACTTTTGATCCCGATACTCCCACGGGATCGGAACTTACGCGGGTGAAACCGCGGGACGCAGCTAGTAAACAATAAAATGTGTAGCTTCAATAGCTATATTTCTTTAAGTATCCTTTACAACGCTAGACTTACTCTATCGCTGCTGTACCGGTCGTAAATTTAATATTTCTCTTTCTTCGACAGGTAAACGTTGCGCGCGTTTTATCGTTTCCTAAGATTTATTATTATTTCTTGTAAAGGTAACCGAGCGAAATGTTGAACTAATCTTTTTAACGTCTTATGACGCAAATATTTGCCAGGAAATAGTTCAAAGTTGTAGAACCGAAAGATTCCTATTACTCTTGTAGCTAAATTTAAAATACAAGGAGTTCCGTAATTCCTCATTATTGTGTTTTTGTTTAGCTTTTTAAGTAGTGTCATACTGCAGCAGGAAACATCCTTCTCTGTGGGCTGTTTTATATTCCAATTCTACCACTGAAATGAAACTATACAAGTACACGTATAAGTAAGTATAAGTTGTAATAGAGGTCAGTGGATTCTACTGTTCGCCATTTTGTGAGGTGGATACAACGAACTCAGGATATGGTGGATTACTAGTCTGTCAGTCTAGGTCACGTGAAAGAAGACCACTACGGCGAAGTCTTACGAACCCAATGGCGCAAAGCGCATTGATTAAAAAAAACCTTTTTTGATGTCGAAGTTCTTTTCTTTTCCACACACTATTCTTTTCGTATAGTGTGTGGCTCACCTAGTGTTCCAGTTTGCGTTCTATAACCTTAAGCTTCTATAACCTTAAGACTTCTTAGATAAAACAACTGTCACCAACTACTTAACGTGCCTTTGTGGAACTCTGTGGTTATGTCAATGGAATTTACGCCTTATCAATGCGTGTTGGGCCCAAGCAGTAATATCCATTATGTAAGTGTAATATAAAATTTTACAATAGTAATTTTGTTTTATTTAATAGTAGCATTTCAGTTAAGGCTTCCGCTTAGCCTCAATGAATAGAGTGTAGGAAGAATATGCACGTTGAAATTGTGTAACGTTTCGCCAAACCGGACCATTACGTTTCACAAATAGACCATTAGGTCCCAATCCCTTTTGCTATTTCAAAAGGATGAAGGGTTAATTTATGAGCTCAAAATTTAAATCTACGGCCAACTTGTATATAGTAAAGCTTGGGTTAACTTTGTTGTTAAACTGTGTTATTATGCAGAATCCTAACACCTCTCTTGCGGTTCGGTAACGCTGTATGGAGATTATAATATTTGCTTAAAACATCTGAACTCTAATTTCACAGAGTAGTTGAGTAGATTGGCTAATATAATTTTAGATTTAAAGTTGTTTTTAGTAGGTACAGTTGTTGTTAGGTAATGCTAGTTGTCTCCAATTTTTCGATAATAAACAATATGTAGGTACTAATCAATAAAATAAACAATATGTATATTATCAAATAGGCAAGTATTTACTAACCCCCTTACTTATAATATGTAACTTGTTTGTCTTTTACACATGAAGTTTGAAAGTTGGCAGACAGAGACAAACGCTACATGAACTTATTCATCGTTTAAAACTAAGGGAGTAAATGTCAAATTACAAAAAAATACGTATTAGATAAGTACTGTAGGCTACTGAGCATTGATTTATAATTAATGTAAATTATAGTCTTCTTCGCACTTTCAAACACTGAATGGCTACCACATTTCACAAAGAACACACCATCCAAACATGTAACTAGGACCCACCAGGCCACCAGGCACCATGCCTTAATATATCAGTGAGTCAGTAAGGACTTTGAACTTTTGGTTATAGATTTTGGTTACCTTAAAAACACATAACCCCAACTACAAGTCGCAGCCAAACCTTCCCCCAAGATATTAATTAATCCACCACTAATTAAGTGATCAATTAATAAAACGCTAACCGTCCGAGTATAATAGTCTTTGTCGCTTTAATAAATCGATAAAACTTTTAAAGGTGAGACACAACAGGTGAACCACGCTCTAATCAATATCCAACGTATGTAGAACTAACGGGTTTGAACTTTCATTAAACTAGAAACAACGAGGTCGCTTCGTTTCGTACGTAGAGTTAGTAGAAGTGCTCCCTCGCGTCACTTGTCCACAATTAATAATGGAGGTCTGCAAGTTTGAATGCCACATGTTGTTGCATGGGCTCCTCTCGCCTGCATGTTGAATACAGATGAGGTTATTTATGTAAATTTAGTCGCCTCAGTGCTGTACGATGACGCTACGGTTTCTGTAATCCTCGGCATTGGAGGTGATTGATGCCGAAGCCGTTGACATTCCGGTTTGTTGCCCGCTCCCGTATCTACAGACTAATCTTGGATTAATCTGTCTTCACAATCGGCGTAATGTCTGTCAAATCTTTTATTAAGAGTTGAAAGAGGACAATATATTATTAATTAGTCGTGCTGCTTATTATTCGCTTTCTGGATTTTAGGACGGTACAGTTATTAAGAGAGATTGGGAAAACTTTTAAAAGTTCGATAAAATCTTTCTCAGCATACATCTACGTCATAAGACGAATACCTTTGTTTCGCAAATCCATTTCAAATCGCAATTTAGGCACTTACCCCATTACTTGTAAACAGCAGCATAAACTATGTAGCGTTTGTCTTTTACTTTGACATGAAGTTTGAAAGTCGACAGACAAGGACAAACGTTACATAAACTTAGTCATCTGTTAATCAACGTTTATAAGTAAGGGGGTCACCCCTCCTTCTTAGCTTGTTGGTCCATCGTCCTTAAGGATCGTGACTTCATTCAACGTCGTGTACAAAACATCTCCATCTGTTGCGGTAGTTAGCTTGCTTACGATATTCTTGATGTTTCTTCAGATTTAATTAAATTAACATTAGGCAGGTAAACACTATCTAAGCTCTAAGCTAATATTTTAGCATTACCAAACAATCTCGTTAAAAGTAATAAGCATACAAAATGTGTCTCGACTAGATTGTTTGATAAATAATAAAGTTTTAATCCGCTATCACAAGCTGGGATGAAACGAGCATTCCAATTAGTCCAGGATTCTCATTAAGATCCAGATTCTTGGCTCCGAGACTTTGATATCGAAGTTACGTGATCAAGATTTAGTTCATTTTGTTCAAACTTCAATTATTATCCTACCACTATATCCTGGTAGATATTTAGAACTCTTCGCTATTTTCTTCAATTGAACTAACTGAACAAATAAACTGTAAATGCAGAAGAATCCAGTTAGGTAGGTATGATAAGTTTATATTTTAAGTAACTGGACATTACCTACGTGTTCTCTCTGATAAAAATCTATCTAATATATAAAATTTCCATATCACTATGTTAGTTACCGTACCTACTCCTCCGAAACGGCGCGACCGATTTTTACCAAATTTTATATGCGTATTCAGTAGGTCTGAGAATCGGCTACTATCTATAATTTATAAGGCAAAACAACGTTTGCCGGGTCAGCTAGTAATTATATAAATATACGATTTTAAACTTACATGGTTGTTTTCACTACAAATATTAATAATAACAGGGTATTTACCTTGTTTTAATTTGTTTTGTAACGAAGCTCGATATGAAGAAGCTCGTTAGGAAAGAGGGTAGTTCGATATAGCAGCCCCTAACTATCATCGCCTACCCGCAATCTACAGTCTTGTGAACAAGCCAGTGGAAATGACTGGCGAAATATCGAGCTCCGTTACAAAACAAATTAAAACATGGTAAACACCCTGTTATTTAATCTAATATATAAAATTTCCATGTCACAGTGTTAGTTACCGTACTCCTCCGAAACGGCTTGACCGAGTTTTGTGAAATTTTATTTTCGTATTTAGTAGGTCTGAGAATCGGCTACTATCTATAATTTATAAGGCAAAACAACGTTTGCCGGGTCAGCTAGTATTATATAAATATTCCAATTTCCCTTAAATTTATCTGAAAATCCATCACGAAAGATTCGTAAAACAGTTTTCCCTTTATTCACACGCTCTGAAAATATTTGATAAGGTAAAACTTTAACTGGGAGCTATATTAAAAAGATTGAGTTCGAAAGTTGATCTCGTTTTACTGGGGGCTCGGAAAGTTTGTAAGAGTTGGAAAATTTCAGCGGTGAGAGAATAGACAAATTTTGCGATGTCCAGATGGAGGTAAGGTGTGGGAACGACTTCATGAATAACGCACGAGGAGCGCCGCCTCTACCGTGTGCGGTCGCAATAACGGATATATACGGTTTTTTACACATTTCTGTTATAGTAAACTGAGAACGGAAATGTTTCAATACGCAATAAAGAAATATATTTTTATTTAGCAATAATATTTATTTACTTGGAAACTTAACAGCTATAACAGAATCATAAAAAACATGGGGAAAAATGGAATAATTATATTATGTATTAATATTTTATTTATTTAATAAATTAACAAAGACTCATTTTGTAAGTAAAATACTTATTATACCTATATTAGTAATTAAAATCAAACGAAAATTGAATTGAAACATTTAGTGCTACCTATTTTTCATTTTTACCCCATGGGCAGTGGCACAATAGCGGTTTATGTCCTCGCAGTCCAATCTGCTTGCTATCATTTCTAGGATAGTGTGTGTGCCTGTGCAATGTAAAATGCTTTGCATCAAATCCTATTGTTTAATTTGACGACATTACATTTTGTAAAAAGGTTGTCACCAATACTAAAAATCTATTGTGTAAACATTAGTGGTATTTTAACCGACTCCCAAAAAAAAATTGGGAAGTTTTTACTTAGGCGCATTTACAGTATGCTTAGGTACAGTACATTTATTACATACGGGTTAAGTTAGAAGCCTTAGGGCGACTTGAAAATTCTAACACTAGGTGAGTCACATCACTACACGAAAAGAGGAAGAAGTACCTACATTCCTCGTATATTTCTGTGTCAGTTTATTCCACTTCTAGAAGAGACTATAATAAAATTAGTTCTCACTTCAGTACATTACTCGTACATTCCTCTCATGTAACTTTACTATTATAATAAGACCCGCCCGCCCACCCTCCTAATATACCTACACTATTTTTTTACTCGAAGACAGCTCGGCCGATTGCGATGATTCTTTTTTACTTATTTTTTATTTTATAAGGTAGGTCCTAAGGTAAGTGCTAAGGTAAGTTTTTCATTAATGTAATTCATTTTCCTCTTCAATATCTTTTTACTCTTGACGAATGAAACGCCACGTGGATGAGATAAGCCTTTGTAATCTTTTTTTTTTGTTTTTTTTTTAACGAGGGGAATCTCCTTAAGACCGTCAGGCCGCTCCCGGGGAGAGCGGCCCGGTGTGTCCCCCCGGCCAAGATGGTGTGCGGCCAGGGTATACGCACTAAACCCCTCGGTGTCCGTCTTTCCGCTAAGTGTGGGGACAGACGGGAAACGCTCTCGCATACTACCGTCTGCCCCAAAGCAGTTGGCCGCGTCCGGCCTCACCTCCAATGTCCTTCGTAGAGGAAAACCCTCACAAGGGGCGGCGTGGACACGCCGCCGCCACCTCAGGCTCAGTGTTTGGCGACGAACTCCCCCGAGTCCGCCGCCAAGAGCCGTTTAGGGGAACCAGGGACACTCCTGGTTTCCCTGCGACGGGTGAGGTCTGTGGCCCCGTCGCCGATCACTTTTCGGCTGCAGGGGATAGGGCGAGCGGCAACGACACACCGACACGCCTCTTCTCCTGCAGCCCCACCGTGTCCGCCATCTAACGGTGGCGGCCCCGCCGAGGCCGCGGCAGATAGGGAGAGCGGCAGCGAAACACCGACACTCCTCTCCTGCCGCGGCCCCGAATCCTCCTCCAGCCGCGACCTAGCTCGAGCGGCTCCTCCTCGGGTAGGTTCCTCTTGGTTCACCGTGGCTGACCAGGCCACGGCTACTACGCCCCACGAACGCTACGAAGGGTTCCCGCCACGACAAGGCGGGAACCCTTCGGGGGGGAAGCCTGTGTAATCTGATATAATTCAGAATTCCGTTTCGGATCTAATCGTCTATTATATTTTAATGTACTCGTGGTGTATACCTACCTACTTATAGGTGAGTATTCAGGTAGGTATGCACTACAGTTCTTAAGGGACCTACTCTTTAGTCTACCTACTCTTTTCTCTACACAAACTTTACAAACGTAGTCGACTGTTTCCTCCCTGGATAAAGATATTAGAAAAAATATTTTTATGCCATAAGTCCTATATCAGCCAAGATCATGCCCCTGCGTTTTGATTTTTATCATTTACTAATTTTGTGAAATTTATATCTATTATAATTAGAAAATAAAACGTAGGGGCATAGCCATGGCAGATATAGGTTTTATGGCATAAATATATTTGCTCTAATGTCTTTATCCAGGAAGGAAACAGTCGACTACGTTTGTATGGAGAAAGAGTAGGTAGACTGTCCTCTTAAATAAATAATTTATGTAGTTTCTACATTCATGAAATTTTAATGTTAAGTATATTTACTACCCACGCAGGTAAGTACTTTAATATTAAATCGAATATAATAAAATAAGTACGTCTGGTGCGCAAATGTCGATTTATTTCGTGTTTTTGATAAAAATGAATAAGTTGAAAAAACGAAACTTTAGTTTTAAACCCACACCCAGTGAGGATATGAAACTATCTTAAATTTTAAAGCGATAAATCCAAATTACATAAAATATTGCTGCATTTAAATGAGATGGTTTCAAATAGGTTTTTGGAGTCGCATTGCAGTTCTGCTCCGTCCTTTTTAAGAAAAACCAGGTAAAAATCCAAGATATACTTAAGAACTAATATAATTATTACTAACCATGTGGCGAAGTACAATTTGATGGCAAAGTACATAGTTAACACGAAAATTTAAATAAAATTATGTAAAATTATCTACTTAACCCTAAGTTGATGGAGGTAGTATTTTAACCCGCAATGAGATCATTTAAGTTCCCCTAATTTTGTCATTTTTAAAAGGGTGGAATTACTAAACTTTCTCGGTGGAGACTTCGGCCGAGGTTTGCCATTAGCATTACCCTTAGTCGTATCGAATAATTTCATTTTTCTTTAAAAATAGGTACTACTTTAGTCTTGATTACCTAGATGGTAGGTATTGTAACAACGACGAAGTTCGAATTTCGATCCATCTTTTTTTTGAGAGGACAGTCTCCATACAAACGTAGTCGACTGTTTCCTCCCGGATAAAGACATTAGAGCAAATATGTTTATGCCATAAAACCTATATCTGTCATGACTATGCCCCTAAATTTTGATTTTCTTTTCATTTTCTAATTAGAATAGTACTAAAAATAAAAATAAATCAAAAGGTAGGGGCATAGTTGCTCTAATGTCTTTATCCAGGGAGGAAACAGTCGACTACGTTTGTATGGAGAAAGATAATGGAGACTGTCCTCTTAAGGTGTGTGAGTAATTTCCCAAAAATTGTGACTTTGGAACTGGTGGAGCTCGTCCGTCAGAGACGAGTTGGAAATGGATCATTATCAGGCGACCTTTCTCCTTCTAGTCTCTAATAGAGACCAGTCTAGTTCAATGACTTTAGTGTTTTAATCCCTATCTTAAAATAAATAAATAGAACAATAGGTAGGTATAGGCAAGTTGATTAATTTGGCAAATACCTACTTAGATATATAGATGGGTACATCCAAATTGTAATTTTGTCTCGAGACTGAAATAAAGCTAAAGTGAAATCGTACGCAGTTAAGGCCCTTTTGAGAGTTAACTATAATGTAATACCTACTTTATATTATTATTTTATGTTTTTGGCTATGGTTAAAGAAAGCCTAGTGGTCTTATAAACTATTAGACAAACATTAGATATTCTAACACCGCCTATTTTCACCACATCTCAAATTTATTTATTTATGACTCCAGTCTCGTGAACAAGCCAGTTGAAATTACTGGGGAAATATCGAGCTCCGTGAAAATACAAGTTTAAACATGGTAAATACCCCGTTGTATAATCATATTTGAAGTGAAAACAACCATATTATGTAAGTTTAAAATCGTATATTTATTTATGATTCAAAATAATATGTCAAATTATAATTATACTAAAATGAAGTAACCCCTCCCGAATTGCACCCGGCGCAAAGGTACTCATAATGCTGGCAGCATGGCCAAGTTGTTTGGCAATCTCTAGCCTTTCCACCAGGTACAAGCCACAATCACCTATTTCACAATATTAATTGAAACCTATATACCTACACAGAATTGCTGCGTAACACAGCGCCTTAACAATTCCAGTCATTACAATATCCCTCAAGACAAAAGTGGCGATAATCACATTCGTATTTGCATTTCGGTATAATTAAGTTTCATACAAACACAAAAGCCTTATTTGTCTTCGTCGTGTGCAAATGAGAACAACAGTGAGATGCGAAATTTCGAGAGTGCTTGATGTATGGTTGCGGTTTCAATTAAATAGCTGCAGTCTCTACATCGTACGCGATATCTCAAGGGACTGAGACGTTTACTTGAATGAAAAATTTGGTGCGAACACGCTGTTTATTTAACAGGGTTCGGCGAGCCCAACTGTTATTTATTAGTGGATATAAATTTTAGGCCTGAACGAAGCTAGTACATCGCTCTATTCGGTCTGAAGAGGAAGACGGATTTTTTTATGTTCTGATTCGCTGTATATTTTATACCGCAGCCCTCTCAGATTACGTAGAGTTGTGGAAAACTTATGGGGAGTAATATATACTTGCGTTTTTCTTTGGTTAGTAGCTTCTATCATTTTGTAACATTGTTATTAAAGTGGGAATGTTTGTCAAGGTCTTCTGTAATACTGTTGTCTATTGTTCGGTCGCTTGGTTATTATTTTTATGGCAAACCCCTCATCAACTGGTAAAAATATTTAAGGGCCCTATTCTGAAAAACTGAAAATCCATGTCGGGCGCATCGAAAATTGTTGATTATTTCATGACGGAATGTCGTAGAACTTTTTTTGTGTACAGATTGTAGGCGACATTGTTTCCGATATTTTAGTGCAGTTTCCATACAAATATGTCGAAACGTATTGAAGCCTATCGACATTTTAGCCAAATCAGACATTTTTTGTCAAAAATTTGGATAGGCTTTGCACCAATAGGAGGTTCTTGTCTCAAAACTACACCAAAATGTAGGAAACAATGTCACCTACAATTTGTGCACAAAAAAAAGTTCTACGACATTCCGTCATGAAATAATCAACAATTTTTGATGAGTCCGACAGGGATTTTCAGTTTCAAGGTCGTTGGCGTATATACTCCTCTTAACTTGAAACTTGTTTGTGGGAACCCTCTTGGGGTACAATAATTATAGTCCCTGATTGAAGATAATAAAATTGTCAACAACGAGGTTTATTTTGTCGATTTTGCTACAGTAATTTATGCTGAAAATTCTCCGTTAAAATTCATTTGTTTGTTTATTTTAATGACTAAAGATATAGTTACCTAGCTATGTGTCGGTGCCTTTTTATTCGTATGTAGGTAATATTTTTAATTTAAAGTTATCGCTTAAGTTATTAAACTTATCATGTAACGTTTATTATTTTATAGAAATCAGTCAGTACGGGAATATGGATGGCAAATTTAATAATGTGAGTTTTATTAACAGCGAAAAACTAATATCTCCCTCGCTCTGTACCTATTTTGCCTGATTGAGATTATATTTCTGGCGAGTACCATCTGGGGGTCTTCAAATCACGAGCTAACAGTTACCTTCTGGATCAGTGTAGGTACTTCATCTTAGATCGCATCAATACTTACCATCATGTGTGATAATCTGGTAGCAGTCAAACGCTGGTAAATCTAATATATCTATCTACTATGGTACTTCATCTTAGATCGCATCAATACTTACCATCATGTGTGATAATCTGGTAGCAGTCAAACGCTGGTAAATCTAATATATCTATCTACTATATAAAAGAAAGTTGTGCTAGTTACACTATTTATAACTCAAAAAACGGCTGAACCGATTTAGTTGAAAATTGGTAGGAAGATAGCTTTTTTTCTATAAGGCGGAACTAAGTTCGCCGCGTCAGCTAGTACACTATAAAAAGCCTTTAGAAAGGAATGGAATACATGCCTATTATACATATAATAGCTATTTCAATCAATATTTCAATGAAATAATTTGAAAATGGAAACCGTATCTGCTATAATTTTCAAAGCGCGTTGCTAAGGAGTGGACCCCACAAGGAGTCAGAACTTAGTAAAGTTACTAAATCAAATAACTCAATTTAACAATATAGCTCGGTACTCTCTCCATACATTCCAGTAATTACTTACATTTCCTCTTATTGGATTATACGAATAGGTAGTAGGTACTTTAGAAAATTACATGTTCAATAATTAAAGACTGCGTGATTTTGTTTAACGTCGTAATGGCACTCTTCGGGGTAAAATTCCATATAATAGGGGAGGTTATTATACGTAATATATTCGTGTATATTATGAAATATAACGTTAACTTTCCTTGTACGCTCACGTCGTGCGAGGGGAATTACGGCATCATTTAAATATAATTTTGAGCACCAAGAAACGTGTTACATGGTCGTTTGAGCGACAGCTTACTTTTCCCTTACTTTATATTTAAGGATGTGTCGCGAGAATGTAAGGAATGTTAATCAGAAATTTAAATTGAGTTTATTAAATTTCTTACAGTTAATTCTACGGGTGAGCGACACTAGGAGCCTAAAGGTCATAGCCCACTTACACGACTCTCCTCCCACCCGGGAAAAATAATATAATTCAAATATGGGCTTTAAATATTGCTCTTTAGATATATTTTACATTGACTGACGAGCAGTCTGACGGCGGTAAGCTCGCTGAAAGCGAGCTGTCTGCTAATTTATGATGCCAATGTAAAATATATCTAAAGAGCAATATTTAAAGCCCATATTTGAATTACATTATTTTTGCCGGGTGGGAGCAGAGTCGTGTAAGTGGGCTATGGCTAAGAAAAATATGAGCTACTAGTAGAACCTCGCGGTTTCACTTGCGTAAGAGTTCCCGCGGGTAAAGCGGGATACATGTCCTATGTTAATCCAGATATCTATCTATTGGTGTACCAAGTTACATTGCAATCAGTTCAGTAGTTTTTACGTGAAGGAGTAACAAATATACTCATTTACTTACTTACTTAGTATAGGACGGGATTGGAATATCATATCCAGGATTATTATTAACTAACTGTGCCCTGCGTGTTAGTATGAGAATGTTTGAGTTTGTGAGCTGCTTATTTGATAAAGTAGAACTCAAATGTTGAGTAGCGTTTCTGTATTCGGCCGTAAGTGTGCTAAATATCATCCCAATCTGATTCTGTCTGTCAAATCAGATCTGATCAAATTTTGCGTGATTGACAGACAAATATTATAAACCTTACCAAATAAGTTTTAGTGGTAACTTTTGTAGGTAACCACTAAAACTTGTTTGTATCTTCCTAACTAACTACTTTATTTCTACTTTTTAAATACTTGTAATCAAAATTACGCGGACGAAACCGTGGACACACATGTAGTAGAAATGATAATTTGATACAGACCTAAGTTTAGATATCTTATTAAACTTAGGTAGGTATTATTAAAATTATTTAGTGACAAAGTTAAAAAAGTTGGAGACATGGGACGAACCCCAAAAGGACAACTTCCTTATTTTTGTTTTAATATGCCAAGTAAATTCTTATTTGACTTTAATTTCTCTTACAAAATACTTCCAGAAAATTCGCAAATATTAAACAAAAAACCGGTCAAGTGAAAGTCGAACTCGCGCACGAAGGGTTCCGTACCACTATCACAATTGGGTACGGAACCCTAAAATAAACACTAGACCAAACATCCGTGAACGCAACGCGAACGCTAAAATTTGTTTTACCACTGGCGCCTCCCACAGTTTATAACTCCATCACTAGATGACGTCAGTGTTAAAAATACATCGCGGTATTGTTGCGTTATTATGTCAAGAATCACGTTGGTTGTATGAGAGCCACCCTTAAATACTTGTTTTATTTTGTTTTTAGTATTTGTTGTTATACCGGCTACAGAAATACATCATCTGTAAAAAATTCAACCGTCTAGCTATAACGGTTCATGACATACATTCTGGTGACAGACAGACGGACAGACAGCGAGGTCTCAGTAATAGGGTCCCGTTTCTACCCTTTCGGTACGGAACCCTAATAAAAACAAGTTAAACAAACACGTAAAAAGAAGGGTTCGCCAAAAACAACATTCATTTGTTCTCAAAACAAAAGGTAAGTTAATATTAGGGGAAATTAAATAAGATGAAAATTCTCAACGATGTTAGAGCGTAAGAAGTGAGATGGGCATGTGTAAAATGATGGTGACCCTTTGAAATGAAAGCAAAGCATGCGAAAATGTAATTAAGAACAGTGGGTTAATTTCCCTTTCACGTGCCTATTCGAATTAGCGGAGTTACAGCCTTAGATGAAAACTAAAATAGTAGATACGGTATTTTCTAATAAATAATAATAAATAAATTGTGTTAACAGCGCCATCTTGCCCCGTGGTAAGCGACTAAGCTTGTGTTACAGTGACTAGACAACAGATATAATACTTATAATTATTTTTCTTTTGTAAATACATACAAATTATTCATGGAGTGACACCCAGACCAGACAAAAATATTTATTTTTAAGCATAAATACTTGCACCCGGTGTTGCTATTCTAACATTGCGTATTCGAAAAATGAGCTAGAAACACTTACATTCATTTTCATAAAATTGAATTTAAAAACATTTGTCTTTGAGAATAATTTAGGCATTTGTAAAATGAGCAAAAAGCAATCCTTATGGATTTCAAAAAGACAATCGCAGTGTGACAGCACGTGCTCACGCGGCAGCGGTTCGACATACGACTGAGGCTAGTGCGTCAGCTTGACGCAGTTTTATCGTCACATTTTCCGAGACTAGGTAACGTATCTGCTGTTTTTTGTTTTCGTCTAAGGTTACAGCCAGGTTCTGTGATCCCGCATCTAATGGACAATCTAAAACCACACGTGGATGAGATACGTTTTTTAATCTACTTTCATTTTCATTCTACCGGAAAATTGGACTGACTTTCCTATTGAGTTAGCGTTTATTTTATATGTAATTAAGCCGAAAACATGGTAATATTATATAGGTATTTAAAATTAGTCTTAATTATGATTATTTACGTTGTTAATTTGGGAGGGTAGGGTTTTATTTACGTTGCTCTTTAATTAATGGGTTTCTCTACTTATTTACGAATACTATTTATATTTAGCTCGCTACGCCTCTCAGTTATTCCACGGGAATATGGGGTTAAAAAGCATATTATTATGTGGTAATTCAAATATCCATCTATCGAATTTCATCGCAATGTTTTGCGTGCAGGAGTAAAAAACGTTACACACAAACTTACACTTATATAATTTTGTGCGATGTAAAAACTTAAAACCAGGGGGTCTACCGCATTTTGAAAGTTGACAGTGACATTTTGACAGCCGACGGCGAACACAAACAGAACAAGCGTTCCGTTTTACACTTAGTTCAGAGACACTTATTTACTGATATTTAATAAATATAGGTAATGAAATATATTCTAAACACGTTCAAATATAAGTAGTTCACATTTCATAACAAACTAAATTAACAATTATCTTTTTTATATCTTTTTATATTCTTTCTAATATATAAAATTTCCATGTCACAATGTTACTTACCGTACTCCTCCGAAACGGCGCGACCGATTTTTACCAAATTTTATATGCGTATTCAGTAGGTCTGAGAATCGGCTACTATCTATAATTTTTAAGGCAAAACAACGTTTGCCGGGTCAGCTAGTAATTATATAAATTTGCAATGTATTAAAACAACTTTTTTGCCGTAATGTCCATTGTTGTAATGTTTGTTGCGTAAATCGGAAACCGGAGTTCCCGAATTGACGTCGAGTTGAAGGCAATGGTAGATCCGCGGTATACCCCCTGGTTACGCCAAACGCGTGGCGTGCTTGCTTGCTCTTTCTCTCTCACTCTTACATTCTATAAAACTAAACGAAGAACCTAAATGTGGCCCATAGTGGTGGACTCGGGGAGAGAGGGGGGTCCGCCACCAGTCCAAAGGCCCAAGATGACACCGACGGGTCCAACGCCGCCTCTCGTGAGGCTTTTTCATTTTTTAGGTTTCAGTAAAAAAAAAAGATTATTTACAGAAAATATTAAACTAAGTAAGAAGATAGAAAGACAAAGCTAAGCCATTTGATCTTCGACATTTGATTGGTAAATAAGTACCTAAACCTTTAAAGAGGATTTAATAAAAAGTAATCATAACTTTTAAACGTGGAATGTAACAAGGTAGGGTTCATTAAAAGTTTGTAAGAAATTCTTTAATTGCTTCTCTTTCGTAAGATGTCCACAATGAAACAGTGGTGTTGGTTAGCATTTGTTTTTAATTGTTCTCGGGTGCGGGCTAACCACAATCTGGGGTTTAAGGCTGCGTTACACGGAGCCAGCGACTGTGACCAGTATAGACGGTATCTTACAAGACTAGACTTAGGGGTTAGTTAGTTAGTTAGTGAGCGGTGTTGGACACTAGTCCAACACCACTAGGTACCACTAGGTAGATACCCCGACTTTCATTCCGAGAGTCGTGGGTTCGAATCCAGGCCGACCGAGCACCAAGGTCTTTTTCTTACTAACTAAGTAACTAACTCGTTAGTTAGTTTTTACTGTGTGTTTCCGCAACTAGCCCTACAACTGGACCTTTTTGCGTGACTTTAAGCTGAAGGTTTCCTCACGATGTTTTTCTTTACCGTAAGAGCGATGTTAATTATAGCGCACATACATTTTTCTTAAAGGAAAAGACATAGGTGCGCGGTCGGCCAGGATTTGAAACCAGGATTCGGAAGGAAAGTCGAGGAATCTACCACTAGACCAACACCACTCCTAGACTGAGGGGTTAGGATAGATAGTTAGATGATGTACGTCTTATTTGTACAACAAACAATTTACTGAATAACATACATAAGTACCTACCTAAAACAAATACACAGAAAGCTCAAAAATAAACGTTGCACAAATAGTGACATTATCACTTAAAGCGATTTATTTCAGGCAACCTTTGGATAGAGAAGACTTTTATGAAAGAGAGACCCAATACCAAAGTCAGAGGTGTTCTTCTAACTTTCTTCTACCGAACAAACTATTGATAATTTCCCATTACTGTCTCAAATTTTTTTTGAATTTATTACGTCGAAATTTCTTTTAAGTAACCCTCAGATTTTGAGTGGCGTTCCAGTATTTGGTTATCAGTGAAACGGTCTCGTGAATCGGCACTTACGCCGTATACTTAAATGTTCCCCGACGCAGCTTGCCACTCGCCATTCGCCAGTCAGCGAACTTTCGTTGTCAAGGAAAATATAGTTGTTTGCTTCACTGTTCACTGTTCAGCTACCGACTACGTGATCCGGTTCCAAATCCTTCAATTAAAGACACGTGACTCTGACGTCTACGAATAATAAATAAACTAAATTGTTTGTAACAAGCCTCGTCTGGAATGACTCGAAGTTTTCATTAATAATTGTTGGAAATCGATTTTAGTGTAGTTAGTTAGTCGTGTTTTATATCAATACTCTATCTGTAGGTAGAGTAGGTAGTTTAGTTCAATAATTAAAATATAAGTAAAGGATTTTAAACGCAAAACTTTGACTTTGTTACACGCGTCAAAAACATAAACCTCTCGCAGTAAAAATGCAAGCAAATCGAAACACGCCATAACATTAACCCCCTTACTTATAAACGATGATTAACAGATCGCTAAGCTGTGCATATGACAAACGATACAAACAATATACTGTATGCAGCCGTTAATCGTCGTTTATTTATAACCCACCCCCTTACTTAAGGGGGTTAATGTTCAGTGAAAAGTATGTATTTGCAAGCGCGGCGTGATTTACCGATGCGGATGACGAAAGTTTGCCTTGCGTTTTTAGTAGATGTATTTTTTCTTCAAATATTTAGGCTAGTATTAAACTAATAAATAAAATATCGCTATCGCTATTTACTTTTATATTTTTGTGGACTATTTTTGTAGTTAAATCTTCTTCCTTGCCCTGTTCAATAAAGCTGGTTTTTCGACCCCTATCTGTCTGTCTTTTTATACCTACGTTATACTCCTCTTAAATCACGCGATGAATTTTGATGCGGTTTCACCATTACTTCTTCCGGCAGTATTTACAATTTATATAACTAATAGCTGCGTCCCGCGGTTTCATCCGCGTAAGTCTAAATCCCGTAGGAATATCGGGATCAAAAATAGCCTATATAAGGGTGAACGTAGCTTTCTTTTGGTGAAAGATTTTTGAAATTGGTTCAGTTTATTCATTACAAACATACGACATACAAAAATACAAATCTTTCCTCTTTATAATATTAGTGTAGATGTAGTATAAACAAATTCGTTTTCACGTTTGTACGTCTGTTTATCCGTAAACGAGTAATACTTTATTTTTTTTGCTATATTCTCCATATTTAAATACCTTCAATTGCTTTCGCTATAAGAACTAAAATAACTATTCAGAAGAAATGTACTAAATGTGATTTTATTTCATTTATCTCTGACTAACATTGAAAATATTAAATTCTATCTGAAAACGTAATATTTAAGTAGCTCAGATTTCCTTCTCTTTGAACTCTATAATATTAGTTTACATGCAAAATGAAAAGACGACTTGATATGTTAAGCGTTACAGTGGGATTTCGAAATGAAAGCAGCGATTTCACTCTAAAAGGGAGAAATGCACGATACCGTTTCTTTTTAAAAATATTCCGTGCAATGTAAGTACAAGGAGGTCTTCTTTATTCACAGTGAGCGCACCTGGCGTACACCTTAGATGAAAACACAAATAGTAGATACAGTATATTCTAACATTGCGTATTCGAAAAATGAGCTAGAAACACGTACGTGCATTATCATAAAATTTTGGATTTAAAACATTTGTCTCTATGAATGATTCAGACATTTATAAAATGAGCAAAAAGTCATTCTGATGGATTTCAAAAAGACAATCGCAGTGTGACAGCACGTGCTCACGCGGCAACGGTTCGATATTCATAACAACTGAGGCTAGTGCGTCAGCTAGACGCAGTTTTATCGTCTCATTTTCCGAGACTGGGTAACGTATCTGCTGTTTTTTGTTTTCATCTAAGCCGTACACAGCCTAAACTTGCAATGAAAATTTGTCGTCTTCGTGCCAAATTCAAACTTATTTTCCAAGAAGCGTAGATTTTAGTTTGCACATATTTCGATGATGAAAGCTTGAGAAGTGTTGTTCTGTGAAGTTTCTTTATGAGCTCAAGGAAAATGAACAGAGATTTTTTAATATCTTTTGTTGGAAAACTGATAATATTGACGGAACTTTTCGATTTAGATTTTTTAAGACTTCAACTAAGTGTTGAAGTAAAAGTTATTTTTCGGTTTTAATCGCGTGGTGTTTTAGCATTGCTTTAATCCTTAACGTGTTAAGACATATACAGGTAGGTATCTTCTTCAGGATTAACTCAATCCTTAATTTCAATTCAACATCTTCATAAAGACCCGCTAGTACAAAAATAATAATTTATTAATTAGTATTGCTCGCTCATCTTCTTTTTATGTGCCTAGTGGTGTGGCTCACCGAAACTTAGAGTTTTTTAGAGAAAACAACCAGGCAGCGTTCCTTCCGTAGTACCACAGTTACTGTGTGTAACTGTCTTCTTTCAGATGCCATATCTACTGTTAAGGATGATTTAAATGTCGACTAAACCATTGGTTTCACAAACTCCCTTTAGCAACCCCAGAAAAGCATTAGAATCAAAATGACACAATCCAATAGATAAATTTCAGATCAGAGTCTATATTAGCAATCTGAAATGGCTATATATTCTGGTCGTAAGCCCCAAACATAGCAGTAGAGGCTTATCCTGCAATATATCTCCTTGTCGCACGCACTATCAACTCCGTCAGTGGACACCCGTGGTGATTTCAATTGCACAAATACCTATCACAATTGAATCGTTATCGATTCGCTTCATTCATAGACCACAATTACCTAAGCATTTAATTTAAATAAATAAATATGTTCTGTGAACAACACACAGCGCTATCTAGCCCCGTGGTAAGCGACTAAGCTTGTGTTAAGACAACGGATATAAAAAAATACTTATATTGTTTTGTAAATATATTTGTAAATACATATTATACATAGAGGGACACCCAGACCAGACACATTTTTTTTATTTTTTAAGCATAAGTACCTACCTGCACCCGGCGGGAATCGAACTCGCAACCTTCTGCATTGCAGTCGTGCTTTCGCACGACGCGCTACCTACAGAGGTCGTCGTCTTTGGGGCTCGTATCTACTACAATTTATATTCAGAATTACTTTTCGATAACTGTGCTATGAAGATCATAATACTGTCACTTACCTTTAAGAAAGGTAATGGTCAAAAACTCGTCTATCGATTACAAAATCATTACCTTTCTTTTGGCTTTGCCGCAGTCGCGTAAAAATAACTTAGAACTAAAAGTGAAGTGAAGGCGGTGGGAATCGAACCCGGAACGTTATTCGTCGCTGCCAAGGGATTCACTGAAGCACCATAGAGGTATGAATGAATTAAAAAAATACTTATTGTACCTACTCTTCATATAAATTACATGAAAATAGTACCATGAAAAGGTTGACGCTAAATATCTTTCTTCAGATGTTTTCATCACAATTTATTAAAATAGTACGATGGTCTTGGTCGCAAGGGGACTCCTTGCGGCCAAGACCATTGTAACATGGTTGAAACGTCGAGGTAAGAAAATAAAAATAATACGCGATTCGGACCCGGGAAAATGTAACTATGTAAACAAATCGTGTGAATTTAAAAAAATTACAATTTCTAAAGGTAACAATTTCGAGTCAAAGCAAACTGAATTTTAAGATTGATTAAACACATCACTTCAAACAAATTAAAAAGGAAATGTAAAATATTTCCCCCAATTAGGGAAAACCTTTGATTTGATATTAGGTGTCTTTCAACTCTTCACAACTTCCGCTCGGAGCTTAAATTGATTACATGAAATTCACTGATACTTTATTATTTTGAGCGCAAAATTTTATTTCAAATTCGCATTTCATTTTCTTGTTGGGCACTGATTTGAAAATTAATAAAATCAGAACCGTAAAATAGCGAAATTATACTTTTTGCTTTCTTTTTATAAATAACAAGTTTTAATTCGCTTTAGTTCCGACTTTTAAAATATTTAAAGGTATCCGTTTATGGCAAAATACGGTATCGAGGAGTAACATCGTTTACTATTGATCCGATATTCCCACGGGATCGGGACTTAACACGGGTGGAACCACGGGACACACCTAGTACCGAATCACATCACATCACACTAATATTATGAATCCGAAAGTTTGTTTGCTTGTTAGGGACGGTCAACTGCTTTTCCGATTTGGATCAAAATTTTGCATAAGGATAATTTAAGTAATCTTATATATAAAATTTCCATGTTACAATGTTAGTTACCGTACTCCTCCGAAACGGCTTTACCGATTTTTACCAAATTTTATATCCGTATTCAGTAGGTCTGAGAATCGGCTACTATCTATAATTTATAATTTATAAGGCAAAACAACGTTTGCCGGGTCAGCTATAAACAATATAAAAATAAATAAACAATATTGCACAACGTAATGGAGAGTAACAGAGAATACTTTTTACATTTTAAACTTACACGATTTCCATCAATCATTATTATTAGACACGGGTCTAGATCGTGTTATAGATTATCATCACGTTATCTTTGCCGTACAAATGTGGATAATTGGATAAACAGGTTTTTTGCGAAAATCCTTCTTGCATAAAACCGAACAATGGGGTGCCACACGCAAAGCTGTAACCAGATGGCGCTGGCGTCGGATGATCTTTTTTTTTGATGATTGTCCTCCACAAATGAAAACGCCTAGTTTTTTTTCTTACGGTCTGAGACCGATATGGCCAATTTGGCGCCGAGAGTTGTAAAAACACCTGTTTGACAGTTCTTAATTCAAACCTAAGATTAATTGACTCGCGCCCTCTGCCGGGATAAAAAGTTAGTGTTCCTCCTCATTAGATATTAGCTATGATTTTTCTCAACCTTACTGAAATAAGTTAAGATTTTTGCATAAAAAACTCATTGCTCTAGTAACATTGCGAAAATAGCCGTTGGCTGTCACAAACTAAGCGCATTGATTGGTCGATCCGATCACTCCAAAGAACATCTTCTCTGATTGGTTGATGACTTGACGTTTAACTTGTCAATTCATTCTTTTATCTACTTTGTTAGCGATGTCTTGTTTTTATTAATGTACGGAGCAACCCGACTAGGATAGGTTAGGTTAATGTAAGAACATGATTACACGCAGCGCTTTGGCGAGCGAGCGAAGCGAGCGTGCCGCGGCAGTGACTGTGGTCCTTTGCAGGTCCCTTCTTCAGGTTGACATTGCAACGTCTTTAATTTCAATACAACATCGCGAAAACAGAATAAAATCTATCTAAAACGTTATCTTCACGAGTTATTGTAACATATTGTAGTTATTATCCATTGCAATATCGTGGTAAGCTTTAACCTGTCCAATACATTAAATTATCAATTTACCAAGAGCACGACACCTGCCTAAATAGTAGCGTGCTTCGAGAACATTAATCAATAACTGCCTATAGGTAGCCATGTAACGTTATGTGCCGCAATTTTCGTAAGCACCCCAGTTTAAGCTCACTAAAAGGCTTATTCAGTGTAGGTACCATAATTTAAGAAATAGGTTTTTGATTATATTGCCTTTAGATTATTTTGTGTGCGTAATTTCTTTATAATGTTATATTTACTTTTAAAATGAAGTTATTTCTTTTTTTTAGTATTTTGTTAATATAAGTGATATTTTATTTTTATATCATACTAGCGCGCCCCGCGGTTTCACCCGCGTAAGTCCCGATCCCGCGGGAATTAAAATGTGTTATTCTAGGTGTCCAGCTATCTATATTCCAAGTTTCATCGCAATCGGTTCAGTAGTTTTTGCGTGAAAGAGTAACAAACATCCAAACATCCATACAAACTTTCATATTTATAATATTAGTAGGATAGGATAGGATAGGATTTTACACTAGCAGATTCCTGCAGTTTCACCCGCGTAAGCCCTGATCCCGGGGCTATCGGGATCAAAAGTAGCCTATGTTATAATGTAGTTTCCTATTGGTGAAAGAATTTTTGGAATCGGTTTATTGGTTTCGGAGATTACCTCCAATATACATACATACATAAACATCTTACCAACGTTACATATTTATAATATTAGATAGATTCTTTCGGCAAACTGAGCTGTCAGTAAAAAGTAGTAGTGATGGAAAAAAAAACTTGGCAGGTACCAATTAGGTAATGGATTTGTTATCTGTCCAAACTCTAACACCAGGTAACACCACTATAATACGATAAGAAGAAGAAATTGTCCATCACCGCCAGTGATGACCGGTCACCGTGACCAGTCACCGTAACACAAGCTTTGTAGCTTACCACAGGGCTAGATGGCGCAGTGTGTAGGTAATTCAACGATATTATTTATTATTTATTTGTACATAATTAATTACGACATCATTGTACAATTTATACAGTGTAAAGTATTGTCGTTGAAGGGTAATTCTATAATACTGTTATAGTTAGGCGTATTACCAACACATCCACCTAATATGTACCTACCTACCTAAAGGGCGCTGGACCCACTCAGGCAGAAATCTTCACAAACGTAAAAATAACTAGGAAATATAAGGTAGAGCTAAAGGAAAAACAAAACTTTGGCCATAAATTGACAGAGAAAATTACCTAGGTAGTTATATTTGTGTTTTAGAATGAAATAAAAAACAAGTACTATTCCTTTCTTACAACTATTTTAAATTGAACTACACCAGATTCACTCTGAAATAAAAGAAAATGAAGTAGGTACATTGAATTCTCTTCCGGCAAAAAACAGAGTGTCATTATGTCTACTCAGAAGTAATTGTTTTGTACTATAGGTACCTATATACAAAAGAAAGAAATAAAAATCGAAAATACCTTTATTTAGACGGGTACACAACTTATACATAAGATACACACATAATAGTAAATCAACAAAACATACCTAATTATTATACTCGTTAGTCCCGAATCAGGCAAGTCATTCTGTATTTCGTTTTAGTTTTAGATAAACGCAGGTATTTTACGGGCCCATATAACACGAATTGCGTGACAGAAACAGCGCTAGCGAATTTCAGATGTGTTAATGAAGGACGTAAGATGCTAGTACGCAAAATTTTAGAGCGTAACATCAAACAATTAGTAATATCAAGATAACAAACATATTTTTTTCAAATCATAGATGCCGTGCATTGAACTAAGATCAGTTCATCTACAAAGTTTTATTAGTATAAGTATATTGACTGACTAGTGCTATTTATTTGTCAAATTTAGAGTAGGGATTTTATAGTTAACCGTCCGCGAATAATCAGTTCTGTCTGGCCCACATAAAAACGTGTAGGTACTAATGTCACAGGTTTTTTTCCGCCTTTGGCGTTTGATCACTATCATTATAATCTGATAGTACCTAAGTGTTGATGCAGTCTAAGATGAAGCACGCTGACCTAAAAGGTTTCTACTTAGTTCCTCGCGATTTGAAGCAACTTAGCGTGACAAGAACTTTCAAAGTTAACAGGTATGTATGAGCTTAGTATTACTATTACGTTGATTAAAAGCCCTGACAAAAATGTGGTTCAAGGACGGTAAGCCGAAAGGGTTGTTCTAGAATCTGGGCGTTAAGGTCAAAACTTTTATTTTAAGACATTATTTATAAGTGCGAGCTTTTTTTTTGTAAAACTTGAGGTACAATGTAAAATTTGAGGCTTGAAAACCAGCCACTTTTTATTAAATTAAAGAAAACGAATGTGCCTGTAATATGGTAAGCAGTCCAAACTTAACTTAGATTTTCCAGCAAACACAACAACAACAACAACAAAAACATTTCACTATTACACTGGGGTTTCCAAAGGTCGTAGAACAAAAGTTGATGTCGACACAACCACCTTTCGACATACCTATATACGGTCCTCAAAACACATTACAAATTACTCGAATATAGCAAATAAGACGATTTTATATTCAGTTTTTGCAATAACTATTATTAAAGTAAATTAAAACAAAGCCGCGCAGGTCATGGAATTCTTAAACTTAGATTAAAAGAAAATCGTCTAATCTAATAACCAACTCATTCGATATAAAAAGCAAATTCCATTAACAGTCATGCACGGAACCCACCGACATTAACCGGCTGGTTTTTACGGCACGGTAATAAAAAGCTTGATTTATATATTATGCAAAACACAAGAACATAACATATTATCGGTAGGTATAGACAAACAAATCGAGCGTGACTATTGGACGTTGAAAATAATAATAGGCTGTTATTATATCCGACCTACCGATTGATTGCTGTGTAGTGTAGGGTAGACTGGGTACTCAGTTGGGCCAATTTTCATTTAAACCTTCATAATTCTGAAAATATGATAGTCAGCTACAAAAAGTGATGTTTATATAAAAATATAAACATTTGAAGATGAAGAATCATCGTATCGGCTGGAATTATCGTATCGTTGTCGTATCAAAAGAACCGTAGTAACCCTCCAGGAGCCAGTTCAAAAATAAAAATAAAACGTCACAACTGACCATATCCCAAAGGTCATTGTGACAGTGCCTGGGGTTGATTGTGACAGGTTCAAAATTATACCAAAATGGTTTGAAATTAGTTTTTATTATAAAAGATTCTGCCTTAGGTCTAAATTCTCTAATGTTGACGCCAGTTTCATCGTATTTTCGGATCTATCGTGATAAGGACATTCGATTATCTTGATGGTAGCACTGCGTAATGAAGTGCTGCTTTTAACATGTATGTTATTCATCCTGATGCTGGCTTATATTAGGCTATTCGATTACTGATAAGTTGTGGCAGATGCGCGTCGTCGTAACGTCGCGAATTTCTTTGCGACTGTCACCTTCTATGGTTATGTCGACGCAGTTCAGGATGAGACGATAACACGCCTTCGCCACGACTGATAAGTGATTAGCCTTACCTCAATCGGTTTTGCCCGTGTGCTTTTTGGGCACCAAAAAGTAAAATTCTTTGGTCACAACCGCACCCAGAAATGATGGCACAACTATCCCCAAAATGCCCTTTCGTAAAAAATCAATCGTCAAGAAAATATAAAACTATTTACGTAGATAGCATATACTGATATATATTTGCTAATTTTTAACTTATAAATGGGTAAAACACTCATACTTGTACCTATTTTCTTAAAGACAGAATCACAAAAATAAGTCGAACAAAATTACTTAGTTTTGGCTACAAAAAGAAATATTGTCTTCTACACTCGTCAAAGTCGCTCGATGGCTGACGCAATACTGTGACACGCAATCAAATGCTTCCACCGCTCCTCTGTTCCCTTGCACCCCTCGTGCTATCTCTTATAGTTTAGATAATATAGCGACTGTCACTATCGTCCTGTGCCACAAACGTACCCAGTCTACCCTACTGAACGCATTGATCTCAACCTTAAAGGGACAGTCTATCCACTCTTTTCTCCATACAAACTTTACAAACGTAGTCGACTGTTCCCTCCCTGGATAAAGTTATTAGAAAAAATATGTTTATGCCATAAGTCCTATACCTATCAGCTATGACCATGCCCCTACGTTTTTATGTTTTTTTTTTTTCATTTTCAAATTTTTCTGAATTTTATTTCTATTCTAATTAATAATTGAAAATAACTAAAACGTAGTGGCATGGTCATGGCAGATATAGATTTTATGGCATAAACGTATTTGCTCTAATGTCTTTATCCAGGGAGGAAACAGTCCCTACGTTTGTATGGAGAAAGAGTAGGTAGACTGCCCTCTTAACAGCAGATATGGCATTAGAAGGCGTACAGTAAAAACTTGAAACTGGCTTTATTCAAGTCGTTATTTGTCTACTAGCCCCAAAGGTATATTTCTAGACTTGACTATAGGTTAAGAAAAAAGCCAACTATGTTAACAATCGTGTGTAGTTAAAACGATTACTATTATCCCTCGTTTTTATATTTGCTCAATTTATATATTTATATTGAATTTTAATAAATGGGCGCTTAGAAAAGCGGCTTAAGCCGTCTATTTAAGATCTATTTGACTGCCTCATATTCTAGAATGAAAATGTACAACTGAGGAAACAAATATGCCAGTATTACGCGACTATGGTCGTTTTTTTATCACTATTCCAGTCTTCATTCCGGAGCTAGCACAATTGCGGCATTATTAATTACAGCGATAAGAGACAAGTTGCAGCAATATCTCGTTGTTTTTGTACGTGTATGCTACCTACGCTACGTTATACATAATATAATGTCAGCGCACGGGACAAGCCGCCCCGTTTCTACTGAATAATTCATGAGACATATGGACCTAAAGCAGACTGGATTTCAGACGAGAATTTTAAAATATCTATGCCATAATTCAACATTGAAAATTGTTTTATAAAATGGAAATAGTATTACTGTACTTATATTGTAATTTACGGTTTACTTTAAATCGGAAATATTCAGGGGAATAAATTGCGTGGAAGTCCTACCAATCCAGGTGAGAGTTAGTAAGGACCACGTAAGGACGCAATTCGATTCTTTTTTAAGCAGATAATTTGTTTTATCGATTGTAATGAAACCTGGTGTTGTGATAGTTCGATACCTGGAATCCTGATATTTCCAGCACCCCTACTATGAGTTAGTACGTAAATACGTAACACTGTATGTAAAAACACTGTAATGTTAAGGCCCACGTCATTTAACGATTATCAATACTTTGTACAGACAACTCGCTCTCGTTCGTAATGGATGTGGACTGCAGAAAAAGAGGAAGAAGAACAATGAAAAAGTAAAAAAAAAATGTGGCAATGAAATCTGACCGCCAGCCAGTCGTGCGCAAAGTAGCGCAGAGCGGCGGACCGCAGAACAGCGAGGCGACGACTGGAGCAGTCGCACGCATCCTCTTGTAGTAGCTTGAGGGCGCTCCGACTACCGCTTGCGCATTTATTCTGATATTGACTGCATGTCTAGGTGGTTAAGGTTTATATTAAGTTGTTGTCTTCAATAAAATTGCTCTCCACCGCGCCTCCAGCGGTCTGCGCTGGGCCTTATAGTTTGGGAATGTCCACGACGCAAAATATTAGCACGCGCGGCCGACGAGTTGCGACCGGGCCGGAGGTAGCGCGCTGTGCACAAGGTCAAACTGTTAACGTTACAGTGTACGTTTTTACGTAGTGACTCATGGTAGGGGTACAGGGCAAAGGCACTTATGTGGTTGAAATTGCGGCGTGCAGCTAAGTATGTTTACCTATAACACAACTAGAGCGTTCCGTGATTTAACAAGTGCAATTCCTAATCCTGATGTAACAGCATTAGTCTTCTTCTTCCCAACTAAGCGGTGTTCCCGGTTGCTTCCTTGATGGGAGTCCGGGGTCCGCTAAAACCCCATATTATTTCGGGTCGGCACAGTAGGTAAGTCATTATTGACTATACCTACAGCAAATAGATTTGGCAAGATTTTAACGTTTGGCCGCCTGCCTTACACCAACCCTCCTAGGGACCAAGCAGTTTACCCACCACCGCGCGGGGAGAACTTAAAGTTCGTTAGTCTCCCCCAGATCCCTTATTCGCTTTTTACGACACATACGGGTAGAGATGGGGTAACCCTATTCTATGATGGGCCTAAACGGCCAATGCTAGACCGGGCCGTGTTGGGCCGGGTCGGGGACGGGCTACTTTTGTATGAAGACAGCACGGACGCGGCACGGACAACATGCAAAACAAAATCTGTCTTCATACAAAAGTAGCCCGTCCCCGCCCCGGCCCGGACACGGCCCGGTCTAGCATAAATCATGCTTTAGTATATATTAGAAAAGCCATTTTGAATTAAATAAGTTTATCTAAGCGCTAGAAATAAAAGCTAGATCTAGTCTAAGCTCATATTTTAAAACTAGATAGGTACCTACATACTGCTTCAATGCTTGGCCATTGTCCAGCAAAGAACGTACACAAGAGTTAAAAGAAAAGTCATTTTTTGACGTTTAAATAGCTATTCGGAACTTGTTCCACTTTCAGTAGTTTGATAAAATGGTTTGATTTAATCCAATTTGATATTTTATTATATTTCAATATTGAGACGAATAATTTCACTGAATTTTGTGTCCATTTGATTTGCGCCATGTTGCGCTGTTGTCGCGCGTTTTCTATTGAAAGTGATGGTGACCATCAATAAATCTGCACAAAGATCTAATGTCTAATTTTGTATGGTATAGCAATTCCAGCGTACTTGTATAGTTTCATTTCAGTAAATAATTTGATTATCCAAACTAATATTATAAATCAGGAAGTTTGTTTGTATATTTGTGTGTTTGTTCCCTCTTCACAGTCAAAGGGTTCTACCGATTTGGATGAAAATTGTGCGTTTGCCGTGTAGCCCCAGCATAGAATAGGGTTACCCCATCTATTCCCGTGGCCACCCACGGGAAGAGATGGGGTAACCCTAGGTTTAAACAACCTGATCCTCTAGTTTAATTTGACAGCTACTTTACGATAAGTTTACGTAGTGATAAACTTTATTTAGCGTTTGTAAGTAAGATTTTGCCTTAATCAACTGCTATTAAATGCATAAAAAGTTATATTTGGTTTGTAAGTAACGCAACACACTTATGGACTAAGTTGGTAAGCGAAAGAGTACTATCATACAACATTTATTTTTATTTCCAAATCTAACTTTAATAAATCAGAATCTTCATTATGCTAAACCGAATTTTATTCCAGTTATAAGTCTACCTACGAGTATATTTTTCAATAAATAAAACATCGAAAAACCTACCTCTATACAATTCTTTCCTATTTATAAAAATGAATAGACCTTTGAGGTCTTTACAGACATTTGCTTTCTAATCTCTTTTCGGTACTGAATGAATGGAAATAAAGTTTGCTTTTAAAAGTCATTTTTCACAGAAGTACGGACATTAGGTAGATTTAGCTCCAGTTTTTCATCAAAGTTTTTTTATGTTGTGGCTTTTTTGGAGTTTTATTTTAAACTAGTTGTGTCCTGCGGTTTTTCCTGATATAATTATCGATCCGGGAAGAAATTCCAAAGATACATACCTACTTCTTCTTCGCTTCTCATCTGAGCGATGTTCCCGGTTGCATCCTTGATGCAGCCGGGAGCCCGGGGATCGCTAAAACCCCAAATAATTACTGCTGCAAATAGATTTGGCAATATTCGGCAATCTTCAAATCCAAATTTCGGCAATGGCGTCAGCGTGGTAGCCCGAATGGTATCCTGAGCGTATTGTCCGATCGATGGGACTCGCCGATGCTAAAGAGGTGGATGAAGCTGCACGCCAGCGGTCCTTCTTACATTTAATATTTATTTTTATATTATTTTGGTGACATAATTTTTTGTTTTTATTTTCTTTTATATTTATTTTTATTTGCTCTTATTCTATTGGACATTTCTATTTAATTTTGAATCAATTTGACATAAATTCATAACTTTATTTAATTATTATTTGACATTAATTTAAAACTTTATTTTATTATTATTTGGCATTAACTTAAAACTTTATTTTATTACTATTTGACATTAATTTAAAACTTGTTTTTATTATTATTTGACATTCATTTAAAACTTTATTTTATTATTTTTCGACATTAATTTAAAACTTTATTTTATTATTAAGATAGAAATTATTTGTAATTTGTAATGTTTTTTTTTTTTTGATTTTTATATAAATAAATAAATAAATTCTCCGAACAACACACAGCGCCATCTAGCCCCGTGGTAAGCGACTAAGCTTGTGTTACGGTGACTAGACAACGGATATAATACTTATATTTATTTTTCTTTTGTAAATACATACATATTATACATAGAGGGACACCCAGACCAGACACGAATATTATTTTTTTAAGCATATGGATGTATTATCTGAAATAAATGAATTGAATTGAATATTTTTACGGTTGGCCGCCCGCCTGACACCAACCCTCCTAGAAACCAAGCAGTTTACCCCCCACTGCTTGGGGAGAATTAAAGTTTGCTATAGTCTCCCTCAGATCCCTTAGTCGCCTTTTACGACACCACGGGAAGAGATGGTATAACCCTATTCTATAGGGGATACTCCGGGGATATCTCCGGGGATACACGGATACATACATAAAAACAATTACAAACAAAATACGGGTCAAATTGATATCCTCCTTCTGTTTTTGAAGTCGGGAAAAAGAGTTTATTATCGTACCTACTACAAATGTAATGTAAAACAATTCTTTTGTTTCGACGACATTTAAGTCTGTAAATTCATGTAGAATTATTTTACGAGAGTCAAGTTTTACATTTACATTAATAAAGGTGAGTTTATTCAAACGCCGACTCAAAATATGCGGCAACACGCAACTTGATAATTATTTTTTGAACTCCCTGATTTTCATACTTTAAGCTCTATTAATTATCTATGTTAATTTTGGGACTGATTAATAGTAAATTGCGTAAGTAGGTATCTCATTTATATTTCTTTACTTACTATGTACTTCGCCGGGTCCGAACATTTTTGGAATTATTTTTCCATAAATATCTAACGAAATAAAGATGTTTGCAAGCTATAAGGTATTCTAATTTATAAATTTTACCGAATTCCAGCTAGGTATTCGATTCTGACAAAAATATTTTTGTAATAGTAAAATTGATTTAGGTATTTTATTAAAATGCGGCTGTAATAAAAATAATCACGTTTGTTGTATGGGAGTCCCACATTTTATATTGTTGTTAGTATTTGTTGTTATAGCAGCAACATAAATAGGTACGTCATCTTTGAAAATATCAACTGTCTATCAATCACAGTTTATAAGATACTGATGACACACAGACACACAGATGGAAATAGAGTCTTAAGAACGTGGCGACTGTTACCTTTTCTATACGAAATTAATACCAAAATAAATTTTGAAAAATTTAGTTTTCTACCTTAATATCGATCAAAATCGAAAATATTCATTCACATTCAAATAAAACGGAAAAACATTTTTCAATGAAAAAATGTTTCTCCGTTTTATTTCATTTCGAATGAATATTTTGGAAAACCTTGTGGTGGGGACCCTTTAAAAGTAAAACCTTAATCCGAATAATATCGATATTAAGGTAGAAAACTAAATTTTTCATAATTTATTTTGGTATTAAGTTTGTATGGAAATGGTAACAGTCGCCACGTTCTTAATAGAAGGGTTCTGTGTTCCACCTATTGGGTAGAAGAAAATAAAAAGAAGAAGACCCATTGGATACGAAATCATAAAATAATCTATACCAACTTACATATAAAATTCAACGTCCTAGACTGATTGACTCAACTAAAAGGTATGTGCGCTAATAACATCGCTCTTACGGTGAAGGAAAAACATCGTGAGGAAACCAACATGTCCTAGGACTCACCACGGTCCGAAGACATGGGATATTCAGTGTTTTCTATGTATCATATGTATGTATTTACAAAAAAAAAAAAAAGTATAATTGTAATTGTATAAGTGTAGTATATCCGTTGTCTTGTACCCATAGTACAAGCCTAGTGCTTAGTTTGGGGCTAGATTGCGCTGTGTGTAACGTCGTGCAATATTTATTTATTTATTTATTTTATATATAAACGCAGAGCCCAAACCGCTGGTCCTTGAGAGACATGACATTTGGAGAGCGTGTTCTTTGTGATGTGTAGATATCCTCTAATACCCGTTTACACAGGAGAAAACGCGGAACGCTGATAGTCTATACCCGTGGTCTATACTAATATTATAAAGAGGTAACGTTGGTAACGTGCACCTACTTATGTATATTGGGGGTAATTTTCGAAACAATTGGGCTGGTTTCAAAAATTCTTTTACCAATCGAAAGCTACATAGGCTACTTTTGATCCCGATATTCCCACGGGATTCGGGTAAAACCGCGAGACACAGCTATAGTATTATATAAAACTGTAATAGGAAAACCTAATATTAACATCTAAAAACAAAACGTACCTAATTAAAACTGAGCCAACAAAATTCCATAGACATCGATCGATAGAACTCGTTAACTGAAGCACCTGTAATTAACGGAATCACTTGAAAATTGAGTGAGGTACACATTGCAAAGAGGTGACGAAGTTAATAAGAATAATGCTAGTATAAATGGAGAAAGTTACCTCATTACAGCGCCGCCGAGTCTTGCCCTGATCTCGGTAGACCACTGCTACTAGACAGCTCAAATCCTTTAGTACTTTACAATCACCTCTTACCGCAAAATTACACCTTTTACGTGACTCTACTGGGAACAAGTTCCTGGCTCCCTGTAACTGTAAAACTGGTTTTTATTTTATTAAGCTAATAAGGTACTGTTACGATTCAATACGAATACAGGGAAACTTACTGGCAGCGTTGTGTTGTTTGATTGATGCAATGATAATTAAACTTTTTAAACTTACCTACTTACTTTTTAGGGTTTCGTAGCCAAATAGCAATAAAACGGAACTCTTATAGATCTGCCCCCCCCCCCCCATATGTAAGTGCTAAATACCTAAAAACGTGGTACGATAAGTAAGAAAAGTCGCCGCGAGTCTTTCTGATTGTGTTACCTAAAAATCTAATAAAAAATGCAAAATGCTTATAAGTAAGTAAAATGATCAGGAACATTATTTGCCAAATGAACTACGACACAAAAGTGACTAATTTGCAATTTGTCTACTTATGTAGCAAAATTGTTAAAAGGCAGTAATTTTCCGTTAAAGTCATTTTATATCGTAGTCATTTCAAGTATAGGTCTTACAGTCTTTTTACTCTGACGGCATTATGAGAATAAGTTATTTAACAATTAAGGCCTTTTTCTTTATAGACGAATTACAAAAAAAGTCACTCTTGCTTCGTAGTTAATTTGATTTTTAGGTAACATGATTAGGAAGGTTATAATTGAAATATCACTGAATTCCTATTTCGAAAAACTTTTCGAAGTCGGAAGATGTAGTAGTAGTTGTACTAGTAGGATGTTTGTAGGTGGTGTAGTTACACCATCTACAACCTGGTGTAGTTACAACACCTACAACCTGGTGTAGTTACACCACCTACAACCTGGTGTAGTTACACCACCTACAACCTGGTGTAGTTACACCGCCTACAACCTGGTGTAGTTGCAAAATCAGCAGCAGGTATTGCAAACTAAATAACCATTTAAATTGAAAAGTAAACCATTTTATTAATTGTTGATTAAGTACAGTTTTGAAAATTCAAAGCACGAGGAACTTCTATAAACGAGCTTTAGCTTAACTTATGTTAAGAAAGTTTCAAAAACTAATACATCACTTTAACACCCTATAAATGAGTTTAAACTACAGAAGTACCACTTATTAATAGTTACTACCTCCTCGGAGTCAATTTGGATGGCTTCATAAAATATTGGAAAACAACACGCTAGCTAGTGCAAAATAGGTAAGTATACTAGTAAAGCGTCTCGATCTAAGTAGGTATATTTAAAAACTAGCTGGTACCCGCGACTTCGTCGGCGTAGAATTATTACATAGTCCTTTTTTCGATAAGCTAATCTCTAAAAAAAAATAAATGTAAGTAAGTATAGCTTTTTTTTCTCTTTTCGCGATGTTGTATTGAAATTAAAGACATTTTTCGGTTTTAATCGCGTGGTGTTTATTACTTTTAGCATTGTTTCAACGCTCAACGTTTCGAGACCTTTACAGATCCCTTCTTCAGGATTGACTGAGATGTGATTTGTCATTGTAATGTATATTCGCTTAGATTAGCTCAGTTCAGCTAACTCATTTTGTAATGTGGAGTTAATCAATTAAAGTGTTAATCTATCTCAGCTTAGCTCAGCTCAGCTAACTTAGCTTACCTTAGCTCAGTAACTTAGCTTAGCTTATCTAACTTTAGTTCAGGTTATCTAACTTAGCTAAGCTCAGGTCATTTACCTTAGCTTAGCTCAGCTAACTTAGCTTAGTTTAGCTAACTTAGCTTAGCTCAGCTCAGCAAACTTAGCTTAGCTTAGCTCAGCTAACTTAGCTTAGCTCAGCTCAGCTAACTTAGCTTAGCTCAGCTCAGCTAACTTAGCTTAGCTCAGCTCAGCTAACTTAGCTTAGCTCAGCTCAGCTAACTTAGCTTAGCTCAGCTAATCAGATAACTTACCTTAGGTTCAGGTACCGATAAGCGTTGGTACAGAAAGAACGGTGGTTTCCAGCGCAAATCGGCGTTTTTTCTGTATACGACCTAAGTCCCGATCCAGCGGGTTTACGGTATCAAAAGTAGCCTATGTCCTTCTCCGAGGTCCCATCTATCTCTATACCAAAATTTATCAAAATCGGTTCAGCGGTTTAGGCGTGAAAGCGCTGTTACCTAAGTCCCGATCCCGCGGGATTTACGGGATCGAAAGTAGCCTATGTCCTTCTCCGAGGTTCCATTTATCTCTATACCAAAATTTATAAAATCGGTTCAGGTATACGACCTAAGTCCCGATTCCGCGGGATTTACGGGATCAAAAGTAGCCTATGTCCTTGTCCGAGGTCCCATCTATCTCAATACCAAAATTTATCAAAATCGGTTCAGCGGTTTAGGCGTGAAAGCGCTGTTACCTAAGTCCCGATCCCGCGGGATTTACGGGATCAAAAGTAGCCTATGTCCTTTTCCGAGATTCCATCTATCTCTATACCAAAATTTATCAAAATCGGTTCAGGTATAAGACCTAAGTCCCGATCCCGCGGGATTTACGGGAACAAAAGTAGCCTATGTCCTTGTCCGAGGTCCCATCTATCTCAATACCAAAATTTATCAAAATCGGTTCAGCGGTTTAGGCGTGAAAGCGCTGTTACCTAAGTCCCGATCCCGCGGGATTTACGGGATCAAAAGTAGCCTATGTCCTTCTCCGAGGTCCCATCTATCTCTATACCAAAATTTATCAAAATCGGTTCAGGTATACGACCTACGTCCCGATCCCGCGGGATTTACGGGATCAAAAGTAGCCTATGTCCTTGTCCGAGGTCCCATCTATCTCAATACCAAAATTTATCAAAATCGGTTCAGCGGTTTAGGCGTGAAAGCGCTGTTACCTAAGTCCCGATCCCGCGGGATTTACGGGATCAAAAGTAGCATATGTCCTTTTCCGAGATTCCATCTATCTCTATACCAAAATTTATCAAAATCGGTTCAGGTATAAGACCTAAGTCCCGATCCCGCGGGATTTACGGGAACAAAAGTAGCCTATGTCCTTGTCCGAGGTCCCATCTATCTCAATACCAAAATTTATCAAAATCGGTTCAGCGGTTTAGGCGTGAAAGCGCTGTTACCTAAGTCCCGATCCCGCGGGATTTACGGGATCAAAAGTAGCCTATGTCCTTCTCCGAGGTCCCATCTATCTCTATACCAAAATTTATCAAAATCGGTTCAGGTATACGACCTACGTCCCGATCCCGCGGGATTTACGGGATTAAAAGTAGCCTATGTCCTTGTCCGAGGTCCCATCTATCTCAATACCAAAATTTATCAAAATCGGTTCAGCGGTTTAGGAGTGAAAGCGCTGTTACCTAAGTGCCGATCCCGCGGGATTTACGGGATCAAAAGTAGCCTATGTCCTTCTCCGAGGTCCCATCTATCTCTATACCAAAATTTATCAAAATCGGTTCAGCGGTTTAGGCGTGAAAGCGTAACAGACAGACAGACAGAGTTACTTTCGCATTTATAATATTAGTAAGATAAGATAAGATGTAGGCACATGCTTTTTGATAAAAAAAATAAAACCTTTACTATAAATATTTATGTACTTAAAAGACGCAGGGCGGGATTCGAACTAAAAAAAATGGTTCACATCCCGCCCTGCGTCTATCGTGCGTGTGTTTTTGCAGGTGTATTATTCTTTAAAATATTTCTATGAAATCTCAGTACAGGTTTGAGCACTTAAAAATAGAATATTAAACTTAAATATGCCATATAATTCAAGTTAGACTTTAGAAGTTACATCCACCGTGAAATTCTTAAACAGCCATGGTTAGCATTTTTCGTATTGAAAAAATATTATAGCCCCCGCAGTGGTGCAGTTTCTAGTACAAAATATCATATTTAACTTGTATTTAACCTAGAAACAAATAAATGTTTTGACCTAACCAAGGCTTGCGTAAATTTACTACCCATCCTACCTGTCCATTCGTAATACGCAAAACCTGTTCCAGGCAAAGCATTTTGAATTAAGTATAAATTTCCGCGAATTTAGTTCACTTGTTTTATTTATGAGAGTGAAATATCTGCTTCGTATTAAATTATAAAGCGCAAAGCGAGGTAGGTACGTAGGACGCGTACTTGACCCTGCCATCCAATGAAAATTTAACGAATGAGCGCCACAAAAGGAAATTGCAACCGCGCTACCGTGTGAACCCTTTACTTTACCTTGTGGCCGGGAAATGAAAAACGCCTCTAGCATTCTGTTAAATAAAATACTCTATCTTTAAACACTTTCGGCCGTAACACCATTTATTTAGAATAACCTGTTTAGTTTTTGTAGAAGAAATGTTAGTTCTAGGAGACTTGAACTTGCGATCTTCTGCTTCAGCAGAAGCAATTTAGGTAACGTACGCGTCGCTCGCTAAATTAGGAGTTTTCATTTTTCGGAATATCGAAACAAGCATTTCTTAGAAGGTATATGCATTTAGGCTGAGAGATTGTCTGCTCGTTTGTCTGTGCGCAGTCGCATGTTTTCATTTATCTCCAAAACGGCTCGACCGATTTAAATACGGTTTACAATTAAATGTTTGTAATTAACTGGAGATGGTTTATATAGGAGATAAGTATATTACTTATAGGTTTATACATCTTCCAACTAAAAAAAAAGTCATTAATAATTAAATTACCTGCATTACCCAATATTACCCAACCTATATAGGTTAGGTTATATTACCTATCGAAGCCCAAATTCCTCGAAAAGATGTCCCAACAGGGATAACCTTAAAGTTTATAACGGTTTATAATAAATACCTAGACGGATTTTAAAATGGAGAATACGATATTAAATAACCCGAATACCTAACCAACCTAAAGGCATATAGATATAACTGGGTATACCTATCCAAGTAAAATTTCTCGTAAGGATTTCCCAGCAGGGATAAACTAAAAGTTTATGACGGCCTAAATAGGCGTAGAATGTAAAGGCCCCACAGCACGTGACGCAACAAATAAAAGCCTACTTAATTCACAGATCCCAGTGGTAAATTTATGCCGCGCAGTATCTCTTTAATACCGAGCCCGTGACATCGCGTACGTATCAACCTCCCTTTTCGAACCGAGCGCGACAAGTCGTTTGAATCAACAATTTCAACAATCGATGAGTGGCTGTGTGATACGTTTTCATCTATTTCAAGTGAATACCTTGGTTGTTTGAACAGTAATATGTGGAGACGTACCTACATTTGTTTATAGTGGTTCGACAGGAAATTTGTTTCCCTCTTCGATTTTATTTTGTTGGTTGAATGGTTCTATGAATAGTATAGTTTACTGTTGGTTGTTTGAAGTGAAGTCGCTGAAAATTATTGATTCTTGAAGTAGTATTACAGTTACATATTCCGGGTCTCATTATTATTTATTTTCTTACCTCAACGTTTTAACATATTACAGTGGTCTCAGTCCCATGGTGACCAAGACCATTGTAACATGGTCGATGTGTGAAGCGTCGATGCGTCTTTCATACTTTCAAATTCAGTGTGTCAATTTGAAAAGTATGAAAGTAGTGACATTAGTAACAAAGATATTATAATAGGTAACAGTTTGAATTTGTATAGACATGAATGTAATGTATTTGGTTTATTTTATTGTATTCGGAAAACAAACAGTATACATCGCAAGCTTAAATACGAAATACTTCGTTTAGCATTAAGTACATACGAGTATGCTTATAAGCATTAGCAGCACTGCGTATGAGCAGCACCTTCAGCGGTCCCTTCAGTTTAACCGGCATTTTGGGGTCACAGATGACAACAGTTACCTCTCGTCACTTAGCCCAGGAGGGTTACTTCGGTTCGTTTCGATACGACAACGATACTGTCATAACGATGGTTCTACTGTCACCCTACTATCAGAATATGACAGTAGAATCATCGTATGACAGTATCGATGTCGCCGGACGCATGAAAAACAGATCCCAAGTACTTAAGCTGGTCTGTCCGCTCGACCAAATGACCGTCTACGCAGACAGGTGTGGATCTGTGGTATTGCTAGCCAAGTATTCGGTCTTCGCTACGTTGCATCTCAACGCAGCTAAGACCGAATACTGATCTAGGTAATTAAATATACGGGCGATTACTCGATTACTGACGATTCGAAGATTTCCAGGGAATTATGATTACAGGTAGACAAGGCCTACAAAGCGTTTGTAGTAACTTTCTCGTATCTAAAAATACAAAAATCTACTACAAATTTAAAACTCTAAACACAAGAAAGATTATGAAAAAGAAAAACAAACAATAATTTACACAAAATGTTGTTTCTATATCTAATTGAACTAGTTGCTTACAGACGAGTCTGAAGCTAAAGCATTAATTTTAAACATCAACTTTAATATTGATAGGCTTGTTAATTTAAAACACTTAGTTTTCAGTTTGTAAGGCCTCTAAATTATTCAAAGTTTAATGTTGATAGCTTTTGTTGGTGTTGTAGCAGTGAAGGGTATTATATTCCCGTTACATCGTGATTTATTGATCTTTATTTGTTTTTAAACACGAAAGATGAGCTATTTTACCTGATAGTAAGTGATGTGATATGGTGTAAGATGTAGGTACCTCAAGAACAAGATCCGGCTCGAGTCTATTTGGCGCTACGACTTAGACCTGGGTTATATAAGAAGCTGCGTCACACCCTCCTACCAAGAAATCTCTTTTTGGTCACCTCATACGACGGACGGAGGGTTTACGGGGATATCGGAACCATATTCTTTTAGACCCGGGCTACAGGCCCTATATTATGTTTGTGACTTCATATACCTACTATGTATGAACTGCGATCTGTGGATTATAATTAAGGTACAGTAATTAAATTAATTTAATAATAATTATTAAATTTATTTTAAATTTAGGTAATTTAGTTTTTTAAATCAATTAATGTTTTATAAGTTTTGGTTTCAATAAATAATTTAATTGAGGTACAGTTAAACAAGCTCTTAACTGCCATGCTAGTTCAGAGAACGTGTATATAGATGCTTTTGAACTTTCACATTTATTGATAGAAATACGTGCCTATATACACGCAAATTAGCCTGGCGGACACAGGGCCGAATCCAATGCGTGATTTGCACGGATTTCCCCTGCGGAGAAATACCATGTTCTTTGTATTTTGTACTGTAAGTTCAAGAACTTACAGTACAAAATACCTAGTCTGGAAAGTCTGTAAAGTCTGGAAACAGACTTTAGCTCAAGAGCTAAAGTCTGTTTCCAGACTTTACGGTCAGCTGTGCGTGTGTAAACGCGTGCGGACAAACCATGTGACGCGGTTGAAGCAAGCAATGAATTTATAGCCGTGTTTTCTCCGCTCTAAATGAAATGACTCTTCTATATGTACCTCTATCGAGCTCTGAAAAAATATACAATGATTGTTTTCGTAACGCGAAAGAGTCGGACGCCTCTGAAAACAAACGATGAAACGTTTGAACGAGGCTTAACGTCTTTGGAATATTAACCTATGAATATAATAAACAGTAGCTATGAAATCTAGTTTGCCAACAACTTGCAAACAAGATGTCTATCACCTAGCTCCATCACCTAGTTCAGAACTCGAAGTTCGTTTCAGACTGAAGTATTTTGGTATCAAAGTTAGGTTATAAATAATATATTGATCTCAACCTTAATAGTAGAGATGGTATCAGAAGAAAGACAGTTGAAACAAGCCACCAAGTTGTGGAAAACAAGAATGTCACCACATTTTTGTCTCACTGTATCAATAAGGCAAATCTACTGAGTCGACAAAAATACAATACGTCGTTATGTCAATATCAGAATATCAGCTAAAGGTTCTTGCGACCTAGATCTTGAATAAAGTTGACGTCACACCGCCTACATTGAGAGATGTAGATTTAAAAGGTTTGCACAAACGAAACGCTTGGGTCGTGTAGCCTAAACACGGAGCCCAAACGACGGAATAGCAAGACCCGTGACGGTGGTTGTATTTGGGATTATTGTTATCCCCAGATAAACAATTTGTTTCGTAGACGGTATTTTAACCTGAAAAAGGGTTGTTCTAGATGTCTAGGTAAACAACTGTAAATTCTTTTTTTCTTAGAATATGTTGAGGTTATGTTCAAATGAGAAATCTTTGTTTGATAATCAAACTTTAAAATAATTGACCAAAAAACTTAAAGTTAGTGACTTCTAAGTTTAAGAAACAGCTGATTTTCGAGCAAACATGAACTCGAAACTATCGATAAACAGTTTGAATTTCTAAAAGTCGTAGAGCAAAAGTCGGTCGCCTAGACGCCTAGAACAACCATTTTTGGTTTATAAATATCACCGTCTCCGAAAACATATTGTATCCATAATACATTTGAAGACCGGACTGATAGGTACAGACTAAACCACTGATCCTAGAGACACGAAATTTCAGAGAAATTCGTGTCACTAGAGATTCAGTTTGTAAAAGTCCGATAAGCAAAACTCAGAATTCAGGCAACTAAACTGCGAAATCTATTCTTGTAAAATTGAAGTTATATCTATAGTAGAAAGTATTTTGAAAATGTCCACTAAATTTAAATTTTTGTCGGACATTGGACAAGAACTGATGTTTTTAAACCGATATTGTTTAGAAACAGGATTCATCATGTTTTACTATTTCGAGGAGCTCGATATTTTCAAACGAATTAGTCATGGTTTTTATTCACAGCTGAAACTAGAAAACCATCAGGTTTCTGTTCTGACTAATTTCTCTTTTAAATTTGTCATCCAGATGAAATGAGGCGATTTTTTTAATTCAACTTGTGCACTTTTTTACCCATGAAACTAAAAGAAAAGACGATCGAAACAGAAACAAAAGACGATCGAAACGGAAACAAAAGACGTTTTATTTATACTATAGATAGGTATGTAAATTACACCTAATTAGAAATGTAACACCTAATTTGACCTATATTTACAAATAAAGAATTTGATTGATTGACTAAAATCCCTAAGGATTAAATTATAGAGCCCGCCTCAGTCGCACGACTCAGTCGTTTCAGTCGTGCGACAATTTGCCTAAGTCTGTCCAAAGTCTTACATCAAGACACTGCAGCAAGATCTCAAACTAGATCCATATTACGACTTTTATGATCGGGAAGATATAAAACGTACGTGACCTACTCTTTTGAAACACCTTGTATATTGTACAACTGTACGGTTCAAAAGTGATTTATTTTTGTTATGAAAGAAAATAACAGTATTGGAAAAAGTGCTTGTAAGTTGCTATAGTAAGTACTCGTTCCTACACTCGAATATCATTGTCTTCAATAAAATAGAACGCACTGTACGCAGAACCCGAGGCACGTTCGTAGTCAATTGGTACGTGTTTTTTATCATGATTGTTCTACGAGATGTGCTACGGAGTTTCGGAAGAAGTGGTTTAGACTTTTGTTCTTTGTTTATTTGTATTGTTGCGGAGTTAGGTCGTTTTATTGCTTTGATGTTTTTTTTTAATATAAGAAAAAAAATACGATTTTTGTGAGCTATAGTGCCGATTTTTGGAAAATTCAATAGTGCCACCTTTAAGACTATTTCTATGCAGTTCATCGCTTATCGACAACGATTGTCCACATTTTTAATAATTAAACAAGGCCTGTTTATTTTTGCAGGCTGGTAAATATAATATTATTATGTATGCAAAGTCAAGAAGAAAATGCCAGATTCTTCTTTTTTTCTAATTAAAGTGGTGTGTCTTACCTACTGTTAGAGTTCTTAGGTCGCCCTAAAGTCTCAAATTTGACTGCTATAAAAAATGGCTACAGGGACCAACTGTTCGTGCCAAACAGTAAGGAGCTCTAGAAAACATTTTAGACCGTATCGGTCACCCATCCAAGGTATGGCCGCGACAGACGACGCTTAACCAGCACGAAAAAGATACTGGTGAGTTATTGTCAGTCAGTATAATATTGTCTAATAAGGTCCTAAATATTACGAAATTGAAGGATTTAAAATAATTGTTTGCATTTGGGTCTCTAGAGGAGTTAATCTACCTGCGCCCGGTATCGAACATTTGCTAATCCGGAGTTAATGATTTGTATTGTGAAATTGCCTAAACTTTCAACACAAAAGAAAGTTTCATAACAGTAAAATATTCATATACAAAACCAGACAAAACCCAGAACTATATCAACTTGTAGGTATACCGACAAAACGGTCCCCAATCAATTACAAAAAAAAACTTTTCCAGCCCCAAAAAACAACGACCTCGCTGTTACACCAAAACAACTTACTAAACATATTCAGATAAAGTGACACAATACGGTAACGTTCCGAATAAATCAGCATACCGTATAAGATAAACCGTATAACCCTTGCACGTTCACAAAGCCGTGTGTTGGAGCAGCGAAATCCGATTCGTCATAAAAGTATAATAATAGTGGGTCGGGGGTGCCGCAACAACGCAACGCCAGTGACCTACACAGCGCGCGCCGCCGCGGCAGTCTTCTGTCGAGCTTTCTAATGACCCCAGGCGCCTCTGTGCTCAGCTTATACTCCCCAATAAAAAGCGTGAAAATAACTTTTTTCGTGATTTCGTGATCCTCGTTTCACGCGTTGTGAGCTAAGTACCGACAGGACACGCGCACTTTCGACCTGGGTGGCCTCCCCCCTTCCCCTCCGCGCTAAAATGGACTCTATGTCCTTCGGGATAACAACGTTTCATAATTAAACTGGAACCGAGTGTGTCAGCGCAAAGGAAACGCTTGGTGAGTACAAATATTCCATTATAACTTACCGGTGTCACTAAATATAGCGGTTTGGTTTTGTGCACAGTTTTCTAGATAGTTTTAGTATAAGTACTGTGAATAAGTACCTAAGTAAAGGTAAATAGACATAGGTACGTATAGGTCAAGCTATATCTATTTACTTTTTTGCAAGTAAGCGATCCATTTATTTAAGTACCCAGTCCATTGAGCGGTAAGAAACAACTCTTTTTGATAAAAGGAAAATACTTTCCTAAATACCTACGTCGCCTTAAAACCTTTTGTAGTAATTGAACTCTGCGTAGCTCTGAGTAGCAATTTTCAAGATTTATTTTCCTACAAGATCGTGTTTTGACTACCTGAGTTTAACTACAATTTAAGAGGGCAGTCTACCTACCCTTTTATCCATACAAACTGTACAACCGTAGTCGACTATTTCCTCCCTGAATATAGATATTAGAAAAAATATGTTTATGCCATAAGTCCTATATCAGCCATGACCATGCCCTACGTTTTGTTTTTTTTATCTTTATCCAGGGAGGCAACAGTCGACTACGTTTGTATAGAGAAAGAGTAGGTAGACTGTCCTCTTAACGTTTTATCTCGTTCTTCTCTGGCTTCTCATTGCTGTTGTAGACTAATTATAATTTTCGGGTATGTTAAAATTAACAGTCAAAACAAGACTTGTAGGGGTTCGGAGAGTTTCGGATCGAAACCGTAGATCAACTGTTTTAAGAGGAGTATATACGCCAACGACCTTGAAACTGGAAATCCCTGTCGGGCTCATCGAAAATTGTTGATTATTTCATGACGGAATGTCGTAGAACTTTTTTTGTGCACAGATTGTAGGTGACATTGTTTCCTACATTTTGGTGTAGTTTTAAGACAAGAACCTCCTATTGGTGCAAAGCCTATCCAAATTTTAGACAAAAAATGTCTGATTTGGCTAAAATGTCGATAGGCTTCAATACGTTTCGACATATTTGTATGGAAACTGCACTAAAATATCGGAAACAATGTCGCCTACAATCTGTACACAAAAAAAAGTTCTACGACATTCCGTCATGAAATAATCAACAATTTTCGATGCGCCCGACATGGATTTTCAGTTTTTCAGAATAGGGCCCTTACGGTGATCGCACATATATCAGCAACGTACGCGCCGCACGCGCCGGACTCGCCGCATTTCCTGATAACTTCACACATCTTTAGTATTGCTGGTATTGCCAACAATTTTTGCAGTGTTTTCTTACCATTGGTGTGAAACGGTGCGGTGACATTGATTGAGCTATGGAAGAAATTGCTGTAGTAGCCTGCTTATTAGCAGAGGAAGAAGAAAATTAAATTCGAAGAAAAAATAGACTCTGGATTCACAACATACATACATACAATGAATTCTAAAATGCGGCGAATACGGCGCATTTTAGATGCAGAGGTGCTGATAAATGTGCGGTCACCTTTATTCAATCGCGCTGAGCAAGACGGAGACATCCTTTCCGACATTGGTTTCGGACCGAAAATCTCTAAATGCCCTTACCTATTAGTCTACGACCCGGCAGTTTATAAGGTCCATTGGAACCACACGGGACACGACCGGCACCGCATAATCGTTCGGAGTCTACTCGTTGTCAACGGCTTGTCTGTGGACGCAGTCAATGAGTGGAAATGGTTCAATCTACCTGTTTCCGTGTTGGTAAAGCTACGTAAGCATGCGAGCAGTAAGTTATTTGTCACATAGTGGTCCCTGGGTAGTCCGCTTGTTAATAGCTTGCGAGCGATCCGGTGACGACTACGAAATTGACATATTGAGCTCATACCCAATGAAGTCTAAATTAAGAATTACTAGCCGAACGAGGCGAGACGGGCGGCAACGAGGCGAACGGTGCGGGGCCGGGCGGCGCGGGCCACGCTGGTCGGGTCCCGAGTGGCTGCAATGAGCAACGACCTCAAAAGTTTATTTTCTATTGATTTTTCTTTATTTTTAACCCGCGACGGAAACAAAGGAGTTTTATAAGTTTTAGATAGAGAGGTTAAACTAAAAATACCATTCTAAATCTAATACTAAATGTTCGGGGAAATATGCAAGATTCATAAGTAAGTAGTTTCTGTTCCAATTCGGGGATTTGTCGGGTAAACTTGTGTTTGAGTAAGCGATGAAGTTATTAATCCGAAAAGCACATGCACTTTGTGTGCTTTTGTCCGCACTTAAATGCATTGTGATACTGATGGTTTTAGCGTAAACAAAGATTGACATTGACATGACATTTTTAACCCACGTCATTGTTAGACTCCACTTTAGACAGAAGTACACTGCGTACATTTTCCTGAAGAAAATACGTCAAATACAAAGAACCATAACGTCAGATCGTAGTCTGATATTAAAAAATCGAAGTATAAGTAGAGTTCACGTTGTCAACCATTCAAAATACGTGGTTAAAAAAATATACAGTAAATTTTAATATTAGGTATTTCGTTTAAAAAAATGTTAACACGTAAAAAATATTAAAAGTGGTATATATTACACATATTATTTTAAAATGGGGAAACACAAATTATACACATTAGTACAAATTACAGATATGGTAAATACCACCCCGTTTTTAAATAATATTTGTTGTGAAAACATCAATTTAGTTTTCATTAGTCATAATAATAATCATAAGCCATATATTGTCAAGAAGGCCAATTAATATAGGTACATACAGGGTTATTTTCATAAGTATCGTTGCGTAACACGTTTTGTTTATTGATTAAACTTTCTTCGGTCACGTTAAGGCCATATTCGATGTACAGATTAACAATATTTTACTTGTTTCAGGATAAATGAGCAAGCCTAAAGCAAAATGTAAAACAACACCATTTTAATAATGTAACTATGAAAAGATTTGCATGTTACGAAACAAGAAAATATGGCCGAAATGTTTTGCAAATTATCTCCTTCCTGTTGTTTTTACCCTCCATTTTGCGAGCTCAAAATACCCTGGAATGCCCGGAGTTAATAGAAACTAAATGTACTTGTCATACGATTGAAAAAGGTAAGACGTTTCAACGTGAAAAGTAACGATCTAGTGTCGTTTATCACGTTCTTGTTTCCTTTATAACTTAATACAATCTATCTGTTTCAGGATTGTCTCTTGATTGCTATTATACTGCCTCGAAAGACGTAAAAAATGCACTTAAAAGTGTGCCTGATTTACATTCTCTGTTTATTTATGATCTCGACGATAAGGAAGAAGCATTGGGACCCCATTTTATACCTCAAGGCGTTTGCATTAAACGTATTCATATATCAAGTACAAACATAAAAGATATTAACGATGACACATTCATGCCTCTTAGGAAATGCCTTGAAAAGTTGAGCATTGTTTCGAGCAAAATAACTGCTATTCCTCAAAAAGCTTTAGCTGCCATGTTAAAATTAACATCAGTAGAGTTATCGTCAAACAATATTGAAGAAATTTCAAGTTATAGCTTTTATGGGCTTCCCTTAAATAAATTAAAAATTATTAGAAATGAAATAGGCGAAATATCCGAATCAGCTTTTTCCGGTCTAGAGGCAACACTCACTAAAATTGATCTTAGTGAAAATAAATTAACTACATTTCCGATACTTTCCTTAGCTAGTTTAAGAAATCTTAAATCTCTAACTTTATCATCAAATAGAATGACAACGATTCCCATTTTTGAAAGCTCAGAAATAAAATTATTAGACTTTTTAAATTTAAACAAAAATAGTTTTGAGTTTATTTCCGAAGACTGCCTTAGATTTTGTCCGTCCCTGACAACGTTGTTATTAAGTTTGAATTTAATCAATAGTATACATTATAGAGCTTTTAATTCTTTAACTGCCTTAAAATCGATAGATTTAAGCCACAATAGGATTAAAACTCTCAATCCTAACATATTTCAGAAAAATCAACATTTGGAGGTGGTTGATATAAGCTATAATCATTTACATCATATTCATGGTATATTTTGTAATTTACCAGCTCTAATTGAAGTATACTTAAGTCATAATAATATTTTGGATGTGCCAATAGATTCCTTTATAAATTCTAAAGATTTAAATATAATTCACTTAGACAAGAACTGCATAAGCAACATTAATAGTGAGAGCTTTAGAAACTTAGAAAACTTAGTTAAGCTGCGTTTAGAATTTAATTACCTAAGTCAAGTGCCACATAATATTTTTATACATAATAAAAATATACTAAAAATTAGCTTAGACAATAATAATTTTTCAGAAATAATTAATGACACACTAGGGCCTCTAGTGAACGTGAATGAAATAAGGCTCAGTCACAACAGACTCAAAGTAATATCTAAAAATAATTTTATTAATGCCATAGAAATAGAAGAGATACATTTGGACCACAATGAACTTGAATTTATAGAACCAGGTACATTTTCTCATATGAAAAAACTTAAGCATCTTAGTTTGAATAACAATTTTCTTATTGAATTGAATGACATATTACCAAAATTACATTCTAATTTAAAAATTCTTCATTTAGAGTTAAATAATTTATCTCTTATTACAAATTATATGATGCAACATCAACAACAATTGACTATGTTTAACCTCAGAAATAACCGTTTGAAGTTTATTACGAAAAATACTTTTAGGAATTTGTCAATGGTTACACACTTGGAACTAAATAATAATGAAATTTCAATAATAGAAGATTTCTCTATGCAACATTTGAAATCAGTAATATTTTTAGATCTTAGAAACAATAATTTAAGAAACATCACAAACTTTACATTTTACGGTCTTTCTGAATTGGAAGACTTGGATTTATCTTTCAATAATATTCAATACATTTTTGATTATGCTTTCGATACTTTGAAAAAAATACGTAGTTTGAACTTATCGTACAATCCATTAAAAGTTCTGCATAAAAATTTATTTCAGCAGGGTCTACCTTTGAGCTCACTATATTTAGAAAATTGTGAAATTCATAGAATTGAAAATAATACTTTTATAGGGCTAAATAATTTAAAATTACTGTCCCTTAAGAATAATTCTTTGAAAGCTAGTGATTTACTTTCTATTAATATTCCAGGGTTGAGATTTTTATCCTTGTCTTATAATGTTCTTGACTTTTTACCTTTAGAATCATTTTTTCAACTACCCCTTTTAGAGAGTTTGTATTTAGAACATTGCAATATTGAACAATTTTTTGATGGCACATTTAAAAATAACATCAATTTGTTAAGACTGAATGTGGCCCAAAATATTATCAGTGCTATTCCACCAAAACTGTTTGATGAACATAATGCAATAGCTGAATTCAATATAAGTAATAATTTTTTAGACTATGTTCCATATGATACTATGCATAACTTTACCAAAGTTGAAAATTTGGATCTTGCAGACAATCTTATACCAAATTTAGAAATAAGTGGATTTGAAAAATTAACAAAAATGAAATATTTGAACGTAAGAAAAAATGAGATAAAATCAATAACCATCAGAAAAAAAGTTGAATTAATAGAATTAATTTCACTGGATATTAGTTTCAATAAATTAAATGTGTTACCCCAGAACATTTTAGAAACTTTTCCGAATATGTTAAACCTCAATGTTTCTCACAATTCTCTTGTCCAGTTTGATTTTTTGATGGCTATTACGAAGATTAAAATAACCCTTTTGAACATAGACTTGAGCAAAAATCCAGCTGTGACATGGACCATTTCTAGTCGAATTAGAGACAATAATATGCTCATATCGAACTTATATGAACTTCACATTAGTGCCACTAATATGACTAACATAGATGATAATGCATTTCATCTATTCAGTAACTTGCGAAACTTATACATGACTTTTAATCAAATAAGACGACTTTCAATTAGTCCATTTTCTAAACTATTCCATTTAGAAACTTTAGATATAAGCTTCAATAGAATTTCACAATTGAAGACCAGTAATTTTCGAGGCCTAAGTAAATTAAAAACTTTGTGTTTGTCTAACAACAATATTGAGTCCATGGATTCATTTGCCGAGGACTTGAGCAATTTAAAACTTTTGGATCTTTCTCATAATAAATTACAAAATATACTTAATGAAGATTTAATTAACTTAAAGGCACTGTCAACTTTGTATCTGAGTTACAACAACATAAAATATATATCTTTAACTGCTTTTAACAATTTAGACAGTATACAACAAATAGATTTGAGGTTTAATAAACTTCAAATAATCCCAATTGAGCTCTTCAACTCTGTTGAAAATCACATTCACGATATTTCTATCAAAGGTAAGTTCCGATGAGTTAAGTAAATCTACGCTTCATAACAATATTTTCCACGTAATATACAATTATATTATTTAATTTCCAGGAAACGTTTTGGTATGTAATTGCCAGAAAGACAATGCTTGGCTGTGGATTCAAGATCACCCGAATATAATCAAAGTAAACACAGTGAGTTGTGTCAACAATCAGTATCCTAAAGAAAAATGTGATGTTCCTGTGATATTTCAATTATCTGTTGACAAACACAAAGATCACTCCGTGTCAATATCTTGGGTCATTAGAAACCGTACCGCTATCAAAGCCCTACAAATTATATATTATGCTGAAGACGTTAATTCAAATGTAAGTACTTATATTTAGACCTAACTTGTAATATAATAATATTAAAAAATGTTTATATTACAACTTGTTTATTCATTTCAGGTAAAAACGAAGTACTTGGATAGAAATGATGTTTCTGTTAATATAAAAGATCTTGAAGCTAATGCTAATTATGTCGTTTGTGTTATTGCAATATCTGAAGATTCAGTTGAATATGAAGACGAAATTAATATGAATTATAATGAAACTACAAGCACCGGTATTAATGAAACATCGAGTATTAGTCAAGATATTGCTGCTGCTATACTCGTGAAGTCATCATCAAATGAATGCGTTTCCTTTAATACGTACAGAAAACTAATAACTATCGAATTAAAAACTAAAGAAAAATTTAAATTGTCGTCGATTTTAAATCGCAGGTTAGGACTAATTGTTGGTTGTTCTCTAGGCTGTGTCGTTTTCTTCATCATGGTGACTGTTTTGCTTTATACAAAAATAAAAGAACGCAAAAGAATTGCAAAATCTGATCCAGCATGGTCGGAAATGAATGATTACCACTCAATGGCTGCTAGTAAAGACGATATGTTACAAGGATCAACAAATGCTTCTACAGATAATATTTTGTTGGGAATGATAAAAAATAGACAAGCATCTCTTGAACGTTTCAAATAGGATAGACAAAGTAGATGGACATTAATATTTGTACTTAACATTTAAAACTTTTAAAACTAAATTTGAATACAACAAACATTTTAGCTTTAGATCCAATATATTTTTTGTTTCAAATTTTTTATAATCTACACGCTTGATGATAGTTTAAAAAATAGGGCTATAATAATAGTTTTCAAATATAAGTAGATAATAGAATTTACAATTTAAATATTATTCGTAGCAGAAACGAAGTTGAAATATTTAATAATTCTATTAAGAAAGGTAGGTATTTTTCACGTTTCTAGACCAATCGGTTTAGGCTGTGTTATGTGCATTATCTATCAGTCAGTGAGTACGAACATTTTTAATAAGTAGATTCATATTCGTAGTTCAGTAGATAGAAGTTATTTATTAGGTAAATAAATTTTGTTAGAATGATTTTTGTTGTTTTTATTAATTAAATTACTCGACGCTCTCACAAATGCATACGATTTTCTAGTAGGTAGCTAATTCCATTTTTGAATTCAAGTTAAATACTTCGAAAATATTAGGATCGATTCAAACCTCTTTAAAACCAATCTAGTGACGTCTTAATTATGAGTTTTCTAATTTTAAATGACTTGACTTGATATAGATATTCTAGAAAAATAAAAAGATTATTGAATCTGAAGAAAAATATCTAATACTTAGGTATATATCACAGATTTTTGTATAGATCACAGATTATTTATCTCATACAGCTAAGATATTTACGCCCGTAGTGAGCGAAATACCCCACCAGTAAAAAAACCCCCACGACAAAGAAATCTACAAGCTCGATTTACCTATATATATAGGTAAATCGAGCTTGTAGATTAAATATCCCAAGTTTCGTTAAAATCGGTTGAGAAATACGACCTGCAGAGGAGAGCCAACATACTGACGGATGAAAAAAATCATTACCAGGCTTGAAGCAAAGAGGCTTCCCTCGCTTCGCTCGCTCGGTCAATTAATAATTAATTATCCCAATAAATAATATTCCATGTAGTGGATACGTCAAGCAAATCATTTAGATAGACAGTTACCTACACTAATTGCCAGTAAACAGTGTTATTAACCCAAGAGATATTAATTATCTAACACACAGACACGATACAATATTGACAGCTGATTGTCCTTTATAGATTTGACCTGATTATAAATCATACTAATATTATAAAATGTGAAAGTTTGTGAGTAAGTTATTTTGTTTGTAAATCCTTCACGAAAAAACTACTGAACGAATTACGATAAAATTAACTTGGTATGCAGATAGCTGGAGACCCGTATTAGCACAGGTGAAAGTTTGTTTGTAAGTGAGTAATTATGTTTTTACTTCTTCATGCAAAAACTACTAATCTAATTGCGATAAAACTTAGTATGCTGATAGCTGGAGATCTGGATTAACACATAGACTATTTTTTATTCCGATATTCCCGCATAATACAAGGGGCGCAGCTATTTACTATAACTTAGAATCTTCGCATCCTCCCAAACTTTCCCATTTATAACAGTAGTAGGTACGATTGCTAAACTTTAAATGCCAACTAATAGATTTTAAACGACAATTCAAACACACAAATTAAACCCAACCTCAACCGGCATTCACGTACTACACGAAGTCGACAAAGTTTGTGAGACCGCAGCACCTTGTCGGAGGCTCCAACTCGAATCGATTCCAGGTGGCAGTGGCTTGCTACAGCCCAAAGATTAATCAAAACACGTTCAGGTGAACACTTACGATGTAATAACTCAGTTCTCTACCTTTGATATTTAGGTAAGGTAAAGTCATTTTAGGGTTAAACGTGAATATAAATTATATAATTTTATACACTAACTTTGTCTAGTGGTTTCACCCGCATAAGTCTCGTTCCCGCGGTAATATTATACTAGGTCTCCAGCTATCTATATTCCAAGTTTCATCGCAATCAGTTAAGTAGTTTTGAGATGAAATGCTCCAACTCGAATCGATTCCAGGCGGCAGTGGCTTGCTACAGCCCAAAGATTAATCAAAACACGTTCAGGTGAACACTTACGATGTAATAACTCGGTTCTCTACCTTTGATATTTAGGTAAGGTAAAGTCATTTTAGGGTTAAACGTGAATATAAATTATATAATTTTATACACTAACTTTGTCTAGTGGTTTCACCCGCATAAGTCTCGTTCCCGCGGTAATATTATACTAGGTCTCCAGCTATCTATATTCCAAGTTTCATCGCAATCAGTTAAGTAGTTTTGAGATGAAATGCTCCAACTCGAATCGATTCCAGGCGGCAGTGGCTTGCTACAGCCCAAAGATTAATCAAAACACGTTCAGGTGAACACTTACGATGTAATAACTCGGTTCTCTACCTTTGATATTTAGGTAAGGTAAAGTCATTTTAGGGTTAAACGTGGATATAAATTTTATAATTTTATACACTAACTTTGTCTAGTGGTTTCACCCACATAAGTCTCGTTCCCTCGGTAATATTATACTAGGTCTCCAGCTATCTATATTCCAAGTTTCATCGCAATCAGTTAAGTAGTTTTGAGATGAAATGCTCCAACTCGAATCGATTCCAGGCGGCAGTGGCTTGCTACAGCCCAAAGATTAATCAAAACACGTTCAGGTGAACACTTACGATGTAATAACTCGGTTCTCTACCTTTGATATTTAGGTAAGGTAAAGTCATTTTAGGGTTAGACGTAGAATAAATTAGATAGGTTTAGGAACCCATGTAACTTAAATTTTAGAAGTCACTAATTTGTCTAGTGGTTTCACCCAGTTCGCACCACCCGTTTCCGCGGGTTTATCGGAATAAAAAGTAGCCTGTGTGTTATTTTAGGTCTCCAGCTATCTATATTCCAAGTTTCATCACGTCAGGTGAACACTTAAGATGTAATAACTCAGTTCTCTATCTTTGATATTTAGGTAAGGTAAAGTCATTTCAGGGTTAGACGTGAATAAATTTAAATAGGTAAGTAAGTTACCCTTTTATAATAAAAACTATTACTTTATGTAACGTTTGTTTTTTACTGTGACACCGTGACACAAACGTTTCATAAACTTAGTGATTGTTTATAAGGGGGTTAACTTGTGTAACTAACTGACTTTGACTTGAAAACGAAAATTCCAAATGAAAATCTGTCTTCCATCCGGTCGAAAATTTTATTTTCTGATGGTTTTGAGGGACGGATGACAGATATTCTTTCGTGTCGTTTTTCGTTTGTAGAATTAAAGTAGAAGACCAGAAGTAATAGTAGGTTATATTGTAGTTTTCTCCAATCGAACTGGATTCCATTTTCAAACAGATTAGAAATGGTTAGAGATTAGAGGGTACCAAGAATTTTTGTTTTTGATTTCTTTAGCAACCATGTAGGTATCTAACGAGAGCAATGTACCTAGTTTGTGCCAATGTCATATTTATTTTATGGAGATACGAAGTGTCGCCGAGTCAGCTCGTAGAACATAGAGCTCAGGTGTATTTTATACTAGCTGCGTGGGAAGTGGGAATATCGGGATCGAAAGTAGCCTGTGTTACTCCTCGAAAATATAGCTTTCAAATCGGACCTGCGGTTCCTGGAGATTAGCGCGTTCGAACAAACAAACAAACTCTTCGCCTTTATAATATACGTATAGGTATAGATAACTATCTACGCTGAGCCGGCGCGGCATGGCTTCCTTTAACAAGAACTACAGTGCGGCCGCTTAGTGAGAATACGAGATGTGTCATTTTTAGGGTTCCGTACCTAAAGGTAAAAACGGGACCCTATTACTGAGACTTCGCTGTCTGTCCGTCCGTCCGTCCGTCTGTCCGTCTGTCCGTCTGTCCGTCTGTCCGTCTGTCCGTCTGTCCGTCTGTCCGTCTGTCCGTCTGTCCGTCTGTCCGTCTGTCCGTCTGTCCGTCTGTCCGTCTGTCCGTCTGTCCGTCTGTCCGTCTGTCCGTCTGTCCGTCTGTCCGTCTGTCCGTCTGTCCGTCTGTCCGTCTGTCCGTCTGTCCGTCTGTCCGTCTGTCCGTCTGTCCGTCTGTCCGTCTGTCCGTCTGTCCGTCTGTCCGTCTGTCCGTCTGTCCGTCTGTCCGTCTGTCCGTCTGTCCGTCTGTCCGTCTGTCCGTCTGTCCGTCTGTCCGTCTGTCCGTCTGTCCGTCTGTCCGTCTGTCCGTCTGTCCGTCTGTCCGTCTGTCCGTCTGTCCGTCTGTCCGTCTGTCCGTCTGTCCGTCTGTCCGTCTGTCCGTCTGTCCGTCTGTCCGTCTGTCCGTCTGTCCGTCTGTCCGTCTGTCCGTCTGTCACCAGGCTGTATCTCATGAACCGTAATAGCTAGAAGGTTGAAATTTTCACAGAAGATGTATTTCGGTTGCCGCTACAACAACAAATACTAAAAACAAAATAAAACAATTATTTAAAAGGGGCTCCCATAAAACAAACGTGTTTCAAAAATAACAAGGAGTCAGGACAGGAACAAGGACAGAAGTTGGTCAGGACAAATCGAGTTGGTCATGGAATTCAAAATAGCTGCCCTATCTGTCAAATATACCAGTCTGCCTTACTTACCAAAGAGTTTCTTTTATGTTTCAGATTTTCTTTGTGCCAAGGTTTTTTTTTTTTAGTGATTCGGTCGTTTGATGGGAGTAAGAATCGAAGATAAATATTTCATATTTTCCTATGAAATTTAAAAATTGGTTGTTGTAAACCATTTTAGGGTTCCGTATCCAATTGTGATAGTGGTACGGAACCCTTTATGCGCGAGTGTCGCACTTGCCCGTTTTTTTAATGAACCTACGACACTGGAACAAGCTCCTTTCCTCCCCGTTATTAGGGTTGCGTACCCAAGGGTGAAAACGGGACTCTTTTACTAAGATTCCACTGTCCGTTAGAATAATGTTATTATTATTTAAAATAACATATAATAATTTATTTTGTAATTTGCTGATCGAATTCTGAATTTAAAATAGTACTGGCTGCGCTCCGCAGTTTCACCCGTGTAAGTTCCGATCCCGTGAGAATATCGGGATCAAAAGTAGCCTATGTTCCTCAGAGTAAATGTAGCTTGCTAATGGTGAAAGAATTTTTGAAATCGGTTTAGTAGTTTTTGAGTTTATTCATAACAAACATACAGACGCACACACACACACAAATACAAATCTTTCCTCTTTATAGTATTAGTAATAGATAAGTACCTATGATTTATATATTTTTACATAATATATGTCACCGAAATGAAATAATCCATGAAACCTAATTTCGTCTTAACAATAAGAAATACCCTAGAAATACCTCACTTATCCTTAGATCCAGATAACATCAGCGTCCCTTAGGTAGCCATGTTTATTGTGCAGAATCATCTAACAATGTTTAATCTGCGGTACAACTTACGGGGCCGTAAACCGGGTTTGAATAAACATGAAAGTTCACCTCAAATTATAATTAGCCGTCAAAACGGCCCTTAGGTATAAGTAGAGCTCGCCTCAGGGGGTTGAAGAAACAGGTCAAGTAATGTAAGTAGAATTTCATAACGGATTGATATCACGCGATATTCTACCTAGAAATAGGTACCTACTTAGGTACGCTTTTCTAAATTTACAATCGTAAAAGAACAGGCAAGGATCAAGAATCTTATCTTACTTAATATTATAAATGCGAAAGTAACTCTGTCTGTCTGTCTGTTACGCTTTCACGCCTAAACCGCTGAACCGATATTGATGAATTTTGGTATAGAGATAAATAGGACCTCGGAGAAGGACATAGGCTACTTTTGATCCCGTAAATCTCGCGGAATCAGGACTTACGCGGGTGAAACCGCGGGCGCAGCTAGTCAAGAATATTTATTGAATAACTGTATACATTAAGGTGACATGGAAATGTGTTATATATAGGTATCAAGAGTTTGTCCATCCCAGACAAAGGTCAAGTGCGAGTCGGACTAACGCACGAAGGGTTCCGTATCATTATCTATACAACTGGTTTTGTTTTGAAAGGTGAATTGCGGTTTATGATTTATGACGTATTAAAAAAACGACTTACTAGATCTCGTTCAAACCAATTTTTGGTGGAAGATTATATCTACTTACCAAGTTTCAACAGTATAGCTTTTATAGTTTCGGAAAAAATGGCTGTGACATACGGACGGACGGACAGATGGACAGACAGACATGACGAATCTATAATGGTTCCATTTTTTGCCATTTGGCTACGGAACCCTAAAAACAGGCCAAGTGCAAGTCGGACTAGCGCAAGAAGGGTCCCATCATCATCATCATCCAGTGCCATCTTCATAATGAAGTTCGGAGGTCAGTAGGCAATTTTTTTTTGCGATCCCATGTAGCGTTCTTTAGTTGCGGGTTTGCTAGTCCAGTCCACTTTTTTATCTCATCCAGCCATTACCTTCTCTGTTGACCTCGGCTGCTCTTCCCCGGAATCCTGCCCTCGAGGATCAAATAAGGGTTCCATACCATTATCTATACCAAATCCATCTTCTTCTTTTTTTCGCGTAGTGGTGTGGCTCACCTAGTGTTTGAGTTTTCAGGTTCGCTCTAAGGCCTCTAACTTGATCTAATGACTGCTATCTGAGATAACAACCGGGACCAACTGTTTAATGTGCCTTCCAAAGCATGCAGGTGCGCGAGAGAGTGAAAATCCCGTTTATTGTATGGGAGCCCCTTTTAAGCATTTATTTTATTGTCTAGTTATCACGGTCCATGAGATACAGCTTGTTGACAGACGAACAGACTTACTGAGCGTAGTCTTAGTAATAGGATCCCGTTTTTACCCTTTGGGTACGGAACCCTAACGAAAGAAAATTTGCTTACAGAAGGCTGGGTTTCTATATTAAAAATACTCAAGACGAGCTCAGGCCGACTCGAGGCTGACCGAGTTCTTGTAGCATAACTTGTACTTTTTTCCACCATAATAGTCTCAAGTTGGTACTTAATGAGATAGGGTTGCCGACGATCGCATCCCAGTCTTTACGTTTTAGTTACGGACAGTAGGTAACCCTATTGAGAACTTCAGTTTTTTTCGAATCACTTAACCGAGTTGGTAGGTAAGAACTCACAATTACCGTCATAAGAGAAATGATCTGCAAAATCGCAGGTAGGTAGATAGGTACTTAAATATTGTTTGAATGGTATGTCCTTTCAAAAACTGAATAAACTTTTCCGTAACAAGGTGCTTCAGGAGCAAAAATCCTATTATCCTTCCACTAAAGCGAAAGTTTTGGTCAGTAAAGGCGGGACCAGATATTGTGAGGCGTGCGTCGCGAATGGTTCGTCACGCACGCCTCAACATGAGGCATGTGTGATTCCATTTATGCATTCTTCCCACACGATCCATGCTCAAGCTGAGCACGCAAACAATCACGCAGCGGGTTCGTCAGTAGAACAATAGAAAAATACCTGTCCGTCCACACGGAGCCCACGGCTCGCACTGAGGCGGCGGCGTTCGCAATGATCGTTTGACGCTCACTGTACACACGTCCACACAGCCCGAGGCATGAGAGGCAAACCATTCGCAACGCACGTCTCGCGATGTCTGGTTCCGCCTTAAGAATGTTTTGTAGTAGCATCATCATCTGCCAATAAATATAGGTTACCTAATACCTAAATGACTGTTTCTGGTACAGGGTTAATCTGTATGTCGTGTATGTATTGACAAGATCTCACATTACGCGCAACTATCACAACTAGAACAACCCCTCCTTTTGGCTTCGTCTTAACGTGTAAAAAGTAGAAATTCGTACACCGGTAATATCTCTTCCCTTTAAATAGATGTATATTAATTAAAGAGACCATAATCACCAACGGCGCATAGCTAGCTCATGAATACTTCACTTTGGGAATTGAAAACTATCAAGAACAAAATTATGTATATTAGACTTATATTTCTCCGCACTTCAAAATACAATAAGTTATCTGAAACCTAACAGCATATTTTACAATCCTATTCAGCAAAATCTCCCTTGAGTAATGTGGGTCAGACCCATTTCCGCAAATAAATCCCGTTTCAAAATAAATAACCGGTTATCCCCGGAAGGCGTGGGGTGAATATACAGATATCGGATCATTGTAATCGAACATGTTTAAATTATGTTGTTATGAACAGGAATTTCATTAATAAGTTTTAGAATAACTAATTCGATCAAATAATCTATGTAGACATTGGCTTACCACCTGCTTTAAACTTGGGTTGTGACTGATGGAATTGTTCGGGATAGATTATGTTGGGCTATGTCTTTGTTGACATAGTTAAGTATAGTAAAACATTGTACGTACGTGTATACTGTATGTATGTATAGTGTGCTGGCCTGAGGTGGTCGTTTTGGAAGACTCTTATCGACGAACCTTATTTTTTAGACATTAAAACCCAAACGACATTAACTTACAAACGATGATTAACAGATGACTAAGTTATGTAACGTTTGTCTTTTACTGATGATGTTTTTATGAAGTTTCAAAGTTGACAAACGTTACATAACTTACGGCGGAATACAGAAACGCTACTCAAAATTTGAGATCTACTTAAATGACTGAGGAGCTCTCAAACTCGAAAAATTTCATACTAATTTTAAATTCAAAAGCTGCTTAGTTATTTAAGTAGCCCTCAATTTTAAGTTGCGTTTATGTATTCAGCTCTTAATCTTCTTTTGTAAGTAAGGGGGTGAGTGTCTACCCGTGAACAGGAAGCACTGTTAAGTCCTCAAAATGCTAAGTAAAAGCAACACGATTTAAAACCATGGTAATTGCTTTTTTGAAAAAATGCTTCGAAACCTTTAGCACCCGGCAGGATTCGAACCCTAATCTAAGTGTGGTTTTACACTAAAACATATTGTTCACGATGGTTTTTATTAAACTGATACTATTTTTTCGTTTTAAATCGCGCATCAGGCAACTGTTCTGCGTTGAGTAGAGTATATTTACCCCGGATGTACCTTTTGAGGATCTTCAATGCTGCAGTGAAAGAAATACCTCACTTGTCCTTATATTGTGTATATACCTAATGTGTATATTCTGGTTGCGAGAGTTAACTCTTATGATTAGACTACACTATTATATAGGTACCTACCTACCTTTAATTGAGACAGTGTCTAAACATAAATCATACGAGTTATATACGGCGAAACATTTTTTGTTGACATCGAAACCCCAAAAACATTGTCGTGCAAAGAATTGCACGCATGTTTTTTGTTAAAAACCAAAATCTCAAAAAAGGAGAAAATCATAAAATTATACGACGTAATAAGCGTGGCTATTGACATGAAGATAGCTAACACACTCCCGTAAATTGACGTCCGATGTCCATTATCATGATCCTTAGCCATTACCGCGCGCTGAGGGCGTAGATGAGGAGTTCCCGAAATAATGGCAGGATAGAGTTTTTACGTCATCTCGTCTCGAAAATTGATTGTAATTTCTATTAACACAGTAATTACAGGGTTACGTTAATGTTTATATTTTGCTGGAGACGTCGCCCGCGGCTTGTGGCTAGTACCGAGCCGCGAGTGAGCCACCATCTGAGGACCTTATCACTTAACACACGCTTAACTAAGTACAACCTTAGATTCTTTAACACTCGTATTTATAGTCAATTCTAAGTTATTACTTGTCTAAGCAATGTGTCTGTTACATTTTCATTGACGTTAAAATCACTAATAAGAGGGAGACACCGCATTGCTTAGCCAAAGTAATCACTTCGTTTATAAATACGGGTGTAAGACTAGAGTTATTTGGTTTGCTCTAGGCAAGTTCAACAAAGTATTCGACCTCATCGTCGCTTACCATCAGCAGCTGAGATTAAGTCAAAGCAAGCCTATCTCAAGAAAAAATACTAAGAAAAAAAACTTGAGTGTTTGCGCGGCGTTTTCGCAGCGGGCACGCAGCGTAAACGCAACAGGCGATCTTTAGGGCACTCGCTAATGAAATACACGGATCGCACGCTGAGTTCTCTCCACGTTTGTGTTGCGTGCCCTCGGCCCACGCACCGTCCTGAGCACGCTCTAATTAATTCTAAAGTCGTAGCGATCAAGCGGACTCATCCTTGCATCAAACATTTGTTAGTCGTAGTATCAAAGCCATATGATGGCTGGGAAGGCGGGTAGAAACTTATGTCACTACCGTCTTTATATTATTCTAGGTAAGTTGACCACTTATTAACATGTCTTAAATGAATGATTTGTCAAACTTGCACCACCATAATAAACAATTAATTTACTTGCTGTATATCTACACTTATTACTAGGTACTACCCAAAAGTATTTAAAATACTAAGACATTTTCCCCGCAACAAAACACAACGGCAGCCTCTGCATCAATTTTAATAATAATCCGCTTTACTCATAAAATATTGCTCCTTTATTTATCAACGTTTATCTTAGCCGAAGAAAGTGCGGGAAAGTCGAAACAACATCATTTGGTGCGTAACGGCCGGTGGTCCCAGAGTTAGGAACTACGCAAGCGGCGGGCCCAGAGAACAGTCGGGAGCAATTAGTCCTTGGCGTCAGTTGGTAAATATTAACACTGGTAATTGTACCCTGAACGTCAGCTCCCGATGTTCGTTACACTGGGCACTTGCAACCTGAATACAAATGAATCCATTATCCGAAAGTGCGGAGATAGCAGATCGACGCAATATCACGTAACCTCGTGTATGCCGATCTGCTAATGTGACGTGGGAGACCGTTTATCTTTCCAGTTTTGCTTTAGTATGTGTGTGATTCATGCAAAGTATTTATTGAAATGTTGATTTAACGCGAAAGCGGATTGCTGGACTTTGTTTAGGGTAGATAATTTGCATTACTTTTGTAGTTTTGCTGTCAAACGTCGAGAATTTACCTACGTTGGATATAGAGTAAGTATCGGCTTGTGTATTATATAGGTATAAGTTAATTTGTTTATTTTTTTAAAGGTAGATATTAAAGATCGATTATAATATTAATTTATCAAATCTGTAGATACCTACGAGAGACAGTGAAAAATACTGAGAAGGGTTACAAGACAATTTTGACAAAATCTAAAACTTATTTTTAAAAACTATAAACCGACTTTAAAAAGTGCAAAATAACATACAGTTAACCGTTATATGTATATAATCTGAAGTCGGGCAGTTTTACGGAGTGGATCCTAGTTGAAGTTGGCTGTCCGACTTTAGATTATATAATAGATTTCACCCGCGTAAGTCCCGATCCCGTGGAAATATCGGGATCAAAAGTAGCCTATGTTACTCAGGGTGAATGTAGCTTTCTAATGGTGAAAGAATTTTTAAAATTGGTCTAGTAGTTTCGGAGATTACCCCCAATATACAGTTGTGGTCATATAATTAAGAACGATTTGAAGTTCTAGAAGTTTTTTATATAAATCGTGCCACACACAGAGATGTGTACCTTCTGAGAAGCATCTAGTTATGTTATAAAATAGCCACATTAATAGAGCAACGTGGCTTAGGAATAAATAATGAAATCGCTAACTATTTTTTTCACATTATATTGATTTTACCAAAGTAACACATTCAAACAGTACTGAAGCTGGACAAATAATTAAGAACGATTTATTAAACTGCTCGGCAAATGTTTTGTATGACACTTACATTTAAAAAATTACAATATAATATGTAGCGCAGAAAATTTAAAAATCAATTTAATATATTTTTGACTAAAATAAATAGTTAATAGCATATCCACAGCTTTTAAGTACTGTTTTACACTGGCGAGGCATTAACTATAATATTAATTTTTGATATATTGCAAGAGAAATAGAGTTCCATTCTTCTACGAAAACGTCGTACAGCTCGATAGCTCTCATAAATTTTCACACTTTGTATTGGAAACCTTTTTCTTTACTTCGAGCCACAGATTCTCTATTGAATTTAGATCTGGGCTGTTGGCTGGCCAATTTAAGTCAGAAACTGATTGCGCTGTAAGAAATTCCTTTACGGTGCGTGCAGTGTCCTTTGGATCATTGTGATGCTGGAATGTTCAAATAACCGGTAGAACGTCTTAAGCGTAAGATAACATTGTTTCTTCCAGTATATTTTTGTACTGGAACTGATCCATGTTACCTTCTATCAACTTTACAGGTCCAACACCATGTCCAAAAAACCATCCCCAAATTTTCACATTCCACCACCTTGCTTTAATGTAACTTTCGTGTACTTAGGGTCGAATGCTGTATTCGCGGGACGTCGTACATATCATTTTCCATCGGAACATACTCTGTTTACTTTTGTATCGTCAGAAAAAAAGTACATTTTATCAATGTCGCACAGTTCAGTTTTCATACTTTCTCGCTAATGTCAGCTGGACTTGCCTGTGGCAAAGTTTCAACATGGGTACATTTCTTGCTATCCTTCCGTGCAATATTTCTTTTATCAAACGTCTTCTAATAGTGCGTGCTGAGATTGCTGATGGGTTGTTTTCACCTAAATTTTATTTTCTCAGCTCATTGGACCCTTTAGAAGGATTTTGTTTTGCCATACGAACGATGTTTCGGTCATCTCGAGGAGTTGTTTTTCACTGTTTAGGTACACGCGGAACCTTCGAAGTAGTTTGATACGTAGCGAAATGCTTTACAGTGTGGAAAACCATCGTTTTTGCACATTGCAGATGGTCGGCTATCTTTTTGTATGACCAAATTCCTCTGGCGAACATTTATTATTACTTCCCTTGTAGATTTATCACAACTTTTATTTTTTCCATTGTTTTTTCATAAGAAGCAATCACTTTTACCTTTTACAGCACTAAATGGCGCCAAAATTATACAAACAGTAACAAATCGACTGATTTTTCTCTAATTAAATTTGAATAAAGGTATAAACTATTGAGCGTTCAGCCAGTAAATAGGAGTAACTATGTTTAGAAGTAGTGTAAAAAGTTCGTGTATTTATTTTTAGCTAATCATGTGTATCAATGAATACAGTGGTATTATTGAAAAGTTTTAAGAACAATAAAAAATAATTTATGCAATTAGTTTTGCGTCTTAGTTAAAAAAAATCTTCCCTTTATATCAGCGTTCTTAATTATATGACCACCACTGTACATACATACATACATGTTACCAACTTCACCTCTTTATAATATTAGTATAGATATAGATAGATAATTCAGAGTATAGAACATTTGAAGTCGTTTTTTAAATAATTTTACCATTTTAAGTGGGCTTTCGACTGTTTTTAAAAACCAGAAAGATTAGACTATATGTATAGTACCGTAAAATCCACTTGAATCATTGAGAAGTTTTTTGATGAGAATGTAGTTCCAGGTGCTCAATCTGTAGGTTCCGATTTTTTTGGTAGAAGTTCAAACATTTATAAATAAACTGCATTCTGGGATGCTATTCTGCTCATCAATTCAAAGGTTCTCATCAGCTCTTTACCAACTATTCAAGGGACTAACTAAAAGCTATTATAAGGGCAAAGAATAGAAGATAAATCTTCTTCTTCTTTGTGTCAACGGCATCAAACTGTCCACACTACACAGTGTTGGGCCAAAACTCGGCAACGGCAACTGCATTGCCTGGCTCTGTTGAGGTCGGCTGCGGAGCAGCTAACAGGACACAGTGGGCAGGCCATTAAATGCGCCATTGTTTGGACAGCACTTCCACAATCGCACTGAACCAAGTTTTCCTTGCATCGGCCAACCTGAGTACCTTTAGAAAATAAATTATAATAAGTGTAACGTAAGAAGTATTAAATTAAACTCAAACTACGCTATTGTGTCTGTAAAAAGCAACATTTTATAAAAGACACTAAGTAACAACAGACAAAAAATTGGAATGCAGCCAAGCTCGGCCGTAAAGGCCGGAGGCGACTGACGGAAAATATCATGCCTTCAATAGTAGGTATTGTTTTATGATCACAGCTTGCATGTGGCCCCCGCCCAACAATTACCGAAGCGGGCGAGCATGCAGTTGACTCGCTACCAAAAATTTAATTTATGCTTCTGTCAATATCGTGGTTTTTATTTTATTAAAAAACTGGCTATGTCGGTCGTGCGGGTTTTTTAACCGATTTCAAAAAAAGGAGGAGGTTCTCAATTCGACCGCATATTTTTTTATGTATGTTCGCGGATCACTTCGTCGTTTATGAACCGTTTTGATAATTATTTTTTGCTATTTGGAAGGTTCCAAGTTGGCCTAAGTTGATGAGGATCTGAAGAAGATCTTCGGAGTGATAAGCAGAATAGTTCCTCAGAAAACTTTTTTACTTTTACCAAAGGAATCAGACCTTGTACTGGTTAGGGATTGATAAAGCACCTGGAACCACCTTCTCATCAGAAACACCTCAATGGTTAAAGTTATGGTTAAAATTTTGATTATATTTAGTAGTAGTTGAAAGTAGGTACACTAAAAAGGATCAAATAAAAAAAATACCGACAACAAAAACATAAAATAACCTCACCTACATACAGTGCCACCGACTTATCTGTTATGTAATCTGATGTCGGGCAACTTTACTAGGTGGGTCCAGATTGTATTGTAGTTTGGCTGCCCGACTTGATTCTATAACAGATAGGTCGTTGGCACTGTATGTATGTGAGGTTATGTAAGGTTATGTTTTTTTTTTAAGTCGGTTTTTTTTATTTAATTTTGATAGGCATTTTGTTTGTTGTACGTTCAGTATCACGGGGCTATAGAGCCGCCGACATTTGAAAGGCATGCGTGGAGCCGAAGCCATGATGTAAAGGCCCTTTAATAACAATTTTACTTGCAAACTATGAAGAGGACACAAAGCCGGCGATTATCCCTGTCTGCCTGCACTACAAAATGCAGCCAAGGACAACCACCGGATCGGATAGAACTATTGAGAAATCTACGGATGAAGACAACATGGGCTATAGTGATATGACGGTAGTGGATTGGCTACCTGGCTTTTTTCCCTTATGATACGACGTATATGATTAATAATTTTTATATTAAATTTCTATAAATTTTGATAATTATTTTTAGCCTATTCTATCCAAACTATTGAGAAATCTACGGTAGAAGACAATATGGGCTATAGTGATATGACGGTAGTGGATTGGCTGGGTTACTGGCTACATCAGGCAATTACGCAGGCAGGGCAGTCATCCCTTCCGTTTCTACACTCTTCCCTGTCTAATGCTGGCCCTAGTCGAATAAATAATAAAAATAGACTCTTACAAAATATTATGTTAAGTTAATACAGTGAGAAAAAATAAGTTTTAATCTACATCCGTGTTAACAAACTGCAATGGACATAAATATAAAGCAATATACTTTATAAATGGATTTCAAAATAGAGCGTTAGTGAAACCCGACGTAAATCTATTATCGTCGTCGTGGGAAAGCATTATCCAGTGAACCAATATGCTGTGAGCGAAGATTAGTTTCAACTTGCAGTATATTATTGACACTAATAGCTTTTTATAATTGACTAGCTGCGTTCCGCGGTTTCACCCACGTAAGTCCCGATCCCGTGGGAATATCGGGATCAAAATTATGTGTTACTCAGGGTGAATATAGCATTCTAATGGTGAAAGTATTTTTGATATCGGTCCAGTAGTTTTTGAGTTCATTTATTACAAACATACAGACACACATACACACTAAAATACAAATCTTTCCTCTATATCTTCTAATATATAAAATTTCCATGTCACAATGTTAGTTACCGTACTCCTCCAAAACGGCTTTACCGATTTATGCGTATTCAGTAGGTCTGAGAATCGGCTACTATCTATAATTTATAAGGCAAAACAGCGTTTGCCGGGTCAGCTAGTAATATTATTAGTACTCTGTAAAAGAATAAGTGTTATAGAAGAAGTGTTATAACACAGCGTGCACGCTGGGTTATAACACTAGTCGGGTGTCGGGACTAAAAACTAAATATTAGTTCCGAAAAGTAACGCCTAATACAATCAATTATCTTAATATTATTAGTATAGAGTAGCTGTGACAATGATTTTCTCTTCTTCTTGAAGGTCTTGATACTGTGACAATTTCCAGAAACCCTTTCTTAGTGGAAATCTACACTTTACAACGAACATACTCTTTAAATTTCAAGTCTTTAGAATTAGGTACCTAGTGTTAATCAGTCAGGATTTTAAATTAACATGGCTACTTAGTCACGTGCTAGGTACATACTAGATTGGACTTGGTTTCCTGAGACTGTGTATTTTCTACCACGCCCACGCACAATCTTCAACACTTTACCGTGCACTGTGCAAAATTCCACACTTAAGCGGTGGCCCAATGAAGCACTAAACGTGCAAGGCGCTGCTTGTGTAGGTATTCTGTGGTGCTAGTCAATATAACGTAAGTCTACTTGCTTGTATAGCAACTAGATGATGCTGAGTGCAGCCATAACAAATTTTACCTCCTTACTTATAAACGGTGATTAATAGGTGCATAAACTATGGTATCGTTTGTCTTTCATAAAGTTTCAAATTTGATAGACAGAGACAAACGTTACATAATTTACTCAGCTGCTAATCATCGTTTATACGTATGTGGGTATAAAATGATCGCCTAGATTTCTAAAACAACCCCCTTTATGATTTAATTCTACAACCAACGTTTTCATGCTATTTTTGTTTGTTTGTAGAGTTCGAAATTTTATTTCTACCCACTCTTTCTCCATACAAACGTAGTCGACTGTTTCATCCAAGAATAAAGAATAAGAGCAAATAAACATATTTTCTCTAAACCTATATCTGCCGTGGCCATAATTACCGTACGTTTTATCTTTTTTTAATTTTTTAATTAGGGTAGAAATAAAATACAGAAAAAATAGAAAATTAATAAAATCAAAACGTAGGGGCACGGTCACGAGTCACGGCTGATATAGGACTTATAGCATAAACATATTTTTTTAAATATCTTTATCCAAGGAAACAGTCGACTACGTTTGTAAAGTTTATATGGAGAAAAGAGTAGGTAGACTGTCCCCTCAACACGTGAAAACTAATACCTGCACAAAGTGCCCTACTCAGTTAACCGTTAGGTACTACAAGATATACCTTTCTAGTTATAATTCTAACTGAACCAGGTGCCAATGTACACAAATTAATATGCAACCTGTATATCATGGAGCCACACCTGGTGTGTTGATTCAGTCCACATTATCTGCCGAGGTAATGTTCTAACACTGCATTAATGTACTTGTCACAAGATGTAAATGTCTAGTTACCTGTTTAGCTTAACTTGGGTGGATGCATGTAGGTGTAAGTACTAGGTAAGCAGAAGTTTTAAACAGGATACATTCACTATGCATGGGTTACATTGGTATTTAGATGATTAGTTAAAAGAATTGTGTGTCTGACTGAGGACAAGCTGACACACAGCCGTATTCACAAACGACTCCATTTTTTAAGTGGGCTTAGCTTTTGTTTTGCTGACGTTGATTGTCAATCACAAGAGCAAGACAAAGGAGCAACGTTTGGAGTCGTTTTTGGATACGCCTAATAGTCGCCTAATACGCCTAATACGTCTACTTCTTTTCGTAATAAGCAGTGATGTGTCGCACCTAGTCTCAGAGTTTTCAGAAATACCTCTAACTTGACCTGACGACGACGCTAAAGCACACTTACAGAGCTAACTAGTCGCCCGAGGAAGTCTAAGGATTAGTTAGATTGAAATTGAAACTCATATTTCGGTTAAAATCGCGTGGTATTTATTACTTATAACATTGTTTCAATGCTAAACGTTTCGAGACCTTTACAGGTATCTAGTCTCAACAAAACCTAGACGGATTATAATGTAATCATGTCTGAAACGGATAACACCGCAGGGTGCAACTAGTTTAATATCTAACCAGAATATTGATTGATATCTTCGCTGCTTTCTGATATTCAGAAACAAATTATGTACCTATCTATGAAATTATGTTAACACGTTGCCGTCTAGGTGATGATAATCCTTTGACGCGCATCAAAGGCGCACCTGCAAACGTAATTTATGTATGTGCAGCACCGGTCTAAAGACGGTATTACTATGTAGAATATAAAACTAAGATTTAGCTTAAATATTCTCAATTTTACCCAGATACAGCTGGTGGCCTTTATAACGTCGACGCTCCCCCTATTCAGGAATAGTGTTAGCACCTGAATTTATCCCTGGATAAATTCAGGTGCTGCCACAGTTCACTGCATTGTTAGTTATTTATATTATAATAACAGGATTCTCAGCAATTTTAAACTGCTCTCGGCAGATTTACTAGAAATATTTTAAAGGAAAAATGCACCTTCTATAACTCACTCACTCTAAAACAAATCGTGTGAATTTAAAAAGTTTAAAATGCAAAGAGACTGCGTTTGGGAAAATGCCCCAAATGTTCCTAAACGCAGTCTCAAAAATTTGGGGCATTTTCAGGCAAAATGGCAAAAATGGGATAAGCGAGACATTGACAGAGAACAGATTGAAGTAAGGAGAAATACACGCTGTGCCGACCTCACATATAAGGATAGGATCAAGAAGAAGAGGAAACTATATTTATACTAAAACTAAAATTAAATTAAAAACCGCCACCCCTATGGTCCCTTTAATGCCGAGTTAATAATAGGTATTGTAGTAGGTATGTGACATAATACTCCGAGAGATCGATTGTCTATTTGTCTTCTAATATTTTCACGTCACAGAAAATAACACAAATGAAACTGCGGGACGCAGCCAGTAAACAAAAATAATAAACACATTTTTTTAATAACATAATATATTATAATATAATATATTATAAGGCACAAGGGTAACTTTTATTTATGGTGAAGAGATAAAATATTAATGTGTCACCTTATATTCTCTCACGACTCCATTCTCCATCAGGTGATGTCTTATAAGACACGAAGGGAAAAAATACCATCATTTTTACTTGGCTGAGTACATTACACACATATGTAATAAGAAAATAATATCATCACTTTGAGTGATTAATAAAACGGTGAATTGTAAGAAAACCAATTAGAATCTATCTAGGTATATATATACCTATATCTAAAAAATGTTTTGTCCTGACTGACTGACTGACTGATCAACACACAGCCCAAACCGCTGATAGGAGAGAGCTGAAATTTGGACAGTGTATTCATAGTTTTTCAAAATAAGCATGGAATCGGTACTTACGCGGATAAAACCGCGGGATATAGCTAGTTTAATATAAAATTGAACTGACCTATATATCAACGCAAAGCCCAAACCGCTAATTATAATAGAGACATGACATTTAGAGAGTGTGTTTCCTGGGGTGTGTATGGATCCACTAAGAAAGAGATTTTGGACCCTCGCGCCGGATCGAGACTTGCGCGGATGAAACCGCGGGACTTTGCTACTAGCATAAGAGCTTTATTTAAATAAAATCATAGGGGAGACGGTGTCTTTAATACGTCTTTAACTCTGTAAAGAAATCCCTAAATTCAATGTTCTTGTAAAAATGTTATAAAGGCGAGAGAGAGGAGATTTCTAAAATAAATCAAAGCTTTCGCTCAACCAACCAGTATACTCTAGCCCAGGGGTTCCCAAACTTATTTTGTCTACCGCCCACTTTGAGAATAAAATATTTTTTAGCGCCCCCTACTTTCACCTATTTCAAAACCACTATAACTTCAAATGAAATAAATTATTAATAATAAATAATAATAATAACTATTTATTTCAGGCTATGGGCCTTGGCCATAAATACATACCTTATAGACCAACGAACATATTTTATAATAATTGAAATGTGTTAATAAATAGCTTAAGACTATGTTAGTGGCACTTCCATAACACTACACTGTACAGCTATTGTAAGCTATATTAACGAAGATTAAACTACTTTCATTGCGAAACAGAGCGACCTATTGAAATGATTTTTATTTTATTTATTCAATAAAACACGAGAGATATGAGAACTACACGAAAAGAAATATCTAACCCAGTTAGTTTGAGCAATTTGTTAATTAATATTAGTTGATGTTCACATGTTTTAGTCAAGAGTCAGTCGGTGTCTAAGAGTCCTCCTAGCTAGACGAAATTACAAATCGCCCCCTAAGCCTCTACACAACGCCCCTATTTTTTTGCTGGGTCTTTTAGGCCTGCAGCGCCCACAAGGGTGCGTTATAGCCCACTTTAGGAACCCCTGCCGGACTAGCCGGACCCGTCGCGATAACTCTCCCAAATTATTTGAAGAGCTCTTTGTGTAAATTTATGACATTCATTAGTCTAGTTGAATACGACACTTCTTTGGGAGAAGCGACGATGGCACTAATTGTGAGGATGCCCAATTTGTAACAAAAATGTTTTACCGCAATATTGGGGCCCCGCCGGCCCTGGTTAGAGGACCGGATACTTATTGCTCACAATAGGTATTTTTAACAGCATTTTCGTTTAATGCTCAAATTAAAGGGGTCTTTTGATGAGTTCAGTAATTTATTTTGATCAATTTCATTTACAATAGTCAGTCGGAAACGATTTCCTTTGTAAGATTATCTGTGTAATGGAAGTTTGCGGCAGATGCCACAGACATACACTAAAATAGTACCGGTTAAATTCTTAGTGTGCGGGATAATCCTACTAATCCTACTAATATTATAAACGCGAATGTTTGCAAGTATGTATTATATCGGTATGTCTCTATGTGACTTTGTTACTCCTTCACGCAAAAACTACTAAACCGATTTAGATGAAACTTGGAACTTGGAATATAGATAGCTGGAAACCTAAAATAACACCATAGGCTACTTTTTATCCCTATATTCCCGCGGGAACTCGGGACTTAAGCGGGTGAAACGCGGGGCCGCGCTGCTAGTTTTTCAACCTTGGAAACTTATGGCTGTAATGGACTTAGTTAATAGAAATTTTACTTTACATATGTTGTGTTTACTTTTAAGAGGAAAGTATATCTTTGCTCTATTATTTTCTCCATACAAACTTTACAAACGTAGACAAGTGTTTTCTCCCTGGATAAAGACATTGGAGAAAATATGTTGTTGCCATAAAAATTATATAAGCTAATGTCACCCCTATATACCAGCGTAACATACCTAACTGGCAGCGCCCAACGGTTTCACCCGCGCTATGTCCTGATGTCCCGATTCCGGTAAAATCTCGGGTTAACAGTAGCCTGTTAAACCGTTACTCCTCGATGATGTAGCTTTCTATTGGTGAAAGAATTTTGAAATCGGTCCAGCAGTTTCGGAGTCTGTTTGTTACAAACAAATAAATCTTACCCTTTTTATAATATTAGTTTCAGTACGTACCTATAGATCATTAAAATACAGTTAGGACCGTATTTCAACTTTATTCCACGATTATTTCTATTACAAAATTATAAATAATGTTCAATTAAATTCTATTGACGTAATTCTAGTAATTTCAAATTCTCAAGGTTTTAAAACCATTATTCCTATACTAGCTGCTCCCCGTAATTTCACCCCTTTTTATCCTATGGTATTCATTCATCCCAGAACACCAGGATAAAAAGTAGCCTATGTGTTATTACAGGTTTTCATCTATCTACATGGCAAGTTTCATCGCAATCGGTTCAGCAAATTTGCGTCAATGAGCGAAAAATACACAGACTCGCAAACATTCTCCTTTCTAATAGGTATTAGTAGGGTTTCAATAATTAGAATACAATACATATTAATACCTACTCTTAAATAACTATTTAATTTTTCTTTTGACATTGCATTTTGTACTATAATTAATTTTGAATTTATAATTTTATGGCAAATATGTTTGACAGGAGATGTTGCAATTAACTTTATATAAATTTAAGTAAATATTCAGACACCGTAATAGGTAAAATATAGTCGGACAAAATTACTACTAACACTCTTTGTAATGTAATTATTATACTCACCTGTATTTCTGAATAAATGAATTGAATTGCATTGAATTTAAAACATAGGCATAGACAGACTATGTCTATGTTCTAAAATAGAATATGTGAATGTATGTTGCTATAGGTACCTAACAACACACATTCACAGAAAATAACAAAAAGGTGAAAGATAGTTATAGTATAAAAGGTCCGTTGTTATTATAAAAATCACGAGCCTAAGACCCGGGAAACTAGAAAATAATGAGTTCCAATCGTGTTAAAATAAATAAATAAATAAATTCTCCGAACAACACACAGCGCCATCTAGCCCCGTGGTAAGCGACTAAGCTTGTGTTACGGTGACTAGACAACGGATATAATACCTACTTATATTTATTTTTCTTTTGTAAATACATACATATTATACATAGAGGGACACCCAGACCAGACACAAATATAACAAGTTAGTTAGTTAGCTTGTTAGTTTAACAAGTTTAATATATACCTACCTACCTACTGTGAATCACATATCGTCATCATAAGTCGTTACGCAGCGTACTACGTGGACGATTGGATGCGAACGCGATAGCGAAGCGATCCGATCCGGTGCGGTGCGGAAACAACGAACAGTCGATAGCTATTGAAGTGTCCTACGTGACCAAATGCACGTAAAGTGCGATGCGGCGCGATTCTCGACTGTTCCTTGTTTCCGCACCGCACCGGATCGGATCGCTTCGCTATCGCGTTCGCATCCAATCGTCCACGTAGTACGCTGCGTTAGTCATTACCAAGTCATTACATACCTACTTACTTGGCAAGTTTTGAATTAGGGCTGGATGAAAGTACCGCATACAAGCCGTTATTATGTTTTAGAGGTGGTAACTATAACAACGATATTATTATGTAATACTAGCTGCGCCCCGATAAGTCCTGATCCCGCGGGAATTACGGGATAAAAAGTAGCCTATGTGTTGTTCTAGGTATCCAGCTATCTATATTCCAAGTTTCATCGCAATCGGTACAGTAGTTTTTTCGTGAAAGAGTAACAAACATCCAAACATCCATACAAACTTTCACATTAATATTAGTAGGAAGGATAGGATATGTCATCGACCATTTCGAAAACCCTTTAAATAAATAATTTGGGTAAATTGCTGTTGATTGCCTGGAAGAGATCACCCACAGGCGATATGGACGCCCGTTGTGCCACTTTAGTTTTAAGTTTATCTTTGTAGGTATAATCTAATAATCCTGGCCGACCACCCACCAATGTCTTTTTCTATAAGAAAAAATATGTGCGATAGTAACATCGCTCTGACGGTAAAGGAAAACATCGCGAGGAAACCTACAGCTTAAAGTCACGCAGAAAGGTTATAAGGCTAGTTGCTAAAACACACAGTAAAAACTAACTTACTGACTAACTAATTTGAATTTGTGTTTTTGGTACAAAAATGCATTAAATTTTTCTGTCTAAGTTCTATCGATTTCGATATACATTTTCATATCTGTTTCTATTGACGTAAGTCTTATAAAAAACACTGTGGTTCGTAAGACACGTTAAGCTGTTGGTCCAGGTTGTTATCTCTGATAGCAGCAGAGGCCTTAGGGTGACCTGAAAATTCTAACACTAGGTGAGCCACACCACACGAAAAAATAAGAAAAAGAACATCAATTAATTTTGTCTACCTGAAATGAGAACTTTTAAAGTTATAAAAATAAACTAAGTTATATTAATTAAACCCGTAACCGGAAAATTGCAAAAACATGCGCCTCAGCTGTGTTAGGCGTTTAAGGCGAACCGAGATTGCAAACTAAGGCTGGACCCACATTGAAGAATTTGTCTGCGGACTTTACTCCCACGACTCGTTTTACTAACTTATTTTCATTTAAACTTTTTAAATTCACACGATTTGTCACATAGTTAGTTATGTCCTCTCGCGACTAAGACCATTGTAACATGGTTGAAACGTTGAGGTAAGAAAATAAATAATACCTAATACGCGATAAGACCCGGGAAAATGTCATTATTTTCATTTACCAGTCTGGCTGGGTTTTTAATTTATCTTTCTTTTGTAAATACATACATACCTATACATAATTATATACCTACACATAGAAAGATACCTAGACCAGAAACAGATATTTATTTTTAAGGATATATAGGTAGGTACCTACTTGCACCCGGTGGAAATCGAACCCGCAAACTTCTGCATATCAGTCGGACATTCTCGATTATTCCGTTAAAATCCATTTAGGCATTTAGGTATATAGGTATTTTTAGCGGCCAATTAAAAAGACATTTCTTGAACTTCGCCGTGTTTCAGAAGGCGCGTTAAGCAGTTGGTCCCGGAGTAGCAAGTTTTAAGTCAAGTTAGAGATCTTAGAGCGACGTGACGATCACCCTAACACTAGGTGAGGCCGTAAGACACACCACTATGCAAAAAGAAAAAAAATAAGAAAGAAAGAAGTCGCCATTTAGAAATTTCCGACGGCATTTCCAGTCAGAGTTTGCCCTTAGGCATAAAAAACATTTTTTAAGAAAATTTTTAGTTTTGGTTAATTAGCGGCGCAACATCCCATCTCACAGCTGCTGAGAAATGCTTGTAATTGCGTTCGAGTTATGAGCCTCGTTTATTTTAAACAGAAAAAGCACCACCTTTATTTCCTTAAACTAACTACCTCTTTAGAAAATAAAATGTTGAATTATTTTCAAGCTGTTTACGTTACAGACTAGATTAGTTACGTGGAGTTAGATGTAGCCACTAAGGAAAACAATTTACGCGGGTAAAAGCCGAGGGACACAGCATGTAAATAAATACATTCTGTGAACATCACACAGCGCCATCTTGTCCAATGTCCCATCTATTACGGTGTCTAGAGAATGTGTAATAGTACATTATGATATAAGTGCGGTAAGTTGAAAATTACAGCCGAGGCGATATTGCTAGCCCGAGCCGTAGGCGAGGGCTACAAGAAAGCAGAGGCTGTAATTATCAAAGCGCACGTATGTCATACGACGTTTTATAACACATTTGCGAGGAAATAAATAAAACTCGGACTTTCTTAAACGAATAAATCTTTAATCACTTGTTAAAGCAGTTAGAAAAATTTGAACAATTTGTGAAATTGATTATTACGTTGCCAGTTGACAAATTAGCGATGCGCGGGCATCAGTGCTTTTTTTTTTTAAGGCAACGGTACAAAAACAGCCAGTATTACTAATAAAGTAAATTAATATTTTTTTGTTTCTGTTACAGATGTAATTTACTGTCAAAATGAATTAAATTAAAGAATTAAATGTTTATTTTTTATATTTTATCTCCCAAAGTTAATTTTATTCATAAAATATTGACCACTTTTCTGACATAAAAACTTTTTGATTTGCTTTCTTTGCTTTTTTTTTCTTAAGATTTAAAAAAGTACCGTTGGTTTTAGACGGAGCATGATAAACCGTACGTGTTACCTTATTAGAAAGAAACTCGTGCGTTTTACTTTACGATTACGCACAAGTACGTAATGACATACATTACGATATTGAAATTGGTGAAATAAGAGGCCCTTTACGAGCAAATGTGTTATAAAATTAATTACATTACTACCTACTAGTGCCTACCTACCTATATTAATTATTCTTTTTTGTAAATAAAATTGTACATTCATAAATTTTAATTACTTACCTACCCCTACCCAGACCATATTCAAATATTTATTATAAAGCTTAAATATTGGAATCGAACCCGCAACCTTCTGCCTCACACTCGGGTATTCGCAAAAACAACGAATCTTTAAAAGTAGGCAAATTAAGTTCTGGGATAAAACAAAGGCTACTTTGTATCATGATTTACGATATTCGAAGTTTAGAATATTCAGCTGAAATCTTGGATACCATAGCATATATACATATATAGCATATATGTCGTATGTAATTATGCCAAACGAAGTTATAACTGAAAGAATAGAAGGCACTCATAGGCTATTGTTGAATATTGTCAATGTCAAGATGACATGACAGCTGTCAAACAACCAACGACGTCAGCTGTCAACTTCACTTCAAACACTCATTCATTCTTTACTAGCCATTACGTGGAGAATATTGAAGAATATCTTCCAGCGCCATTCCAGCGCTCGATATTTGTAAAATACAAGAAAGTCTTCGAAATATATGTATTAATCAAGAAGAGGCTTTCTATTCAACCACCCCTTTAGCTCGATACTGAACAGCTATTCTGTGTGCCATCTTTAGTCTTACAAGTCCAACAACACGGTTTCACCTAACAAAGGACAAAGCTTGTGAAACGGGCAATGGATAGTGGACTCCTTTCAAGCGAATGAGAAAGCACAACAGTGTTGCTTTAAGCGGACCTTGCTAACAACTACATAGAGTAGCAAACGTGAGGAACATGAAAAATTCTGTAAAAATAAATAAGTCCTCGTCATACTCATTTTCCTGTGACCCATTGACTGTACCCTTGATGGTACAGCGGAAGATTTTTTACTACTTTACTTAACTGTACAACCCGATGATTAAATGTTTCTAATATTATAAATGTGACAGTTTCAATGTAAGTAAGTAGGTAGGTACGTAAACGAGTATTCTTTTACCCTAAAACTATTGCAATAAAACTTGATTTATGTTAAGATGGATTGGTTTTCAACCGTTAGTAAAAGTCAAAGTGACAGCAGAAGTGACCTCTTCTAGTTAAAGGTGTGAAAGACACGGAAACAAATAAAAGACTATTGACAATAAAACAGAAATAAAATACAATCTAAACAGACACAAAAGACGATCGAAATAGAAACATAAACGATCAAAATAGTACCTAACAAAAGAGGATTACAATAAAACAAAACATTTCCGATGTACTATCGAGGGCCACAGGAAAATACGCGCTTATTGTTATGTTGAAGAAGTGCGTCCAACAAGCTCCAGTAGACACATAAGTACACTCCGTTTTGTCTATGAACAAAGCTTCAGAAATATTAAATATATTCTTACAAACCACGTGAATTTAACTTAAAAAAAAAAATTACAACTGTACGACTACAGAACCTATTTATTTATAACCTCCCACTACCCCCTTAACTACCCACTAATACATTTATAACCAAACGATTAAACTAATTCTAAATCAACTTTGAAACCACTAACTAAACTAAAACACTCAATCTATACTGAACAAAGAAAGTAATAAACGTCCGTCTCGTCCGAAAGCCGCCAACCAAGTGAGCCCGATCGTCAGTCGCTGCTTGTATTTATACTTCCACCACTGGGTCCAGCCTCCTCATTGCTATTTTCTTGTAAGACGGCCGTTCCTGCATTTAAGTCGTCCTCGACTGTGCCACCACCTTCACCACCAGGTCTATCAGAGTCTCGGTCATCAATACCATCATCGCCCGTTAAGTCTACAAAATAAAATAAAAATCATTCGAACTGTTCAACGCAAATATTAAGTCGATTAGTATTCACTTAGAGCTGTATCTTATAAGTGTCATGTTTTTGCTTAATAATGTAATTCATAGAAAAATATTAATTCAAAACAGCTCTAGACAAATACTGTAAAGATCAAATGTATAACGAGTAATGAGAATCCGGACTTCCCATAAATCGCGATACATTATTTCTTTAAGAGAAAACCCAAAAGAAGTGCAAAAATGATATCGTTCTTACGCCTTCATTCAGTTCTGTGGCAGAGGCCTCGCGTTTGCATGCCATACTTGCGGATTTATAGCAATCATGTACTATAAGTTCACAAGTTTAGTACACTATTCAATCCGAAAATACATACACAGAGGCCCCGCGTTATGCTTGCTATGAATCCCGGACTGATAGTGTTAATCGAATACATACACAGAGGCCCCACGTTATGCTTGCTATGTATCGACTAATAGTGTTCATGGAGTACATGCACAGAGGCCCCGCGTTGTGCTTGCCATGTACTCCAAATGGATAGTTACCATGTTCAAAGAAAGCTGAGCACGTTTCGGGTGTCCACTCGCCACGCCACAACACCATATTCTCGGCAGCAGCCTGAGTCTTCTTGCCGTAAGAGCCAGCAATTAATACCAGCTCGTAGCGATTATGTGGAAGTACCCGTGTAACTTTATATGGGCCACGCATACCAGAGTCCATTTTTCCAGTACTTTGTGAACTTTTGATGACAAACACAGAGTCGCCAATGACAAAGTTGCGTGGTTGTCGTCGGCCCTCATTGACATAGGCATCCTGGCGCCGTTGATTATCTGTAAGCAAACTAGAAGCTCGCTGTCGTCGAATGGTTAGTAAAGCCTCACGATTTGGTTGGGAGTCTTCAAATGCAACGTCTCGCACCAAGGACCTGATGACTGGTGTGGTCGCTTCCACACCAACGAGTAATTGTAGTGGTGAGGTTTGTGTGGTGGTATGCCTGGTAATGTTCAAAGTGAGCTGTACTTTCCACAGGGCATCAGCCCACTGCAATCCCTTACTTTCAACTTCAACACGTAACATATTTAAGACCGTTCGGCAGTAGCGCTCCACCTGACCATTCTCACGATGCATGCCGGGTGTGATGTAATGTATTGAAGACCCCAGCTCACTAACCCAGTGTTGGAAGGCTGTACTGTCATACATCCGCCCACGATCACAAACTATCGTGGACGGAGTTCCAAATAAAGATACTGCATTTGAGAAAGCCCTCTTCAACTCTTCGCTATCTTGCCTATGAATTGGGTACATCAAAATATACTTAGAGAAAGCATCAATAATTAATAAAATGTGTTTGTAGCCATTAGACTCTGGAAGTGGTCCCAGTACGTCAGTGTGTACAACACTAAAAGGCAAGTCTGACTTTGTCCACGATTCTATTGGCTGCAAAGGGGCTCTAGGAACCTTCTTACTTGACAGACAGACAAGACAATGGTTAACATATTTACGTACAAATTGTCTTAAGCTAGGAAACCAAAAGTGTCGCAGGATCAGCTCGGTCGTTCTGTCTATACCGATATGATTATGATCATCATGAAAAATTTGTAACAAGCTGAGCCTGTGACCCTTTGGTATAAAACATAACAGCCTAGGTTGTTCTCCTATAGGTGTGGATTTATAATACAACAGATCATTTTTAATTTCATACCTGGTTGAATCTAATTGACCATCTCTTAATCTAGCCATCAACTCTTGTGTTTCATTGTCAGCTGTCTGAGCGATTTTTGCCCAGTTATTGGGATTACGTATGTGTGAAACACGCACAGGAGGATGTCGGCTCAAGAAGTCGGCGTGTTGCATTAGACATCCTTTTCTGTACTCTAGTGTGAACTGAAAATCTTGCAGGTAAACCCACCAACGGGCTACCCTTGGAATTAAATCTTTCTTCTTTTCAGTTAGTTTTAGCGAGTTGCAATCCGTCACTATCTTAAAGTTAATACCAATAAGATAGTGTCGGTAATGCTGGAGTGCACGAACAATAGCCAACTTTTCTAGTTCATAGCTGTGATATCGTGATTCAGCGCCCTGGGTGGATTTACTGAAGTAACCAACAACTCTCTTTCTCTTACCGACATGCTCCTGCAGTAGAATCGCGCCGAAGCTAACCGCACTTGCATCAGTGTGTAGTTCGGTGGGTAAGCTGGGATCAAAAATCGCTAGGACAGGTTCGTTCGTTAAGCATTGAATTATGTAGTCCCTAGCTGTATCTTGCTCGGTACCCCACAAAAAGGGTTCGCCTTTTCTTAACAATTTGGCAATACAAGATGTTTTTGATGCGTAACCTGAAATATAACGCCGAAAATAACCAGCAAGGCCCAACAATTGACGAAACTCCCTCGTATTGGTTGGTTTTGGTGACCTAATGAGCGCCTCGATTTTACTAGGGCTCGGTCGTACCTGACCATGACCAATTAATCTTTCTAGATATTCAACCTCAGTAGCCAAAAACGTACATTTTTTAAGATTGATAGAAAACCCTGCATCTCTGAGAATTATTAAAACTGCTTTTAAATTTTGTAATCCATCTTCAATGGAATTGGATAGGATCAAAACATCATCTATGTATGTCAGAACCTTGCCAGAATCTATTAGGGACTTAAACGTTCTGGTTATGATCCTTTGATAGACAATTGGGGCATTGGCCAACCCGTAGGGCATTTTTAAATACTCATAATGCCCCTCGGGTGTCACGAACGCGGTTTTGCTGATAGACTCATCATCTTTTATAGGAACCTGGTGGAACCCTGTCGCCATGTCTAAGCTGGTGAAAAACCGGAAGTTGCCAAGTTTGTCAACATGATCGTCGATGAGCGGCAAGGGGAACCGCTCTTTAATCGTAATAGCGTTAAGCGCACGATAATCAACGCACATCCTATCACTCCCGTCTTTCTTTTTAACGAGGATGATAGGACTAGCGTAATCAGACTGTGACTCTCGGATTATCCCCTTACTGAGCAAATCGCCGACAATGTCGCGCACCCTGGCCTTCTCGTCCACCGAAAGCTTGTAGGGACGGTGATATACCGGAGTAGTCGCAGTTAACTTTATCTCCATACTACCTGTATTAACAGTGGAAAGCGCTGTGCCAGAAATAAATAAATTAGAAAATTCTGAAATTATATTTGCTAATTTTGTTTTATTTTCACCTAAAGGAGTATTAACGTTTTCTACCTGCGGCTCTGTTGAATTTACCTGGTATACAGAAGGAGTACCTTCAGACCTAAACAATCGTTGTGCATTGTGAGAACGAATGTATGTTAATCCTTTTCGATTTAAAACATCAGTACCTACCTATCAGCACTGGGGCATTCATGCATTCGGATGGAACCACAAATAAATCAACCTCTAATGATATCTCTGGAAGTTCAACTATAGCCGTTACGTATGAAGTTGATTCAATTTCTTGCCTTCCTATCCCTCGCATTTGACGAAAAGTCGGTATTCTGTGTAAATTTAAATATTTTAGTGCTAACTCGGAAATAAGTGAAATATCAGAGCCACTAATCAGAATGTCTACCGGTATTTTTAGGGTTCCGTACCCAAAGGGTAAAAACGGGACCCTATTACTGAGACTTCGCTGTCTGTCTGTCTGTCTGTCTGTCCGTCCGTCCGTCCGTCCGTCCGTCCGTCTGTCACCAGGCTGTATCTCATGAACCGTAATAGCTAGACGGTTGAAATTTTCACAAAAGATGTATTTCGGTTGCCGCTACAGCAACAAATACTAAAAACAAAATAAAACAAATATTTAAGAGGGGCTCCCATACAACAAACGTGTTTCAAAAACTACAAGGGAATCGAGTAGGTCGTGGAATTCGAAATGGCCGCCCTGTCTGTCAAATATACCAGTCTGCCTTCACTTACCAAAGAGTTTCTTATAAGTTTCAGATTTTCTTGGTGCCAAAGTTTTTTTTTCTTTTTTTTTTTGAGTGGTGTGGTCGTATGAAGGGAGTCAGGATCGAAGCTAAATATTTCACATTATCCTATCAAATTTAAAAATTGGATGTAAATCATTTTAGGGTTTCGTACCCAAATGTCATAGTGGTACGGAACCCTTCGTGCGCGAGTGTCGCACTTGCCCGGTTTTTCTTTTTTTTTAATTACAGCTGATATTACGTTTTCTCGTTTGGGGTCGATTCTGAGCAAAAATTTACTTCAGTTTTAGAGGAATTTGTAATGGAACGTTGTTTTTGAAAGCACACATCTTCTAAATGACCGTTGCGTCTACAGAAATTGCAAAATTTACTATTTCTACCAGATGAAGTTCCAGGTATTACGGCTTGAGTGTTAGCAGGAACTTGAATTGACGAAGTACTGTCAGTTTTAGGCTTTTTAGGACAATGCCACTTCTTGTGACCTACCTGACCACAAATAAGACATTTCATATTACGATCATCGGGCCCTGACACATTATGACGTTTTCGTTGGCTATATAAATAATTACCACTTGTAGTACGATTAATAGCGTTAAATTTGTTATTGTCAGCTTTTGGTTTGACATAAGCACATAAAAACTCTACTAAATCCCTACAGTGTGGTTTAGCATTAGTTGCCGCCGCCTTTACTTGAGGATCGGTGATACCCCGCACGACAATAGAAACTTTTAATTCGTCGGATATACCTTTCACTATGTTTAGACGTAAAAGGGACTTACGTGCGTACTCCGCATATGTTGCATACTTATTAGAATTCGTATTCATCACTTCATAGAGAATGTTAGCGAAATCAATACTACGTGGACATAATGCCTTAAATTCATTTTTGAAATTGGTCCACGTTCTGTCACTGGTGACCCAATCATTTAACCACGACTTTGCTTCTCCGCGTAAACAACCTCCTATTCGTCCGAGGCATTCCCGATCGTCCCAGTTATTAAGATTCCGACCGCGGTCAACCTCAGCGCACCACACTTCGAAATCATGTACATTAGGATCGAATGGAGATATATAAAAGCTATGGGATTTATCTTTAATTAAAGCCGACAAAACGCCTACAATTTTATCAGTTTCATTGCTTTGCCTATCTAAAGCGACCGTGTTTATAGTTGGTGTGATCTCACTCGTCATCGCCTCCCGAGTAACCCCTGAACCCGACTCGCTGGCAGGTACAGACGCTAACAAAGGCAGCGATGACGGCGTCTGATTTTCGGCAGTCGAACAAGACGGACGACGATCAGGTGTTGACGACAAACTACCCTCAATGGCATCAAGTCTAGAAAGGATTCGGTCTAACGCTGTATTGTAAGAGCTATCGTCACGATGTCACGTTGGAAAGTCACCTTGAGGAGGTGACTCCTACTTTAGCCTACCTGCCTGTCAGATGAGCTAATTGGAAATGAAACAAGCTAGTAGGTGACAAACAATATAAGTTTTAATTATAATAGAAATAAGGAGACAACAACAATTTATCTAAGTTCCTACTTATAGTTTTTTATATTAAATTAATTAAGATAAGTTAAGTTAAGTTTAAGTTTAATATTGTACTTTTAAGAGACAGTTATTTTAGTTAAATTGATCAAGAAGTTAAATTTAATTCGTTGAGCTAAGGGTTCGTGGTGGTCCGAGCCTTTCTGGCCAGCAACAGATACCTCCAAGTACAGAGATGTTAGGTGTACTTATCTCAAGGTCCTCGTCATCTTTATGGTTGGGTGGCTATAGGGTCGGTCACTCCTTCCTTCATCCCATGGACATCACCTCCGGGGCCTTATCTGGAGGCATTATAGTAGGCGGGGTGTGGACCGCGTGGGTGTTCCCTGGAAAGCCATTGAAGCAGATGAGGACAAGCACCGGAAGCCCCCTTATGCAAGTCATCATGCCGGACCATTGAGATTTACAAAATTGATTGTGGTTGTCTCGGCATGGTGTCTTACACAAAGTGTGGGTGAAATACCTTCATACAGGTCAAGACAGTGCAAAGAAAATAACATCATGAGGTAGCCAAAGCTAAACACATCGCTTCAGCAGATGGAATATGTGTGCGAACAGAAACTCTTATTTCAATGTGAAAATACATTCGTACATACAAAATATTGCTAGGATCATCTCGTGTAAGCGTTTCTTCCTCGAGCAGCGAAGCAAAACGTAAGGATTCATTTAGCCCTAACGAGATGAAATAAGGTTTGGTAGTACGAGGAACAAACACAAGACAACCGCATGTGGGCCTTCAATATTTCTGAGAAACGGCAGTGCAGTTTTCAAAAGATTGACAGTAAAACACTCACCAGTAATGGGAATAAACTTTGTTAGTTAGTTTAAGCTGAATGTTATTAAGAAAATTAAAATAGGTCAAATCGTGACTGTTCACAAGAAAGTCTAGGAAAAAGTGGACGAGTCATGGCCGTTGTTGTATTTTTGAAAGATCAACGTCAAAAATATTATTACTGTCAGTCTAGGCGCAGTCGCAGAAACTTTTTCCCATTCAGCCCTTCATGCAGTGTGAGGATTTTTTATATTTAAGATATATTTTGAGTTAAGGTCGTTCAAAATATTAATCCTTGGTTTATTAATAAATAATTATGAATAATTTAAATCTATATGAACATTAGTAGTGGTATTTCTATTTTTATTTGATCTAATCTGTCGGTGAGGAATTTATGTTAATGGCAACTGTCGATTTATTTTAAAATATCTATTTCCCAAACAGCAACACTTTCATTGGTTCACTGTCTTTGCTGTGCTACTGCTCGCTAGATGGCGCTACTCGTATCAAATTAGGCTTAAAATAAAATAACTATGTAAATATATATGTATATATGTTACATTACCCCTCTTCTTCAGTAAAAGGATTTTGTCCTGTGATAAAAATCCTTTTTCTATTCTACACAACTGATACTCACTCGTATACATCTGCCTATCATCATTACCTTTCATTCTTCATCAATACGCTATGCAACACCAATTATTTATCAATTGATGACGCATCCTATCATAAGAAGGGTCTTCCTAAGTTGAATTCGTTTAGGAAGAGACCCAGAGCTCAAGATTGTTGGTTGTTAAGTAAGTGGGTTAAGTATGTGCATATAGCATTTATTATGTTAATTCATAAGGTAGATTTCCTTTGAATTAAGATTAAGGTAGGTATTACAGTGAATACCTGAGATTTATGATTGCGTACATGGGTTTTAAGAGAGTCCCAATGTACTTTAAGAATACTGGAATCCTAAGAGAGACCCAAAGTATAAGTTTAGCACTTACTAGCATATCCGAATCCTAAGAGAGATTTACGGTATATGAGTTTAGTACCTTAAGAATGCCCGCGTCCTAAGAGAGACTTACGGTATTAAGTATTAAGAGTGTGTGTTTAAGGCTTATATTAAGAGTCCACAGCAAACCGCCCTATTGAGTTTAGGCTTATATTAAGGGTCCTCAACAAACCGCCCTATATTACCTAAGTATTTTGTGTTTAAGGCTTGTATTAAGGGTCCACAAAAACCGCCCTATATTAAGTATTTTATTCTACCTATTACTTGTTTAAAATCCCCATAAGCCGAACGCCGATACATTAATCGTTAACGTCGTCAAGGTTATAACAAGTGGTGAATGTTTTAAGTGTGTATAAACATACATAAATATTGAGTAACTGTATTAGTACTTAGATATACTTAAATTTAAGATAAGTCACAGATATATTTAAGATAATATATTTAAGATAATATATTAAGTTTAATTTAAGAGGCCAAGGTATAATATTGTGGTTTTCCATAATAAGTTACAATATTAATGAAGTCTAGAATAATCATCACTCAAGTTTTGTCACTAAGTTTTTATTTTTTATTTTAAGTCTAAGTAAATTAATGGTATTTAAGTCTAAGTAAGTCTAAGAAGTGCCGAACCTTTTCTAGGAATTAGGTTATTGTTTCCTTTTTTGCAAGCCATCAGTCTCAGGTATCCGTTGAAGACGGTTGTGTAAGTTTAGTAAACAAATTATAAATAATTGTTTGCATCATAATTGGTTTAGCAATTTGAGATAAGTTAAGATTTGAGCTTTATTTAAGTTTGTTTAGTTATTATGATTTTTATTTAGAAAAAAAAAATTTTTGACCAGTGGTCTATCTATATTTTTATTTTATAAAGTCTATGTTTATTTAGTTTAAGTTTTGTTATTTTAAATAAACTAGTTATTCACTTATTAAGTATTTGGTTCACTGCTTGAAGAGTCACACTTACATTACATTGTTTAAATGTAGAAGAATTTAGTACACAATAATATGAGGTTATTTTTTAAAACTGTTATGAGAAAAAGTACAAGTGTTGATGTTTAAGATACTAGGTGTTCATATTTTATTAAGACAGTAACTAAGTAACCCAGCAAAGTTAATTTTAAGTTTTTTAAGTTAAGATCAGAATTATTAAGATTTTTGAGTTTACAAGTTAAGAAGTCGTTGAATTGAAACAAACAAGTAGTACTTACATCAACACTTGCAGTACAGAACTTACACAATATACCTAAAGACCTACCTAATACCACAACCGAGAGAACCGTTTGAAGGTATCTGCTGCTACCAAAAGAACCACGTTGAGGGGCGCCACTTTGTCACGTTGTGCAGGGAGCGACACACGTTGGTGCCACTTTGTCACGTTGGAAAGTCACCTTGAGGAGGTGACTCCTACTTTAGCCTACCTGCCTGTCAGATGAGCTAATTGGAAATGAAACAAGCTAGTAGGTGACAAACAATATAAGTTTTAATTATAATAGAAATAAGGAGACAACAACAATTTATCTAAGTTCCTACTTATAGTTTTTTATATTAAATTAATTAAGATAAGTTAAGTTAAGTTTAAGTTTAATATTGTACTTTTAAGAGACAGTTATTTTAGTTAAATTGATCAAGAAGTTAAATTTAATTCGTTGAGCTAAGGGTTCGTGGTGGTCCGAGCCTTTCTGGCCAGCAACAGATACCTCCAAGTACAGAGATGTTAGGTGTACTTATCTCAAGGTCCTCGTCATCTTTATGGTTGGGTGGCTATAGGGTCGGTCACTCCTTCCTTCATCCCATGGACATCACCTCCGGGGCCTTATCTGGAGGCATTATAGTAGGCGGGGTGTGGACCGCGTGGGTGTTCCCTGGAAAGCCATTGAAGCAGATGAGGACAAGCACCGGAAGCCCCCTTATGCAAGTCATCATGCCGGACCATTGAGATTTACAAAATTGATTGTGGTTGTCTCGGCATGGTGTCTTACACAAAGTGTGGGTGAAATACCTTCATACAGGTCAAGACAGTGCAAAGAAAATAACATCATGAGGTAGCCAAAGCTAAACACATCGCTTCAGCAGATGGAATATGTGTGCGAACAGAAACTCTTATTTCAATGTGAAAATACATTCGTACATACAAAATATTGCTAGGATCATCTCGTGTAAGCGTTTCTTCCTCGAGCAGCGAAGCAAAACGTAAGGATTCATTTAGCCCTAACGAGATGAAATAAGGTTTGGTAGTACGAGGAACAAACACAAGACAACCGCATGTGGGCCTTCAATATTTCTGAGAAACGGCAGTGCAGTTTTCAAAAGATTGACAGTAAAACACTCACCAGTAATGGGAATAAACTTTGTTAGTTAGTTTAAGCTGAATGTTATTAAGAAAATTAAAATAGGTCAAATCGTGACTGTTCACAAGAAAGTCTAGGAAAAAGTGGACGAGTCATGGCCGTTGTTGTATTTTTGAAAGATCAACGTCAAAAATATTATTACTGTCAGTCTAGGCGCAGTCGCAGAAACTTTTTCCCATTCAGCCCTTCATGCAGTGTGAGGATTTTTTATATTTAAGATATATTTTGAGTTAAGGTCGTTCAAAATATTAATCCTTGGTTTATTAATAAATAATTATGAATAATTTAAATCTATATGAACATTAGTAGTGGTATTTCTATTTTTATTTGATCTAATCTGTCGGTGAGGAATTTATGTTAATGGCAACTGTCGATTTATTTTAAAATATCTATTTCCCAAACAGCAACACTTTCATTGGTTCACTGTCTTTGCTGTGCTACTGCTCGCTAGATGGCGCTACTCGTATCAAATTAGGCTTAAAATAAAATAACTATGTAAATATATATGTATATATGTTACAACGAGTCCTCGATATATCGCGGCGTCTCGGGGTCCGAGACCTGGACTGTCGCGTGCCACGCTCATTACGGTTATCACTACGCTCGATAGATCTATTTTTCCTACGCTCTCTATGTTTACGCGAAGGACTCGACATTATCACCAAATGTGTCCAATTAAAACAACAAAAATATCAACCATAAAAATAATTCAAAAACTTACGCAGTCATGGTGATTTACCAAATAATAAAGTCTAAGGACGGCAGAATTATCGGATCGCTCGTAAGCGATCCCACTTCTGATCTTACAAACCACGTGAATTTAACTTTAAAAAAAAAATTACAACAGTACGACTACAGAACCTATTTATTTATTTATTTAACTACCCACTAATACATTTATAACCAAACGATTAAACTAATTCTAAATCAACTTTGAAACCACTAAATAAACTAAAACACTCAATCTATACTGAACAAAGAAAGTAATAAACGTCCGTCTCGTCCGAAAGCCGCCAACCAAGTGAGCCCGATCGTCAGTCGCTGCTTGTATTTATACTTCCACCACTGGGTCCAGCCTCCTCATTGCTATTTCCTTGTAAGAATATATATATATATAATGTAGCTATTTCGCAACAAATATCTGCCAAAAAACACTTGGGTTTGGTATACCTTAGTTGTCGAAATCCATTCAGCAGTTTGGATGATACAGACTAAACAGGCAAAGTCATCATAACTTCAAGTTAATTTATGAACGTAAATCGACCACTGAAAGCATTTAAAATACAAATACTAACGTCGTCAAAATTCAGCAGTTAATCTCCAAAAGTTTTCCAAATTGATATGCAAAATGATGTAACTTCGTAGATAATTCGTCACGATCATTAATTTAATCGTGTTAATTCTTAAAAAGGTTTCGTGTAACGTTTATTTTTACGAGTGTTTTTTACGTCAAATACACGTAGATTGAGTGTGTGGAAGCATAGACCAGGATGTGACCGTTTGTAACCCTACGTCATTAAGCAGGATGACTAATTGACAATGTCGTTGTCAACCGGACTCGCGCACGAAGGGTTCCGTTCCGTACCATTATTATCACAAAAATATCACGTATGGTGTATGGGAGACACATTTTAATATTAAATTTATTTTGTTTTTAGTATCTTTTTATTTTTTATATAGCGGCAATAGAAATACATGATCGTTGAAAATTTCAACTATAGGTATATATGACGGTTCATGAGATATACAGACTGCGGTGACAATGCCTGGCGCGGTCATTACTTGGATGGGTGACCGAAAATTTATGTAGTAAATCTGGTACTCGTTGATGTAAGGTTACCAACGATCGCATCCCGGTCTAGCAGGGCCGAGGCTTGAGATAGGTCTGCAGCGCGCCCCTCCCTCTCGTTAAATTTTCACATGCACTTGACGGGCCGACCTGGCTTACGTTAATTATGAAATCTCATTTGAGAGTGAACCTACACGTTTGAGTAATGACTTCTGAAATGGGCAGAATTCGAATATAAAAGTTTTATTTTGTACGAAGATTAGGTAAGTTGAATAACAGTTTACCTAGTAGTTGGCGCCTCGGAGATTTACCAGTTTCTCAGCTATCGTTAAACCATTTCCTAGCCGATGCATTCCAAAAACAGTTAGGTGAGGAACTAAATAAATCCAGATCTAGATCGGGAGCCAGCCCATTCATAAATCTATCAGATCTTACAAAAAAGTACTTTAATGTATTTAGTCGCAGTTATTGGCACGCATAAAACAACACTTGTCAAATTAGAAAATTCTCTAATAGATAAATTAGGAGGTTTGAGCACAATCCTGGGTAGAAGCTCTGGATAATCTACCCTTGACTCAGCTATTTTTAGATAAAAAACAATATGAGCTATTTCACGTCTAGATAGCACCTCAAGAAGAAGGACATGGAAACGGAGCAGATGAGGCTCGCACTAGGGCTGTATTGCCCGTGTTGGCCTATACCAGTTACTAAAATATACCGACTCGTACAATAATAAGGCAAAAAAGAAAATTTTTAATTTGCCATCTGTATTAACAATGATTGATAAATATTTATTATTATTATTGATGAGAAATAAATATTTATTATTATTATTGATGAGAAATAAATATTTATTATTATTATTATTAATGATTAGAATTATTAGAATAATAGATAAGATTTTAGATTTAGTGCTTACTTTAATGTACTTATCCCCATGTTGTAAAGGGAGCTGTAAAAGTCGCGAAACGTTGAGCGTTGAAACAATGCTAAAAGTAATAAACACCACGCGATTAAAACCGAAAAATGTATTTAATTTCAATACAACATCGCAAAAACAGAAGAAAAATCAAAATAAAATTAGACGAGACAAGAATGCAAAATGAAGTTCATACTAGTGGACCTCTTCTGAGCTGCTATAGTAAATACTATATTATGAAAGACAGAAAGAAAGAAAATAAATTTATTCAGACAAACACACAATGACACAACTAGGTACATAACAAGACAAAATAAATTAATATAAAAAAGTAGATACATCGTTAACATGGAACAAAACCGCCGCCGCGGCTTGTATTATGCCGTATCAAGTATGGGACATAATAACCCAGAAGCTCCATCTACAACGTGCTATTAGTTTTTAAGCTTTTGCTTCATTTCTTTGTTTTATCATAAGGTAATATGAAAACGTAGCTTTAATGATCTGAAATGGGAAAAACGAAAAATCAAACGAAAAGTGATCTATTTACGAGTATTTCTTGAATTTTGGTTATTTGAATACTTGCTAGTGTAAAGGACTGATTAAGTCTCTGGCATAGTCGATGGTGTCTCCGAAACTTGAGTTACTTTAGGACACCATGTGATGGAATCTTTTCTGTTTGTTTAGATCTCCTCCATCCAAATATATAAGTTTCATCAAGCGACAAGAGATCGAAAAAAATCAAGACGGCGTTGGTTGACCATGCCAAGGTCCATACGTAGATTTAAGATATCCTTTGTGATTGTCTTGTTTTATACACTCAGATAAGGTAAGTTGAAATAACTATTTCTTTACTTTGGTACCTTTACATGGGTAGGTACGTACGTTTATAGCCGGCTCTGCTCCTGTCTTCGTATTACAAGCTGCCATGAACTCCAATGATGGTTGCACTCTACACAATAGCATCCATACCATCTTCCGATTTATTACAGGCATATCTTCCCATGGTAAAAAGTACACCAAATTCGATAGGTCATCGGTCTGAAATTAAATACAATAAAAAAATTGTAAATGTCGGTTTTGAATCGCTGTGTTGTGGCAAACAATTTTTTCCCACTGTCACTTTTCACAACCCATCTCTTCATACCCTAGCTGGTCATAGCTTGGGACGCTATACCATATATGCATAGGTGTGTTCGAGGAACGGGTTGTGTGTCACTTTTCACAGGTAAGGAAAGGAATACAGCAACAAGAGTATAGTCCAACAAGATAACTCATGGAAAGGTAATAAAAACCTACCAGAATTCGAATATATTCCATTACATATGAAGATAATATCAGAAAACCTTGAAGGTACGGAATCATAAGTCCGAAGGTAACTAAAGTTCCTATGTCCTGAAAAAATTAAAAGTCAGAGTAATGGGATCGATACTCCTAGTTATTGTTGATTTGTTATTGTTGCTGTCAGAGATAATAAATCCTGTTGCTTTCTTTGATAGCAGCCGTTGGGTCAAGTTAGACAGAAATAAGAAAAATTGGAATTTTTATTTAAAAATGATTGGGAAACATTATTTCTTAGTGTTAATCCACAGGGCTACCCGTGGCGAAGCGGTCAAACGCGTTGGTTCGGATTACCAATAGGGTTCGAATCCCGCCGGGTACTAAAGAAAGAAATAATGTTTACATGTTTGGAATGTGTCATCTTTTATTGTAATCATTTCCATGTACTAAGGGAAGTTACAAGCAGAGTTGAACTGCAAAGTTCGCCGGTAGATGACACTACGAGGCCTTACTCGGAAGAACACATGAGAAGGTGCTTTCTTAATTTCGACCTTACGGGAGGGCTACCCGTGGTGAAGCGGTCAAACGCGTTGGTTCGGATTACCAATAGTCTCTGTAAAAATGAACGAAATGTATCTCCGTTTTATTTCTTTTCGAATGAATATTTTGGAAAACCTTGTGGTGGGGCCCCGATAAAAATAAAATCTTAATCAGAATAATATCGATATTAAGGTAGAAAACTAAATTTTTCATAATTTATTTTGGTATTATGTTTGTATGGAAATGGTAACAATACCCACCTTAAGAAGAGCTGTTTAGACTGTTCGTTGAACTATATACCTATCAGTCAGTCAATCAATCAGAACTTTAAATTTTATATGTACCTAAGTATAGATAACTATATCAAAATAGACTTACCAAATTCCGAGATGTTAAAGCATAAAGTACTACAGCTCCTTGAAACAAATTCTGCATGTAGATAAATATAATGTACCATTCAAAACAATTCATAAGTATGTCGAGTGTTCTATAAAATCAGATATTGCAATTAAAACATGATTACTGAATTCCACTACAGGTAGTGGAATCAAGCTACCATGATGATTATTTTAAAAACAACTTACTCTTTAATCCAATTATAATCCAGAAACAACTCAGTCAGTATCATTTTAATCTCATTCTGCGACTGTCCTATCGAGAAACGAGTCTTCAATTTATTACTAAATATCATTATATGCCCTATGAAATGGCATATACCGGTGAGCATTAGAGAATCAAAGCTGTACATGACAGACACACCAATGTACGTGCAGTATATTTGTACAGTTTGGAAGATTACCCAGTAATGGAAATTGGTCTCATAGTCAAATGGAGTCCACATGTACACAGAAACTTCCAGTCTGACAGTAATATTCTTTAAATCTTGATTGTTCCTGATGCTGCGTTGGATTGGTACAGCTATCCATCCAGCTGCGCATACATAACAGCAAATTGCAAAGGCGTAGTACGTATATTTGAAAAAGCGTTCCGCCGTTACTAACCGCTGAATTGAAATAAAAAATAATAAATATAAATAAATAATAAATAAATTCTGTGAACAACACACAGCGCCATCTAGCCCCGTGGTAAGCGACTTAGCTTGTGTTACGGTGACTAGACAACGGATATAATACTTATATTTATTTTTCTTTTGTAAATACATACATATTATACATAGAAGGACACCCAGACCAGACACAAATATTTATTTTATAAGCATAAATACTTGCACCCGGCGGGAATCGAACCCGCAACCTCCTGCATTGCAGTCGCGCTTTCGCACGACGCGCCACAGAGGTCGTCAAATGAGAGCGTCAAGTGAGATAGATAGATAGAGATAGATTTATTAAGAAAATTGTCATGGCCGTTACGGAGATACTGTGTAAGTCGAATAATTTCATTAGCTGTTCAATAAACAGCTTAACTATTACTATAAATAATTTCAAGGAAAAATACTTCTTTACAATAGTAAGTTGAAACTAGTAGACATGGGAATCCGTATAAATTCTTCGCTGAGGTTAGAACCTCCCCTCACGTTTGAGTTTAGGTTTAAACGGTCTGACGGAGCCGGACGTGAGTTTGAGACTCGCCGTGAATAAATTTATGTAGATATGTCTAGAGCATTAAAAATATATTAAAAGACACGAAGGGTTCCGTACCACTATGACATTTGGGTACGGAACCCTAAAATGATTTACATCCAATTTTTAAATTTGATAGGAAAATGTGAAATATTTAACTTCGATCCTTACTCCCTTCATACGACCACACCACTTAAAAAGAATAAGAAAAAAAAACTTTCGCAATAAGAAAATCTGAAACTTATAAGAAACTCTTTGGTAAGTGAAGGCAGACTGGTAATTTGACAGACAGGGCGGCCATTTTGAATTCCACGACCTACTCGATTCCCTTGTAGTTTTTGAAACGCGTTTGTTGTATGGGAGCCCCTCTTAAATATTTGTTTTATTTTGTTTTTAGTATTTGTTGTTGTAGCGGCAACCGAAATACATCTTCTGTGTAAATTTCAACCTTCTAGCTATTACGGTTCATGAGATACAGCCTGGTGACAGACGGACGGACGGACGGACGGACGGACAGACAGACAGACAGACAGACAGACAGACAGACAGACAGACAGACAGACAGACAGACAGCGAAGTCTCAGTAATAGGGTCCCGTTTTTACCTTTAGGTACGGAACCCTAAAAAACCCTCAACTTTTTACTAAACGACTGACGCCGTTCGAAGATCAGCTCTTTCTCAAAGCAAATAACTGGGGCTATTTATAAACACATTTTAATTTTAATAAAATACTCGCTGACCCGACAGACGTTGTCCTGTCGTTTAGTATAAAAAAATGGCTATCTATCTTCGTACCAAAATTCATCAAAATCGGTTCAGCATTTTTTCTTTCATAAGAACGAATTAAAAAAGAATTATCGAAATATGTCTAAAAGTTTAAGTGTGATGCCGTGACCAAGGGAAATAGGGATTGATTTTTATATAATAGAATAGATAGAAGATAGATGTAGGTATGTTGGTCATAAGGTATGTATTTATGGGCCTTGGTTGCCTGAAATAAATGGTTATTATTATTAATAGATAGATAGATGAACGCTTTATTTGCACAACTTAAGTACAGAATCACAAAAGCTTAAAAAAATATATAAAATTGCACAAATGGGCGGCCTTATCGCTAAAAGCGATAAGGCCGCCTATTTAGCCGCCCAGTAATATGTTGTTTTGAAAAGATTTTTCGCTCAGGTTTCTTATACCTGGTAAAATTAAACTGACACGGGCATGTGCCAAGTGTCAACTTAGATTTAGGTAGTACTATTGTCTGACTCAAGGTGAAGAAATTTTCGAACTATTCGGCAAGTATTTAGAATTGCTGCTTTCTGTAACGTTAAAAAGGTGTTTTTGGGCAAATAAAGTAAATTAAGACTATTGAATAAATATTTTGGGATTATTCCGGTTGTAGAAAGAACTATAGGGACAATTGTGACTCTTTCCTTTTTCCATACTCTTTTTATTTCCTCTTGTAGTTCTGTATATTTCGTAATCTTTTCTGTTTGTTTATTCAAAAAACACAACATACAAAAAGAAAAATAATATAAAAGGTGAAAAATAAATAAATAATAAAAAAAAACACTAAAACGAAAACTTAAATCTAAAAAGAAAAAAAACCCGTCGTCGAAGACGGGTGTCTTCCCGAGACAGTCCCGAGACATGGTCCCCAAAATGCTGACGGCATTCCTTCTCTGAATAGCGAGACTAACTCGCTGAGACAGAAAACCACCAGCTCTGGGATCACCGGTCGCCTCAATCAGACGCCCCGAAAACTCCCTTAGGAACAATCTTGCACTGGGGCCCCAACAACCCAAAGTCTCAAGGCCCACTGCAGTAAAAATGTAGCAGCCGGGAATCTGTTTCTGTTTGTTATTATTATAAACCCATAAAGGAAGAAAGAGTATTATTATTTTATTTTACCTCTTTTACAAATGTATCTTCAGGATTCTTGAAATACAGGTTGTGTAAATGAATTTTACTCATGAAAACTTTAAAAAAATCTTTGTAGGCCTCCGTTTGTCCTAATATTAGCTTCACCTAAAAAAAGCCGTATTAACACAAATTCCTCACTCACATTCAAATATTTTTGGTAGGTATGTCAGTTCCATGGGGACCATTATTTTAATTTAATTATTTATAACAAAGAAAGATTGAACCAAAAGTTTGTACTTGGATGCAAATTTAAAATAAATAAGAATCTAGATCACTTAGTGGAAGAAGTAAAACGTGAATATATAGTGTTTAAAATTCAAACGCATTCAAATTTCGCACAAAATCTAGTTAACCGATTAAAATATAAGTACAATTATTAACAAATATTCTTACCGCAATATTACATGAAATTGTTATAATTGACAACATCACCGTCAACTCCGCAAATGAATAATCGTTGTAGTATAAGCAGAAGAAAATAATTTGTGACAATGTTGTCACTGGCTCAAATACCACTATCAACCAACCATGCAGGCGAAGTAACTTGTTCTTGGGTCTCTCATACCAAGACCATACTTGACCGTTGAGCCCAAGAACGAACAGAAAAAAGGCAATTCTCCGATAAAATGTACGATCTTCTGGCGCTTTCCTGAAGTAAAATAAGTCACTTTATCGATGAACTAGCTACGTCCCGCAGTTTTACCCGCGTAAGTCCCGATGCCGTGGGAATATCGGGATCAAAAGTAGTGTATGTAACTCCCTGATAAGGTAGTTTTCTAATGGTAAAATAATTTTTGAGATCGGTCCAGTGGTTTCGGAGATTACCCGCGTAGTAAAAATAGTTTCATAGAACTAGATGTACAACCATATCATGTCATATTTATATCTTTAACTAATCCTTAATATGTAATGTACCAAAAAAATACGACAAGATTAATAATTGAAACTTATAACAACAATTTGTTACGTTTCAATTATTGAAATTAAACCGTCAATATGGTTCCTTTGAAACCGTCAATACAGTTCCGAAGTGAAAAAAAGTTTCAAAATTCGAATATCATATTAACATCGATTTATTTAATGAAAATAGAGGGTTTCTAAAACTTGTGTAGATGAAAATAATAAACGTGTGTAATTTCCTCTTACAAATATTCTGCTTCTATTTCTTTTTTTGTTTTTTTTTTAGCCATAGCGGAATTAACTTTTTGAAAGTTAGTTTTAATAATAATTTACACGACTGAAATATTCGGTCACTGGATTAAAAATAAGTAACTACATTACGTATGACAGCCTATTTATAATGTTGTTTCTTATTCTTTTAATTATTCTAATTCAAAATAATTAATTGATAATTGTCATAATACGCGACTAAACGCACGCTAGGTGCGGTTCGGCGCGATGCAAACGCGATCGTGTAAGCTTGAAATTTGAATCTAACGCAATGCTGTCGTTTTGTTTTGTGTCTATTGGCGGTGCGTGCGTACGTAGGACATTACAACCGTCCCGCGCCGCACCGCATCTCATTTTATTCGCCAGTTACGTACCGCATCGGTTCGCTCCCAATCGCAATCGCGTACGTAGGACGACGAATTAAGTAATTATGCTGATATTGATTTTATAAATGAACGTATTATTCTAAAGTTGTATTCTATTATTCAATTCAAACAGCGCTTTGCAATTTTACCCACGTTAATTGATTAGAACTTAAAATGATTAACAGTTTTTAAAGACGTTATAATACGATATCTAGGTCCAATTAAATTCATATATAACACGATCAATCAATCCGACACACAACGGCAGCAAACATGGAATATCTATTGCCCGGGACTGCCGAAAGCACGGGCCCGCCGTTTTAACAACAGAAAAAAAACAAAAGACGTTTAAAAAATCTAATCCAATCTATTATAAATAATCCTATTCTATCCTATCCTACAAATATTTATAAACGCGAATGTATGTACGTGTGTATGTGACTTTGTCACTCTTTCACGCAAAAACTTCTAAACCGATTGCGATAAAACTTGAAATATACATAGCTGGAGACCCAGAATAACACATAGGCTTTTTATCCCGATATTCCCGCGGGATCGGGACATAGGCGGGTGAAACCGCGGGACGCAGCTAGTCTATTATAAATGCGAAATTAACTGTCTTCTGTCTGTTACGCTTTCACACCTAAGCCGCTAAACCGATATTGATGAATTTTGGTATAGAGATAGCTATGACCTTGGAGAAGGACATAGGCTACTTTGATCCCGTAAATCCCCCGGGATTGTGACGCGGGTGACACTAGTATAAAAATTAAAATCTGATGACAAAACAAAGGAAAAAAAATATAAATTACATAATTTAAAGTAGTTACAATTTGTGTTTAGTTTGTCTGATGTAGGTGTCTGATGTCTGATGTAGGTACTTAAGTATTATTTTTCTATTTTTTGGAAGTTCAGTAATAGGCCAAGCAGCAGGGAAATCACCTCTTACGTAGCCTTGCAAAAGGTGGTGTAACAAATTTTATGATTTTATGTTATTTAGCTAAGTTAGCTTGACATAAATTCAATTTCTTGACCTTGGGGCACGACGGGGTATGTCCGATATTTTGCTAATATTTCGTTTTTTGCACATAGTGCCTCGATAGTAAGTGATATGACAAAAGTGTCTAAGAACAGTATGTAGAAGTCAAAAACTCTTACATTCTGTCCATACTTTTTACCTGTAAGACTTACAGAATTGACATAATTCTGTAAGTCTTACAGGTAAAAAGTTACAATCAAAAAAAGAAAAAACAACATTATATAAAATCAGTATAGATTTCTACGACAATTATTTTTTAATCGTTTCCATAATAAGCAACAACAAATTATTTGTGGTGGCCGCCTACAAGATGGCGCTAGTAGTACGACACGGTGTCCTAAATGGCGCATTTAACATTTTTCTTCTTTTGATTGTAACTTTTTACCTGTAAGACTTACAGAATTGACATGTATGGACAGAATGTAAGAGTTTTTGACTTCTACATACTGTTCTTAGACACTTTTGTCATACGACTTATTATCGAGACACTATGTGCAAAAAGCATATTTAACTCAAAATATCGGACATACCCCGTCGTGCCCCAAGGTCAAGAAATTGAATTTATATCAACACCACCTTTTGTAATGTGATTTCCCTGCTGCTTGGCCTATAAACCTAAACAACAAAGACATGAAATTTTGTATACGTATCTAATTATGACAGTCCATTTAAAAGTCTACCTTGATTTAAAGATATACCTACTCCAGAGCTGGCTGAGCTAAGCCGCGCACAGACAGATGGACATGACGAACTACAAGGGTGTCTTGTTGACTACGAAACCCTAAAAATGGTTTATGTAACGTTACGTCAGTTTGGCGACATTTTTCGATATTTTACCTAAGGGCCTTATCATACTAGCGGATAGCGAGCGGATTCGGGGCGGAGCGGTCACGCGGCGAAAACGTCGTGCGCGGTCGCGTACGATCGTGTTTTGTACACTCAGTAACAGAATTTATTTATTAATATTTTATATTAATTTATAGTCAAATAACACGATTATACATATACAACCAATTACATTAATTGACAAGGAAAACAATTTCATTCACTTCAGAACTTCACTCACTTCGTTTCTTCACAGAATGTATCTAAGGAGGACATACTGCTGTTGGCTTTGTTGATTCGAAGCGCATGCGAACGCAAGTGCACAAAACAAAATAGTGTTGACGCGGCATATACGCGGCGCAACCGCTCCGCCCGAAATCCACCCGCAATCCGCTAGTATGATAAGGCCCTAAGATGCGGGGTATAGGGGTATGTTATTCCAAACGTCAGACCAACACCTTCCGTTGTCTGTGGATCGCCTACCGACATGATAGATGGCCTCTTTCATCTGATTCTTCCTTGTGAGCTATGAAATTTTTCAACTTAAACGATAAGGGCGCTCCGCGATTTTTATATCCCCATATAAATAATAATCATGATTTATAATATCGTTTACGTCGCTTGAACTATTTTTGGGTACTTATTCGATCTAGTTTTCTCCGGTTTGCGAGATCTGATATGGATTTCATTATTTTTAGTGCACTTTCATCTCTAGATAATTCTAAGAAGTCGGAAGTACACTAAAATGATGAATTTCGTATCCATTTCATACCCATTGAGGTATAGTACCAAATTGTAAAAATAACCGTAACTTTAATTTATTGAGGAGTTTTCTGATGAGAAGGTGGTTCCAGGTGTTTCATCAATCTGTATATTTTTATCTTTTTAGAGCCAAATATCATGGAAGAAGTTAAGAAATTAGTTATTTTCTGTATGTAGCTGAAGTTATTTTGTCTGTTTATAAAGTCGGATTTTATTTTTTTTTCATCACAAGTAGGTTGCAAATGTTATACGATACACGTGAGTATTGACGATTACGGTAATGGCCTCTCTTAAGATGCTCGCCTTCGACTTGGATCTAAATGCCGACTCAGCGGTAATCAATCACCAACATTGCACAGTTGTATCTTAATGTACTAATTACGTTCTAAGCTAATGCGTTACCTCAGCTTAAGGCTGGCTTGCACTGCTACATTGAACTAACTAATCCTGCCTAATTCGTGCAGGATCTCGATATTTTGTATTGACATTTGCTGATCCGAATTAGTTAGTTCTATGTTGCTGCCATCTTCAAGCCAATCTTTTACCCCCTTACTTATAAAAGACTAGCTGCGTCCCGGGGTTCACCCGCGTAAGTCCCAATCCCGTGGGGAAAAAAAGTTTAAAAGTAGCCTATGTTACTCAGGTTGAATGTAGCTTTGTCATGGTGAAAGAATTTCTGGCCCAGTAGTTTTTGAGATTATTCATAACAAACATACGACACACACAAAAATATAAATCTTTCCTCTTTATAATAATAAGTGTAGATGTAGATGATTAACTAACGGCTAAGTTATCGTTTGTCTGCCATCTTTCAAACTTTATGTCACAGTAAAATACAAACGATACATAGTTTATGCATCTGTTAATTACCGTTTATAAGTAAGAGGGTTAATGTTTTATGCGTACATGTCATTACGTGAACGAAAAAAATCAATTTAAAGGCACCGATCTTGCAAAATGTCTAACAAAAAATATTGGGGTCTAGCAACATTAATCTTACCTTTATTAGGCACAACTGCGTAAGGTTACGATGCGATTTTCCAATTTAATTATAAAAAATAAATTGATTACAAAATCGAAACGTGTCACAGTAAAGTCAGGTTCCGACAGCAAAATGAGCGGCGTCATTTTAGTGTCAGTCTAACACTTAACGATCGATTTCGTGTCTTGGCCACACTGTCAGGAAATGCCGTTAATTATCGTGATGATGGTTGTTGAACATTGGTGTAGTCACTCCATTAACGCGTTAACAGAATAGTCTCCATTCTCTTTATCCATACAAACGTAGTTTACATTTTCCTCCCTAAATAAAGATATTAGAGCAAAAATGTTTATGCCATAAAACTTTTATCTGTCATGTCATGACTATGCATCTATCTTTTTATTTTTTTAATTTTATTATTTTTTATTTTTATTTTAATTAGAAAATAAAAAAAAAATAAAAAAAGTAGATGCGTTGTCATGACAGATATAGGTTTTATGGCATAAACATATTTGCTCTAATGTCTTTATCCAGGGAGGAAAATGTAAACTACGTTTGTATGGAGAAAGAGAATGGAGATTAGCCTCTTAAAATGATTGCAACAATTATTGTCACAATGACAGGCATTGACAAGACGCGATGATGGTCGTTGAACGTTAGGGGGACAGTCTACCTACTCTTTTTTCCATTCAAACTTTACAAACGTAGTCGACTGTTTCCTCCCTGGATAAAGATATTAGAACAAATATGTTTATGCCATAAGTTCTTTAAAAGCCATGACCATGACCCTACGTTTTGACTTTTTTCATTTTCTAAATTTTCGGAATTTTATTTCTATTCTAACTAGAAGATAAAAAAAACCGAAACGTAGGGGCATGGCAGATATAGGTTTTATGGCATAAACATATTTGCTCCAATGTCTTTATCCAGGGAGGAAACAGTCGACTACGTCTGTATAGAGAAAAAGCATATATGTAGACTGTCTTCTTAACCTTTATTTCAAGTAAAACAATTTCATACATAAATAATGCTAAAAAAACAACAACTGTCTTCTTAAAATAATTGCAACAATTTTTGCAATAATTATCGCGTTGATAGGTATTGACGTTTCCCGCTACTATGGACAAAACTTAGGGCGAAAGAGTCGTAGGAGATAAACTATTCATATAATATTTTATGACCCCGCTCATCTCGCGATGGGAACACGATTTAAAAAGGTAACGCGCAAATTGAAGGGAATAAAAATGTTATACTAGTCATTTGCTGTTTTCGAAGACCTAAATTGAAAGTTTTTTTTTGAATTCACATGCAGCAAAAATGTCAGAGCGGAAATTGTACAGCTCTGTGAAATATCGTGCACAGCTGCAGTAGCTAATGAACTCGTTTCATGTTACTAATATTATGCATCATGTCCAGTAAAGTGAAATATTTTCATTTTGTATTTTTATGAATGTTAAAATAATATTTTGTATATAGCTCATTGAATTTCAGCTTACTTAAAGCTTTTAGCGCCGTTATCAAGTTGGGTACTTAAAATGGGGAATTTAAAACATGGTTTTCGAATAACTACTTTGCACGGCTCGATATCACGATGTTATTTCAATATTTATTATGAAACCCAATTATTATTTTCTACAATTAAAGTAATATAAATAAAGATTCGTCCCGCGGATTCACCCGCGTTAGTCCAAATCCCGTGGGAATATCAGGTAGAATATCAAGGAGTAACATAGGCTAGAAAAAGTATCCTCCTAGATAATGTGGTTTTCTAGTGGTCAACGAATTATTAAAATCGGCACAGTAGTTTTGTGGCCTATATTGTATTTGTTACAAACAAACAAATAAATATTTCCTATTTATAATCATTGATAATAATTTATAACATTAGGTGAAAATCATAGTACCTACTAATGGTTACCTATACAACGTGTTTCAAAGATGTTGATTTAATCTGAAATAAGGTGGTTCTACACGTCTAGGCGAACAACTTTAGTTCTACCATTTATGGAAATTCGAAGTAGTTTTTAAAAATTTTGAGTTTAAAGTTTACTTGAAAAGCAACTGTTTCTTAGAGAAAGGTCATTTATTGGCATTAAGTTTTGCATTATTTTCAGTTTGGACTACACACTAATTCCCTAGACTTGTATGGTATGTCTATAAATATCGAATGTGTGACAATTATTGTGTATCTGAATTCGCATGCAAGCAGACTATAAGTTAGGTAGGTAACAATTAACAATAAAGTCGTAAGTATCTTTACTAAGTGAATCTAAATGTTCGTTGCAAGCGAAATCAGACCTTACCTGAAAAGGTTTGCACTGAAAACCAGCGCTGTGGCGTATCTACTTCACAGCATTATGCTGAGAGCAACTTTTTTTTTATATCACTGTTTAGTTTAGTTAAGTTATTTGGCTATGCCTTGTTGTTTATGTATTTTCATGTAAGTATAGTGAATCAAAAATAAACAATTTTCTATTCTATACTATACTTACGGTAGGTCGCCACTTTTGTTGTTAATAGTTGTTTTCCTAAGAAAGAAGGTTACTTTTAAACGATTCCTATCAGAAACCCCTACAACTCGAAGTAAACCGTACACTACAATATATGATAAATTGAATATTTGCCTTATATTGAATTCGTCGATAAGACGACAAAGGGTTAGATTAGACTGCGGCAAGTTTTGGGATCATGAATTGCGATACATATAAACGAAAAAACCGGCCATGTGCGAGTCTGACGCGCGCACGAAGGGTTCCGTATCATTATAACAATTGGGAACGGAACCCTAAAATAAACACTGGACCAAGCGAAGTACGCAACAACGACGCACGTTTTCGGGTAATGCCGTATTCAACCTATGACGTCTCATCCCACGCATTATTTTTCTTCACTCAACCCATTTCTATTCCTCACTCGTCCGACGCTATTATTTATTTTTAAATCATTTATTGTTCCTTTAAGTATGCCTTACTCAACCTAAAGCGACAAATTCAATTAAATGGTAAATTTTAAAGTACAATCAGCAAAACCATTGTAATTACTTACATAAGTGTGTAAGTGTTAAGTGCTTTTTTGGATGTGAAACTGACGGTAATAATACATTTATTATGGTTCATGCACAATTGCACAGTTTCCACACCGGTGTTATGTACCTACCTGCGTTTTTCAAGCAACATATAATGACAAAATGTTATTTGTCGCTGCTAATTGCTAGAAGTTAATGTTTTGTCGCCGCTACTTGCTATAGAAGTTACCTAATGTATCAGTTGATATGTGGTAACATGGGTAATTAAACTACTCAATTATTTTAAGTGCTTGAGCCTGCAGTTAGCTTTCTTAAAAATATTTTTACCTACAAGAACCTAAGTCCTAACCATACCATACTTAAGTCATTTAGAAACAATGTAAAATACATATAGGTACAGAAATTCACTGAGATGTCAGTTGACGCCGTAGAGTAGTTGCTGAGGAGGCTGGCAAGCTGAAAGCATGAGTTTGAATCTTGCCACAACTGCAATTATTATTGTAGGTGCATATTTCATTACCAAGTAATTCAATCAATGACATATTTACCCGATTGTGAGTGGGTTATGTTTTTAGTTATTGTCCTACTTCATCAAATCGTACATACAACAAAAATACAAATCTTTCCTCTTTATAATATTATTGAAGTGATGAAGAAGACTAGCTGACTACGCGAACTTTGTTCCGCCTATAGTTCAGTAATATTCTGCAATCTTTAACAACTCAGAATAGAATTCTTCTTGTGATGAGCGCATTCGATCGACGCGAGTGAATTCGCCTCAGCTTGTGCGTGTCAGCGTGACTCTGTCGGGGTTGACCAAAAGCCGGACAGGCTGGACTTGCATAATTTGGCCGGACACGACTGTAAAAAGCCGGACACCTGGCAACCCTAGATGGAACTAATAATATTGTGAATGTATCTAATATTTTGTATTTCTCTATTACAGCTTCCACTTCGCAATTATAAGAGGTTAAATTAAAAATTCCAAGAAATGTGAATCAATTAAAACACAATTCAGAGAACAAGAAGCTTAAATTAAAATTGTTAAAATTAAGGAACAAATGTAAGACACTAAACGAAAAGCTTAAAGTTGCGTCTAAATTGATAAAAGATGAAACATTTCTTAAAATGATGGAGAGACTACCGAAGCCTGCTGCCTTATTAACGACTATGCAGTTGAATCAAAGTACAAAGAAACCGAAAGGAAGACGCTACACTCTAGATGAGAAAATAAAAAACTTTTATTTTTGCCTAGCCTCACATTTGACAATTCCGCCACCATTTTATCATACGACAAAGTGTATAATATGGACAGGCATGGCGCGGTGGTGCTTTGTAGTAATAAATGTTTTTTTCGAATAACTTCTGTTGGCACTATCTATTGCTGCCAAAGAGAACAAAGTATCTATAACTACTAAATTAAGTTTGGTGATTTAACTTGTAACTCATTTTTATGCTATCTGTACCTTCGACACATACTTTTGCTCATTTTATGATTTAGGTTGAGATAAGAAAACTTTTTAAAATAATTCAATGTGTTGAGCTAGGAATATAGTTTTAGACGAGTTAAGAAAATTATACCTAATAGGATGAGTTTCATAGGTTGAATACGGCATTACCCACGTTTTCATTTATCTTTACCATTAAGGCAGTTTATCACTATATGGCGATAGTGGTAAAGATAACACACGCTTATAGAGCTTTTAACGTGAAAAAAAATGTTTTTGTATGGGAGCGCCCCTTAAATATTGGTTTTATTTTGTTTTTGATGTTATAGCAACTACAGAAATACATCTTCTGTGAAAATTTCGACTATCTATCTATCACGGTTTATGAGATACAGCCGGGTGACAGACGGAATGACAGACAGCGGAGTCTCACTATTTAGGGCCCCTTTTTTACCCTTTGGGTACGGAACCCTAAAAAGGAACCCGTTCCACAAAAAATCACAGCCGCCCGCAACGTCACAACCTTTTGAACTCCGAGTTTTGGGTACAAAAGTTCCCGAGATCAACAATAGGTTAGCGGCAAGATTAATCGTCTTAGGAGCCGTCTGAACTGAAAGAACAATTTTTCATCTTTATGATAACGTTGAGTACCGGCCGCGCCGTTGCAATTGTCTGCTCAACGTATCATGGAGAGATTGCAATACAACAAAGAATAAAGTAAAATTAATTATATCAAATGTTCTTGATTCATTTTGAAACTGTTTCCTACAAGAAGACTGTTGATGTGAAACATCTATAGGCGCGTAATAGATCCTAACCCACTCCAAAAATGTAACGCCATAACATCAGAAATTCACCTTTTAAAAGATGAATGGATGGGTGGTTTTTGTTTCAAAGATGGGTCCACTTTAGATCCACTTCATGCTCTAAAAAGGTGGATTGAAGAGGAAAAAAAATGTCAGCCATCACGGGACGCCTGGCAGATGTGAAACATCAACAGAACTTGTCGATGTCTTCAACAAAATCTTTAAGTCAACAAAAAGATTTCATCATCCCGAGATTCGAACGCCGTCCTATTCGGAACAGAAGTCCGAGGCTCTATACAACGAGCCATTAGAAATTCACTCGAAATTAACTAAAACTAGCACTATGTGTAGGCATAACGTTTATATAGCATGGCGAGGCGTCACCATGGCCTGTATCGCCACGAAATTGTTTTAAGTTTACATGCGCCTATAGATGTTTCACTTCAAAAAATATACATAGATCCATTTGTGGATCTTCGTTGGTGGATCCTAGTGGAATGAGGCAGAAATCTTTGTATTAATAGCCAAAAACAAATAAACCACACTCATAGCACATTAGGAGGTTATTCGTCTCCTTAACAGTTAGAGTAATATTTTGAGTTATCAAGTCACGCACCACTCATGCTCCCATTTGGTACTCAATATTTCTTTTGCAATTACAGCAATTTATTTAGCCGAAAGGACTATTTATTAAATTAGCATCCATTTTCGTCTCGGTGAAAAGATTTCTTTTGTATAAGTAATATATTATATTAACTCTCGTTTCTTATTTTGCTTGTTTTTTGTTTCATTGAGAGTTTTTGTTTTATTATTAATTTAAAGTTCGTTAATAATGTTTTATTTTAAGTAAAAAACTACAGGAACATGAGATTTGGTTTTATTTTCTTTGTGCGTTAAAACGGAATATGTTTTATACCCAGGTTTTCACAGCCTACTGCTTTTTAATTTAAAGAAGGACTCATTAATGAGTTACCTAAAATTAACACAAAAAAAAACTCTCAGCTCTAATTACCTCGTACAGACCGTAAGCAGGACTGATTAGGTCCTACATAAGAATTGTTTGGCTGATTAAAAGTGTTTATAAACAAATACTAGCTGCGCCCCGCGGTTTCACCCGCGTAAGTCCCGATCCCGCGGGATTCACAGGATCAAAAGTTTTTGATCCTGTAAAAAACTGTTTTTATTTATATAGGTAAGACTTTCTAATTTATACTTATAAACAGTATAAACGAATAGACTCCGAAACTACAGGACTAATTTTTAAAAATTCTATCACCAAAAGAAAGTTACATTAATGAGTAGTAACTGGGCTACTAGTACACCATAAAATCTTAGTGAATTTTGGTGTTTGAAATGAGATTTATTAAAAATATAATAAAAACCCTTCGCCTTCGGTTCACCAGACCGGAGGTTCGTAACCAGTTACTGAAGAAGAATATCATATAGATTAGGAGGGGGAAGTTGGTTATCTTACCTCATTAGTACCAAGTGGAGACTTATATGGTGGAAAGAGAAGTAAAAGTTATGCCTAAAAAACTCGGTCAGCCGCGATTCAGCCTGGGCCCGTCTGAGCTCAGGCCCGATTGATCCCCTAAAAACGGGCTGAGATCAGACGGGCCCAGGCTGACTCGAGGCTGACCGACTTTTTTAGCATAACTTTTACTATTCTTTCCACCATATAAGTCTCCACTTGGTACTAGTGAGGTAAGATGACCAACTTCCCCCTCCTAGTCTAATATTCTGTTATTTCGTGTAACTTGATATTTCAACATCGTTTTAAGATATGATATGACTTTACATGTAGGTTTCGGATCGGAACACTCATGCAGAAAACGCACGTACCATATCCCTTTTTAAATAATTTTACTAACACATCGGCTGTTTTCAAATCTGTACCTACTCTGTTTTTGCCCTTACGCTTTAAAGCTGGGTCACAGCAAACGCGTGGTGTACGCCTGCGTGGCGTGACATACATTGAACGCGCGTAAGCCATATGTTAAACCGACAAGCGTGGTGCAGCTTAACGGTTCACGCTTACACGTTATTGACCGATTTGATTTGACAGTCAATGGGTTGTATGTACGAGCGGTTCATTTCGCGTCTGTCGAAACATATCTTTCAGTTTTAAACAACCGACCGCCGCCGTTTCAACTAACCTGAGCCGTTGCGGTTATACCGATCCATCAAATATTTACTGCCATTGTAACCCTGGGAAAGTGAAGCAAACAACGTCCCATCTGCTGGCATGCCCTTCATGTCCATCCTTCTGCACAATGCAAAATCTTTGTGACGCATAAGACAACGCTGTAGAGGTCGCTTAATACTTGGCGGGATACAATATTTAAGTTTCTTAGGGACGCAGAATTGACTTGAAAAGAAGAAGAGTTTCATACCTTACTTGAAAAGAAGAAACGACACGCCAGTGCTCCATGCCACGCGTTGGTGTGACCCAGCTTTTATCAGTCGTTTTCAAATCCGTACTCTGCATTCACCCTTACGTTTAATTCAATTTGGAATCCCGCCAGATTTCGAATTTGCTGGCGGCGTGTCCTTTAAATAATAGAATAGCCGGCTCACATAAAAGTAAAGGTTTAACATTTTACTGGGTAAGTACCAGAAAACGCGTTAACCATTTCAGTGATTTAGGTAGACAGTTAGGTACTCAATTGCAATTGAAGGATCCTTTCAGAAATTGAATAAATACGCTTTTAAAGGAGTGATTCGGCTTAGAAATCACGTCGGACCATTCTGAGCTTTATTCGCTTTAAATATGTATGATGCAGGGTAAATTTTAAGCGATTATTAATAATTTACTAAATTAAATGTAAATTCTTAGAAGAATCGGCTGCACGAACAACCATTAAAGATTCAAGATTATGTTGGAACCTATACCTAATCAGAAATACAAGTGCATAACCACGGTAAAATGTTTTCTTTCTTTATTTTAATTTCACTCAAAAGTGCTTCTGTTTTGTCTAACAGTAACAAACACTAGATTGTACAAGTAAGTAATATTTGAATCAAGATGATGATAGCGACGGTTTCCTTTGTTCCAACGGTACCTACCATTGTAACTAATTAGTTTGTGGGTCACGAACTTGGAGTCTTAGAAGGGATTTGACTCGCTCCAAACAAAAATAAGACTTAATTAAAAATGGAAAACAGCCTCATTTCGCACTTCCCGACATATTTTCCTCTAAAAATCTCAGGGAAATTTTCTCAACATCGCTGTTGTAGATTTCGAGTTAGTCGGTAACAAATGTTTTTACGTTTCGATACAAGTGGAAGTGCTAAATCTTAGAACGTAAATCACGCTGCAGTAGGAGCTCGGAGCAATTTGCCAAATAAATCTGAACCTACGTTTTGTGTTTGCGATGTCAGACGCCAGTCTGCTTCCTTGTGCAGTTGAATAATTGAACGATCATCGTGTCTCCCACCTGGCTTCCGGGATAAATCCAATCATACAAAGAAATATTAAATATTCAACACTGACAAGTATTCCAGGGACCTTATTTTGTAACTTTGTTGCTAACAAATCTCAATTGAAATTATTAATTACACGACATTTTTCACGTCATTGAGTCGCTCACAAATTGCCATTGCAATTAAACTAGCGACTGTAATTATCCAATTGTATATCTGCAAACGCAAAAGTCAAATATTTCAATTGTTTCAATCGAGATTTGATAGCATCAGGGTTACGTAATCAGGGGCCAGCTTACGTAATTCCTAACTAGAAGATTAAATCCAATGAAATTAAATTACGCCATGAAACGTCTGTCAAAGTGCGTAAGTTATAACGTCTCAGTCTCAGTACAGTGTTACAAGTTATGCGAGAATAACATAGCCACTTTGTTGTAAGGCAATAATTAATTTAGGGTAAGACAAGTGTTCTGACGTTTTAAAGTCAGTAAAGTTTATACATAAAACGTGAACTTACGGCTGGCTCCGACCCAGAGCAATAATTGTGGTCAGTAAGTATTCTACTAGGAGTTTTAAGTTATTCGAACCGAACTTATATCTACCTACCTAGTTTCAAAGTAAGAAATTAAAAACTCTATTTGCTTACCTAGGTTTATATCCTAACTTTGAATTGTAAATCTCACACGACCGTTAAAAAGCACGAAAGCTTTCATTATACCCTCGCCTTCCTTTCATATTCATGAAATTTTCTCACAGGTATTTAATATACGCGAGCGTTACACATATTTAGGTATAACAACATAATAATATCACGGTAGAATAATTTTCAAGACCATGTAATAATGTTAATATAAACAAAAAAATATGGTAATTTAAATATATAAAATTTAAAATCCTGACTGTCTGACCGTCCACGGCTAACTTTCCCGGGTCTTAATTGCATGATTTTAACTTTTTAATAAACGATTCATAGCTTATACATCTCTTAAACACCATTTATAAGTAAGATAAAAGTGAAGACTCCAACGATGAAGTTTTAGAGAAATAGCGACGCGAGCTGTGAGCTTCATATCACAGTAGTTCAAATGAGAAAGTGCGAATGGGTGAGACATTTAGTTCGCTTGGTTGTGACAAGCCACGGCCGAAGTTTCTCACCCAAAAAGGAATTATTTTTCTCCCTTTATCTTCGTTTTCTCATACAATTAAGAGGACAGTCTACCTACTCTTTCTCCTTACAAACGTAGTCGACTGTTTTCACCCTGGATAAAGACATTAGAACAAATATGTTTATGCCATAAAACCTATATCTTACCCTACGTTTGGGTTTTTTTTATTTTCTAATTAAAAAAGATATAAAATTCAGAAAAATTAATAAATGAAAATGGAAAAAACATGTTCATGACTGATATAGGACTTATTGCATAAACATATTTTGGAGGAAACAGTCGGCTACGTTTGTAAAGTTTGTATGGAGAAAAGAGTAGGTAGACTGTCCTCTTGAAACATACACTGGTGACACCGCGGGATACAGCTAGTAAACAAATAAATTACAGAAGCAACTGCACGCGCCATGTAATAAATTAATCTGTAACCGAAACAAAATATTAACTAGCTAATTAAAGTATGTAACTGCTTAACATTTTGTTTGTTTAAAATTTTTACTGACGATATTACATTGTTAATAATGCTTCTGGCAACAAACTGCTAGTTAATTACCCTATAAATTAATAAATTATTTTTCGTCGAACTCGGAACTGTTGATGGTTTTAGCTGATTTTACTGACTGACTTTACGTATGGATTTGGGGAAATATGCGTTAAAAAAAATTATAGAGTAGGTACAGCTTTTTGAAATATGCTTTCAAAAATGTTAGTACCTACCCAGCGGGACTCGAACCCGAACCTACTGGTAATCCGAAACAGCGCGATAGCGTTTTTTATCTTTGGTTCGGATTGCCAGTAGTCGAGGGTTCGAGTTCCGTCGATTACAAAAAAAATATATTTTAAAGATTTTTTTCAAAAAGCAATCCTAAGTGTGGTAAATACTGATAAATAATGTTTAAATGATAGAGTAATTAGCATTACTAAATTATACTAATATACGTACTTCTTATTTATATCCTAGTTATTACCTACTTATTTAGAATCTATTCATCTTTCTGAAATCAGTTAAAAATCGAAGAAAGTCCTAACAGAATCTTTGTTATTTTTTTCGAAGCCCAAAGAAAATACTGTCACGCAACAACAAAACTAAATCTATTGTTTGTAGATATATTGAAGGTTACAATTAAAGTGGAGTGCCTATAAAGATACTTAAGTTTCAAAATCCAATAAAAAATTACAATACATCTGTGTAGGGGCAATAAGTAGAGGTACATTTTTGTCCAGGGCTTCCGTACAACATAATAAAAGATTTTAACAACCTTAAAAATACACTTCGAGCCAACCCAATGGCATCTTGGCGCTAAATGAATAATGATAGGAAGACCGGACCCCAAGTAGCAGGAGTACCCCAAGAGTAGGAAATTTGATGTAAGCATGAAAGCAAAACACAGTTGAGGTAAATAATAATGATTGGCCTTTTCATCCAATTGTATAATGATTTATACAGCGCAAGCTACTTTTAATAAATGCTATTTATGGCGCTGTAGTGCCCGAGACATTGTTAGGTGGTAAGGCTTGTGTAAAACCTATACCGTCCTTCCAACCTTGTCAGCCATTCCCAAAAGAAAGAACGGATCAATACGTCTGGAGCTAACTAAGCCATAGGTGACCCACTTACTGTCTTGCCCACCGTGTCCTGAGCGGTAGATGTGGCTAGTTTCTTGTCCTCAAAAAATTTACCTTCTGGAGAGCTACATGTGCCCTTGACGAAGAAGAAGAAGAGCCATAGGGATAGATTTCCTCACTCAGATTTTCGTGAGTAAAAACTTGAAAAGTGTTTGATGGCATCTCTAAACCGCTAGAAAAAAAATATCTCTGGTCATGCCCAAGAATTTGAGCTCAAAGTTTGGGAACAAACATTACGCGCTGAATGAAATAGTTTCCCAAACTTTGGTACTTCGTTGAGCGCTCTTTGTAATAAGCCTGATTCGGGCTATTAATGTGGTGCTTTTAATTACCAAAGATCTTAGAAGGTGACATTTACTACTTGGTTTATGGCGATCATAAATAATTTGGTTCTACGTAAGTAATCGTCTGTAATCGCGTGGTATTTTACTTACCTAAGGATTTACACGAGTACTTATCTAACCAGAATCAACCTATAGTTTTTTTTTAATTTAAGACTATAATCTGACGTTCTGGTTCTTTGTAATTGACATTTTTTTTCAGGCATATGTGTCAGATTGTAGTCTACATTTAAAAAACTGAGTATTAAAGAACGGCCACAAAATCTTGTTTCGATTTTGAAACAGCACCCAAAAACAGTCTATCATTTCGATTGTCTTTTGTTTATGTTTCGATAACTTTATTATATTAGTTTAAGTAGATGGATACAGTGTGTTTATTTTTTATATTAGTCTAGACAAAATAGTCTGTGTGTAACAGGAATATGCCCTAAATGATACTAATACTAAAATAAAAAGAAATGGTGTGTATGGGGCCCACTAAGATCGTTGGGCCCAAGCCAACCTCACCTGCTAGCTTGGTGCACCTGCTGATAAACGGACGAGGCTCTGGCGCAGACTTTCCCTTCGGGGTTGGGAGGTCAGACGGCAGTCGCTCCCGTAAAAGTCGAAATTCGCCAAATCTAGTATGGAAAGTCGAGAAAGATATGGCCACAGGGATAGGGCGCCGCCGCATAACGGCGCGCAGGAGCTTCGCCTGACTCCTGTGGTAAGTGGACGAGGGCTACCGTGCCACGGGCGGGCACGGCCAAAGACGTTAGCCCCTAAACACGATGTGAAACTCCGCTTCGCAACGTGGAACATTGGCACGCTAACCGGACGCGCGAGGGAGCTAGCCGACGTACTTTCCAGGCGGAATGTGGCCGTGGCGTTCCTGCAGGAGACTCGATGGAAAGGCAGCAGATCCCGGCTCATTGGGAATGGCTACAAGCCGATCTACACGGGTGCACCTGGTGGAGAGAACGGGGTGGCTGTGGTACTCGCTGAGAGGTTGCATGACGATATCTTGGAGGTGAATCGCTTTAGCGACCGACTTATGTGCGTGAAGGTGCTTATTGGGGGGGTCCCTACCCACTTAGTAAGTGCTTACGCGCCACAGGTCGGTTGTAGCGACGCTGATAAGAGGTCGTTTTGGGATAAACTCGGCGAGGTCCTTGGGGCTATCCCGTTGTCACAGGGAATCGTTTTGGGTGGTGATCTCAACGGTCATATGGGTGAAATGGGGGCGGAATTTGAACGTGTTCATGGAGGCTACGGGTATGGCAGTCGGAATGCGGAAGGAGAAGATATTCTGCGTACGTGTGCCACTGCCGACCTGGCACTCGTGAACACATATTTCAAAAAGAAGCCCGACCACTTGATCACCTACAGGAGCGGGGGGCGCGCTACCCAAATCGATTTTCTAATCACTAGGAGACATCATATCGGCAACGTGGCCAACTGCAAAGTCATACTCGGTGAGAGTCTCACTGCCCAACACCGTATCCTTGTCATGGATCTCTGTGTAAAGACCAAAGACAAACGACCGGAACCATGTCAGCGCCGAATCAGATGGTGGATGCTTGATGAAGTCAAGTCCCAGATGCTCGCCTCAGCAATCGGCGACAAATGTGCCAATGCTGAAGGCGAATCGGTACAGGAACACTGGGACCGGATTCAGGTGTCTATCGCTGATTCGGCGCGGTCGGTCCTCGGTATGTCTAAGGGAGGACGCAAGTGTGACAAGGAAACTTGGTGGTGGAACGACACAGTCCTGAGGGAGACTATGGTGAAGAAAGCCCTCTTTAAAAAGTGGCAAGCGTCCAACTCTCTTGAAGATCGCGACGCGTACAGGTCTGCCAAACGTGCCACAAAGAGAGCAGTAGCCAGAGCCAGACGGGACCACTTACAGCCATTGTACGATAAGTTGGAAACGCCTGAGGGGCAGAAGCTTATTTATAAGTTGGCACGTTCTAGGATCAAAGCGGCACAGGACATATACAAGTGCCGCTGTGTAAAAGATCCTAATGGTAACCTGCTATGCGAGGACCTCGCGGTGAAGGAGAGGTGGCGCTCTTATTTCCACGAGCTGCTCAATAAGCAGTATAAAGAGGTGCAGCCACCGGAACTCCCTCCGAATCTAGGACTTGTGCCACTGATAACGCCTGAGGAGGTGCGCAAGGCTCTTCGCTGCATGAAGAATCGGAAAGCTGTCGGCGCCGATGGAGTCCCCATCGAAGTATGGAAGGCTATGGGTTCTCGTGGTGTGGGCATCTTAACCAACCTTTTTAACCGCATACTCGAGACCGGCAGAATCCCCGCCCAATGGAGACTGAGTGTTATCACTCCAGTGTTCAAGGGCAAGGGATCTGTGCAGGAGTGTGGAAGTTATCGTGGTATAAAGGTCATGTCCCACACCATGAAGCTCTACGAGCGTATAGTTGACTCTCGGATCCGGCAGGAGTGCACTGTCTCGGAGGGGCAGTATGGTTTCCGCCCTGGTCATGGTACCATGGACCCTGTTTTCGCCTTAAGGATCGTTATGGAGAAATACAGATCGAAGAATACGCCTCTGCATTTTCTGTTCCTGGACTTGCAGAAGGCCTTCGACTGTGTTCCTCGCGTGATGATCTGGTGGGCGCTGCGGTCCAAAGGGATGCCTGAAACTTATATTGAAACCATCAGGGACATGTACCGAAATTCCGATTCAGTGGTGCGAACTGCTGTTGGTGACACTAAATCTTTCCCCATTACAGTCGGAGTCCACCAAGGATCCGTCCTAAGTCCGTTTCTGTTTAGCGTAATACTGGACGCACTGTCCGTAATCATCCGAGACGCACACGAGCAGCCCCCGTGGATGCTCATGTATGCTGATGATATTGCGCTAGCGGACTCGGATAAGGGGCGGCTTGGAAGGCGTGTAAATGCGTGGAAAGAGTCACTTGAGAACGGCGGTTTGCAACTCAACGTAGCGAAGACCGAATACTTGGCTAGCAATACCACAGATCCCACACCTGTCTGCGTAGACGGTCACATGGTCGAGCGGACAGACCAGTTTAAGTACTTGGGATCTGTGCTTCACGAGGCCGGCGACATCGATTGTGACGTCAAGTCCCGCATTTCGGCAGCTTGGGCCAAGTGGCGAGAGGTAACTGGTGTCATCTGTGACCCGAAAATGCCGGTTAAACTGAAGGGACAGGTCTATAAAACGATCATTAGACCTGTCCTTTTGTATGGTAGTGAGGCGTGGCCATTGCTTGAGCGACATAAGCAGGAGCTGCGTGTCACGGAGATGAAGATGCTGCGCTGGATGTGTGGAGTGACGCGAAAAGACCGCGTCAGAAACTCCCGCATCAGGGGCAGCCTTCATGTCCGAGACATTGCAGACAAACTGCAAGAATGCCGCTTACGGTGGTACGGCCACGTTCTACGGAAACCGGCTAGTTACGTGGGAAACAAATGTCTTGCTATGGCGCCTCCGCCCGGCCGCGGCAGATTGGGAAGACCCAAGAAGTGCTGGCTTGACGTTGTAAGATCGGATATACGTGCTAATGGCCTCACTACACGGGATGCCGAAGATCGTGCGAAGTGGAGACGTAAAAGTAGGAAAGCGGACCCCGGGCTCTCGAGAGAGATGCAACCGGGAACAACGCTCGGATGATGATGACTAAAATAAAAAGAAAATGGACATATCAAAAAATAGTTGTGCGTGTTCGATTTTTTATTTAAAGTGTGTTTTATTTGTAGTATGCCTTAAAAAGTATTTGTACAGTAAGAAAATATAATATTTTTGCAATAAATATACCTACATGAATAACCTATCAAAAGTTTCTAAATAAAATGACTTACTGTCTCCCATTTCAACGAGACCACCGTAGCTACAAACATCAAATATGACTTAGAATTTCTGTTTAATTTAGGTATGTTATCTAAGTGGGTATGCAATTCTCAAATTTCTTGAATAAGTAACATCCCGGGCTCCAGTGGCTGGACCAGAACGAAGCAAACAAGAGAGAACAACAAAGCTAAAATGTAAACCGTATTTTATTGTGCAAGATACGGTAACATTTCTAACGTAGATCTATTACATACTGGAACCGGTTTGTTTTAAATAGGTCACGAACAGTGCCCGCGACTTTGTCCGCCTATTTTTTTTGTTATAGCCTATAGTCTTTCTCAATGAATGTACTATCCAACACTGAAATATTTTTTTAAATCGGTCCAGCGGTTCCTGCGATTAGCGCGTTCAAACAAATAAACAAACAAACTCTTCAGCTTTATAATATTAGTATAGATTCCACATTATAATGTGTGAGTTAAACGTAGGTTTTTAGATTTTAGAGCTTCAAATTATCAGCCTAGCATTTCAGTCACTCAATCAAATAACGTACTTAAATGTTTTAACCTAACCTAACCAAAACGCTTCCTTCGCTTGCGCGTGCCTGTTCACATCATCATCATCCGAGCGTTGTTCCCGGTTGCATCTCTCTCGAGAGCCCGGGGTCCGCTTTCCTACTTTTACGTCTCCACTTCGCACGATCTTCGGCATCCCGTGTAGTGAGGCCATTAGCACGCATATCCGATCTTACAACGTCAAGCCAGCACTTCTTGGGTCTTCCCAATCTGCCGCAACCGGGCGGAGGCGCCATAGCAAGACATTTGCTTCCCACGTAACTAGCCGGTTTCCGTAGAACGTGGCCGTACCACCGTAAGCGGCATTCTTGCAGTTTGTCTGCAATGTCTCGGACATGAAGGCTGCCCCTGATGCGGGAGTTTCTGACGCGGTCTTTTCGCGTCACTCCACACATCCAGCGCAGCATCTTCATCTCCGTGACACGCAGCTCCTGCTTATGTCGCTCAAGCAATGGCCACGCCTCACTACCATACAAAAGGACAGGTCTAATGATCGTTTTATAGACCTGTCCCTTCAGTTTAACCGGCATTTTCGGGTCACAGATGACACCAGTTACCTCTCGCCACTTGGCCCAAGCTGCCGAAATGCGGGACTTGACGTCACAATCGATGTCGCCGGCCTCGTGAAGCACAGATCCCAAGTACTTAAACTGGTCTGTCCGCTCGACCATGTGACCGTCTACGCAGACAGGTGTGGGATCTGTGGTATTGTTAGCCAAGTATTCGGTCTTCGCTACGTTGAGTTGCAAACCGCCGTTCTCAAGTGACTCTTTCCACGCATTTACACGCCTTCCAAGCCGTCCCTTATCCGAGTCCGCTAGCGCAATATCATCAGCATACATGAGCATCCACGGGGTCTGCTCGTGTGCGTCTCGGATGATTACGGACAGTGCGTCCAGTATTACGCTAAACAGAAACGGACTTTAGACGGATCCTTGGTGGACTCCGACTGTAATGGGGAAAGATTTAGTGTCACCAACAGCAATTCGCACCACTGAATCGGAATTTCGGTACATGTCCCTGATGGTTTCAATATAAGTTTCAGGCATCCCTTTGGACCGCAGCGCCCACCAGATCATCACGCGAGGAACACAGTCGAAGGCCTTCTGCAAGTCCAGGAACAGAAAATGCAGAGGCGTATTCTTCGATCTGTATTTCTCCATAACGATCCTTAGGGCGAAAACAGGGTCCATGGTACCATGACCGGGGCGAAACCATACTGCCCCTCCGAGACAGTGCACTCCTGCCGGATCCGAGAGTCAACTATACGCTCGTAGAGCTTCATGTTGTGGGACATGACCTTTATACCACGATAACTTCCACACTCCTGCACAGATCCCTGTCCCTTGAACACTGGAGTGATAACACTCAGTCTCCATCGGGCGGGGATTCTGCCGGTCTCGAGTATGCGGTTAAAAAGGTTGGTTAAGATGCCCACACCACGAGAACCCATAGCCTTCCACACTTCGATGGGGACTCCATCAGCGCCGACAGCTTTCCGATTCTTCATGCAGCGAAGAGCCTTGCGCACCTCCTCAGGCGTTATTAGTGGCACAAGTCCTAGATTCGGAGGGAGTTCCGGTGGCTGCACCTCTTTATACTGCTTATTGAGCAGCTCGTGGAAATAAGAGCGCCACCTCTCCTTCACCGCGAGGTCCTCGCATAGCAGGTTACCATTAGGATCTTTTACACAGCGGCACTTGGATATGTCCTGTGCCGCTTTGATCCTAGAACGTGCCAACTTATAAATAAGCTTCTGCCCCTCAGACGTTTCCAACTTATCGTACAATGGCTGTAAGTGGTCCCGTCTGGCTCTGGCTACTGCTCTCTTTGTGGCACGTTTGGCAGACCTGTACGCGTCGCGATCTTCAGGAGAGTTGGACGCTTGCCACTTTTTAAAGAGGGCTTTCTTCACCCTAGTCTCCCTCTGGACTGTGTCGTTCCACCACCAAGTTTCCTTGTCACACTTGCGTCCTCCCTTAGACATACCGAGGACCGACCGCGCCGAATCAGCGATAGACACCTGAATCCTGTCCCAGTGTTCCTGTACCGATTCGCCTTCAGCATTGGCACATTTGTCGCCGATTGCTGAGGCGAGCATCTGGGACTTGACTTCATCAAGCATCCACCATCTGATTCGGCGCTGACATGGTTCCGGTCGTTTGTCTTTGGTCTTTACACAGAGATCCATGACAAGGATACGGTGTTGGGCAGTGAGACTCTCACCGGGTATGACTTTGCAGTTGGCCACGTTGCCGATATGATGTCTCCTAGTGATTAGAAAATCGATTTGGGTAGCGCGCCCCCCGCTCCTGTAGGTGATCAAGTGGTCGGGCTTCTTTTTAAAATATGTGTTCACGAGTGCCAGGTCGGCAGTGGCACACGTACGCAGAATTTCTTCTCCTTCCGCATTCCGACTGCCATACCCGTAGCCTCCATGAACACGTTCAAATTCCGCCCCCATCTCACCCACATGACCGTTCAGATCACCACCCAAAACGATTCCCTGTGACAACGGGATAGCCCCAAGGACCTCGCCGAGTTTATCCCAAAACGACCTCTTATCAGCGTCGCTACAACCGACCTGTGGCGCGTAAGCACTTACTAAGTGGGTAGGGACCCCCCCAATAAGCACCTTCACGCACATAAGTCGGTCGCTAAAGCGATTCACCTCCAAGATATCGTCATGCAACCTCTCAGCGAGTACCACAGCCACCCCGTTCTCTCCACCAGGTGCACCCGTGTAGATCAGCTTGTAGCCATTCCCAATGAGCCGGGATCTGCTGCCTTTCCATCGAGTCTCCTGCAGGAACGCCACGGCCACCTTCCGCCTGGAAAGTACGTTGGCTAGCTCCCTCGCGCGTCCGGTTAGCGTGCCAATGTTCCACGTTGCGAAGCGGAGTTTCACATCGTGTTTAGGGGCTAACGTCTTTGGCCGTGCCCGCCCGTGGCACGGTAGCCCTCGTCCACTTACCACAGGAGTCAGGCGAAGCTCCTGCGCGCCGTTATGCGGCGGCGCCCTATCCCTGTGGCGATCTCTTCTATTAGTATTTTCCATTTAGATTTGGCTGATTTTGACTTTTACGGGAGCGACTGCCGTCTGACCTCCCAATCCCGAAGGGAAAGTCTGTGCCAGAGCCTCGTCCGTTCATCAGCAGGTGCACCAAGCTAGCAGGTGAGGTTGGCTTGGGCCCAAAGATCTCAATGGACCCCATACACACCCACCCGCGCGTGCCTGTTCACAATACTTACGTAACCCAACCTAACCTATCACTTAACTTGTGTGGGTATATCTTGTACCATAAGTTTCTTTCTTCTCTTCCGAGCGATGTTCTCGGTTCTCTGTCGGGAGCCTGGGGTCCGCTAAATTATATATATTTTAGAAAGTTAACTAATTAATGTGTAACCAATAGTATTTTACTATATCAATTTATGCTCGTATCTATCTATACCTGGTAATTTGGTTTCCTTGACAAACTTTCCCATTAAAAACACATCACCCATACTCCACCTTTACTTACAGGTCTTCTTCAGGATTGGCAAACCAGAAAAAGAGATTTGTAAAGGTCTCTAAACTTTGAGCTTTGAAACAATGCTTAAAGTAATAAACACAACGCGATTAAAACCGAAAAACCGAAAACCGAGTTTAATTTCTATTATTTATCTATCAAATCGTTTGTTCAACAAATTAACTATATCTATGTAAATTGTAAACTGCACAGCATCTGGGCAATGGTCACGTCACGATTGCAGTAACTTGTGTGTTTGTTTACTTGAACTAACTAAACCCGACGCCCGACGCCCGACTTGGACCGTTCGAGCCATTGTGTGCTGCTGCTTACTGCCGTATCCTTATTTGAATATAGATTTAACTCCGTAGTCCATAGGCACACTCTGAAATATCTATAGTGAATCTATAACCAATTGTACTAGTTCTATAGTTACTACGTATGTATAGGTTATATTAGGTAGTTCAAATTCAGGGTGGATTGTTTAATCGATTTTTAGGTTGTTTTCAGGGTCAAATCCTAAACTATTATATACCTAGTTAGCGATAAATTCGGAATTACTCAAAACTCAATTCTTTTTACCCGACTGCCGAAAGAAAGTTATGTTTTTCGAGCGTATGTACCTATGTATTTATTTAAGAGCATCAAAAAAAAAAGTATAATATGTACACACATCAACATCGTCTAGGGATATTTTATATAAAGTTCTTAAACTTAAAAAATACTGGCCGATTTAAAAATATTTTAATGGAACCTTATTGTGTAGGCCTTATTGTATGATTCCAAATTTGAATTTTAAAAAAATAATTAAAAACATAAGATTAGCGCGGCAATTATTGTAGCGAGTTCGAAGGTTTAAATTTACTTAACGCAGTTTTAAGCATTTTGTTTAAACAAATTGAAGTTTTAATATTTTTTTTTGATTAATTACAATTTAATACAACTGTATGCATCATGCAGCGGCGTCATTTAACAAGAAACGAAATGTTAAGGGCAGTAGGAATGCTCCAAGCTGGGACTACTCAACGGAGTATTGCCGAGGAGATTGGAACAAGACAAAACGTGATATCAAGATTGTGGTCACGTTATCGTGCTACTGGTGAAGTGGCTGAAAGGCATCCAGGCGGAAAGCGGATAACTACCCAAAGACAAGACCGATTTTTGCAAGTGGCCGCGAGAAGACAACCAAATGTTACGGCCAAGCAGTTGGTTCAAACGCTCCAGTCAGACCACCAGGTGCTTGTCAGTGACCAAACTGTGAGGAGAAAACTGCACGAGGCTAACCTTCATTCTCGCAGGCCGCTTCGTACTCTAGCACTACGCAAAGGAAATCGTGGACGGAGATTACAGTGGGCTAGAGAACATTTGCCTTGGGAAGATATCGAGTGGTCGGTAGTGTTGTTTACCGATGAGTCCCGATTCGGATTTCATCCTGATTCACGTAGAGTACGCGTATGGCGAGCTTCTGGTCGTGACAACCGTCTGCAACACCCTCAGGAGGTCCATCCATACCATGGCGGAACAATTATGGTTTGGGCGGGAATTCGTATTGGTAAAAGAACAGACCTCGTTTGGATCAGAAACACTATGACTGCCGAAAAATACCGTAATCAGGTGCTAGCACCAATAATCTATCCCCATCGACTGCAAATGGGCCAAGTTTTCACGCTCATGCACGACAACGCCCGTCCGCACACTGCGCGAGTGGTGACCAGCTGGCTAGAGGAGCACGACGTGTCGGTCTTAGACTGGCCCGCGCAGTCACCAGACCTAAACCCCATAGAGCACGCGTGGGATATGCTTCAAAGAAGGGCTTTGAGGAATTTGCCTCCAAATGTTGCGACTGAAGAGCAACTTTTTTGCATCTTAGCAGGACCTGGGACAATATTCCGCAGCAAGATATTGACAACCTGATTCAAAGCATGAAAAACCGTTGCAGGGTCGTGATTAACGTCATGGGTGGTTTCACTGACTACTAATTTTAACTTCAAATAAAAAAACCTAATAATTTCGTTTTACTTTATTTTTTTCCTTAGATAGACATTTTATCTTAAATTTAACATTATTTCACTTTTTGCGTTTTTTAAAATAAAAAAATATTTAAGCATAAAACAATATTTTGTTCTATTCTAAATCATAGTCTGATAAGTAGGCTTTACAAAAATATATACATGTTGTTTGTTAGTAAACACAATTTTTGAGTAAATTGAGAAATTCTGAATATCCCTAGACGGTGTTGATGTGTGTAGTATATCCGTTGTCTAGTACCCATAGTACAAGCCTAGTGCTTAGTTTCGGGCTAGATTGCGCTGTGTGTAACGTCGTGCATTATTTATATTTATTTATCTCCCGCGGGGGATGCTACCGCGAACATTAATCGGAAGAGGACTATTGAATGATAAGATGGGAATTCTGGTACTAATTTTAAATTCTAATAACCCTATATACAGTCTTGGAAATATGTCATAAAAAAAATGTATTTGACCGTGGTGTAGTCATCATTAAAAACTTATAAACACGAGCTCGATATTGACAAAAACACTAAACGGCAACATAAATTTATTAAAATATACTTACTATCCCTCAGAACTGGAATTTATCTAACCCGTTGGTTTTACACAAACAAACATATTTTTAATAAAAATTCTGCCATGGCACGCTAAATAAAGATTCTGTTGAGAACAGGACGACCTTAGTATATAGTTTTTTATGTACATAGCTTTAAGATGTCTTTTATGTGTTAAATTATAAGTTTTCGTGTAATAAATCTGACCGGGCGCGTTTGATTATATCAAGTGCGACAGGGTCAGAGCTATAATAAAGTGAGATGCAAGGTGGGACCCTCAGTCGAATGTAACGCGTAATAGATGTTGCGCAATCATTTCTAATATAAGGCAGGGGTATTTTTGTAAAAGGCAGAAGCTGTTTGCACTGCGCTGAAGACACCTGACTGGAACTAGGAACTAAGAACTCAAATAGAACTAAGAACATTTATGAATAAAGAAGTATACAGTAGTACATCAGGCGTTTTTATTTGGGAGCGCGCAGACAAGCAGGGACGAGCGAACATACAGTCCACTAAGCCGAGGAGAGAGAGAGAGAAGAGAGAAGAGTAGAGACAGAAGACTACGAGTCGTAACCCGGTAGACTTACGAGTCGTAACATTACGAGTCGTAACAATACGAGTCGTAACAAGGTAGACTTACGAGTCGTAACGTTACGAGTCGTAACTAGGTAGACTTAGTCGTAACGTATCGTTGTTTCGAAAACTACTCCGAGGCGTCGAGGAGGCAACCACCCTGTCCGACGGATCCAGGACAATTTGGACCTTCGAGAACCGGATCTTTGAACTTTGAACCTACGGAACTAGGCTTCGCACTCCACTCCTACCTCGTCGGAACGGATCGTGTGCCGTCCATCTTCGATCAAGATGGGGCTCGAACGGAGTCAGGGCGATCCAAAGGAGGTCGAGGAGCAGCGCCAAGCGGAGCAGCTACGGGAGGAGCGAAGACTACACCGGGAAGAAGTTCGTCGCATCCAAGAGGAACGGGAGCGAAGGAGATCGCTTCAACCACCAGAGTCACCGTCAACACTACCAGCACATACGTCGGGACTGCAACGTACGCAGTCGCAAACCAACAAGTCTGCACGAAGTCAACGTTCGACCAGCTCCACGTTGCGTCATCGTGTCGTCGAACTTGAGGCTGCTGAGAATCTCGCAGACCTCAGGCGAAGGGGACTCGAACAGGAAGCTGACCGAGCAAAAAGGCAACTCGAACAGGAAGCTGACCTAGCGAAAAGACAACTTGAACTGGAAGCTGACCTAGTGCAAAAGCGACTCGCTGTCCAACAGGCCGAAATCGAAGACGAGGGCAGTGTGCGGAGGGGCAGTGTGCGGGGAGATGACGACGAGGTCAGCGCTCATGCCAAAGTCGGAAACTGGCTGCGGAACACACCAGTTGTGCGCGTCGATCGGCAGCCCGAACCACGTCCACAGAGGGACGAAGAACAAAGACCGTCGTGGGAACGGAGAGACCGTTCTAGAACACCGGGCAGGAGAAACGGCATCGAGAAGCTCGCCGATGCTTTGAAGCAGATGGCACGCCCGCAGCGTAGATACAACAGCGACCTACCTACCTTCAGCGGAGCAGCGAGCGAGTGGCTCGCCTTCAAAGCAGCGGTACGAGATTCGACGAAATACTACAACGTCGACCCGACCGAGAACCTCCTGCGGCTAAGAACGTGCTTGAAGGGCGAGGCGCGCGAAACCGTCGCGGCGCTACTCTTCACAGCGACTCATCCCGACGAAATCCTGCAAACTCTCGAACAGAGTTACGGCCGTCCAGAAATCATCATCGACAAAGTGCTGGACGACCTACGGAGGTTGCCAAAACCCGGACCTACGGCAACAGAACTGAACACATTCGCGGTGAAGGTGCAGAACGTCGTGTGCACACTGAGGAGCGTCAACAGCATGCGGTACCTGCATAATCCGATGCTTACCAGGGACATTTTGGGTAAGTTAAGCCCGAACCTCAGGACACAATGGTGTAACCACGCCGCGAACTATCCCGAATCAGCGGAGCCAGAAGTGATGCTACTCTCTCGCTTCCTGATGACCCAGGCAGACATGGCGCTGCGCTTTGACTACACTTCAGTCTCCATCACAACGAAGACTCCAACCACCAGCAACACGAACGCGAAAGGCAAGAGGACTGCAGTCTACGCCACGGACGAGCAAGAGGAAGCACCGACCTGCGTGCAGTGCAAGCAAGCACACACCCTCCCGAAGTGCCGGCAGTACCTCGCTCTACCAATCAACAAGCGATGGGAGCTGGCCAAGGGGAAGGGACTCTGCTTCAAGTGCCTGGTAAGTAAACACAGGCGTTTTCACTGCAAGGCCAAGGCGTGCGGCGTACGACAGTGCCGCAGCCCCCACCACGCAACTCTACACGAAGACAGCGAGGGCGCGAGATCCGCGCCCACGGACGGACAGGGCGCGCGATCCGCGCCAGCACCGGTGGCGAGAGCACCCGCACCCGCGCGGCGCTCCGCCACACCGCCGTCAAAAAGTGAAAGTGATAACGCGTTAGTGCTAGCAATCGCAGCGACCTCTGTGACCAGTGAAGTGTTGTTAAAAGTGTGTCCCGTGACAGTATCAGGGCCGCGTGGAAACGTCGATACCTACGCGCTACTCGACGAAGGAGCTACGATCACACTCATCGACAAGGAACTTGCCACGAGCGTCGGGGCGAGCGGGCCTACACGGCCTTTGAACGTCTGCGGTCTCAACACATCGAAGAAAGAAAAGGACAGCCAAGAGGTGGAGATCTTCGTGAGGGGGAAGGGCGAGAACGCGCCTTTCAAAGTGAAGTGTCGCACGATCTGCGACCTCACACTACGAAGCCAAACCGTGCCTCGAAGACTACTCGAACTTCGACATCTGAAGAATCTGCGCGACGAGGAACTGTGCTACGAACGAGCACACCCACGCATCCTGATAGGAACTGATCACTGGGGCCTCATCGTGTCGAGAGAACTTCGTGTTGGCGGACCCGACGAGCCGGCCGCGTCAAGAACCGAACTGGGATGGGTGGTGCACGGAACAGCACCACGCAACACCATCTACCGAGACAACGGTGATGTGCTCCACGTGTACGCACCCGATATACGCGTACGAGACGGCGAGGAACACGACCGACGTCTCAACGATCTAGTCGAGCGCCACTTCGCGATCGACTCCCTCGGTGTCGCCCCGAAACCGCGGATCAGCGACGCCGACAAACGAGCAAGCGAGATCTTCAACGAGACCGTGAAGAAGAAAAACGTGGGATACGAGGTCGGACTTCCATGGCGACACGATCACGTCGTCATGCCGCCGAGCTACGGAGCAGCTACGAACCGGCTGCGCGGCATCGAAAGGAAGATGGACGCCGACCCCGCATTCGCCCGCGAGTACACAGCGCAAGTGGACAACCTGCTGACAAAAGGCTACGCCGTGCCATGCGATGGCGCCGAGACTGCGAGCAAAGTCAGCTGGTTTTTACCGCACTTTGCCGTGGAGAATCCGAACAAGCCGGGGAAAAAGAGGCTTGTCTTCGACGCTGCACACCAGAACCGCGGCGTGTCGCTCAACGACATGCTGCTGGAGGGGCCAGACTTACTTCTCTCTCTTACAGGAATCATTTTCCGCTTCCGCGAACGAGCCATCGCGGTGACAGCCGACGTTCAAGAAATGTTCCTGCAAGTGAAAATCAGAGGAGAGGACCAGCCAGCCCAGCAGTTCCTGTGGCGAGGAGCAGACCGATCCTGCTCACCCCGCTCGTACAAAATGACGAGTATGATCTTCGGCGCGGCGAGCTCACCGTTCCTCGCGCACAGTGTGCGCGACCACAACGCTCGCACGCGCGCCGACACGCACCCGCGGGCTCTGGCCGCGATCACGCGGAGCCACTACATGGACGATTACGTGGACAGTTATAACAGTGAATCGGACGCGCGAAGTACCATCGCCGAGGTACGTGAAGTGCACGCGGTGGCCGGGTTCACCTTACGCGGATGGTGTTCTAATCGCGACAATGTGTTAAACAATGTGCCTAGTGAATTGCGCGCAACGGGACTCTCCCAACTGGGGGGAGACGGCTCGGACAGTAAAATCCTCGGACTGTATTGGCACGCTAAAAATGACGAACTCGCCTTCAACACGGCAATGAATCGGGTGTCGACCGATGTACGCGACGCGAAACGTGCTCCCACCAAACGCGAAGCGCTAAGTGTCGTCATGTCTATTTACGATCCTCTCGGGCTACTAAGTCAATACACAGTGCGTGCGAAAATCATACTACAGTCTCTCTGGAAACTGCAAGTGCCGTGGGACGAATCCCTCCCCGCGATAGAAGCTGCGCTTTTCGCGGAATGGCTACGACAGCTAAGCGATATCACCCAATTACGCATACCGCGATGCTACGGACTCGATAGTGCGCGAGAAATTCACCTTCACGTAATGTGTGACGCGAGCGAACGTGCGTACGCCACCGTGGCGTACTTTCGCGCCACACACTCCGACGGCAGTGTTTCGGTCGCCCTGGTCGCCGCGAAAGCCAAGGTGGCACCGAAACGCACCATCAGCATTCCGCGCCTGGAGCTACAGGCGGCGGTGATCGGCGCGAGACTCGCCGATGCTATCAAGAAGGAGCATCGGTTCGAGATCGCGCGCACCGTCTACTGGACCGACGCCGCGACTGTCGTCCACTGGGTGAAGAACGACACGCGGCGTTACACCCCGTTCGTCGCCCACCGGTTGGGCGAGATCGCCGAACACACGAACCGAGACGAGTGGCGCTGGTTGCCAACCGAGCTGAACGTGGCCGACGACGCCACCCGTCTACAAGGATCAGGTACGATTACAGCACACGATCGTTGGTTCACGGGGCCGAGCTTCCTACGGAACCCGGAGGCTGAGTGGCCCACCCAACGATTGCCCACCGAAGACGACGACTCACCAGAGGTCCTGCACACGAGCGAGCGGGACGAGACGTCGAACCAGTGGACACCAGACCCGTCTCGTTTTTCTACCTACGAGAGGCTGGTACGTGCAACGGCGCAAGTATTGACCTTTATTGATCTGTGCCGACACCGAACGACGCGCCTAGAACATCGTCACATCGAACGTGCCGAACGAGCGCTCATCCAGCGAGCTCAAGAGGACAGCTTCGCCGATGAACTGAGACGACTGCGGGCCGGGCGACCGATCGCTCGGACGAGTCGACTCTACACACTCGATCCTGTACTAGAAGGTGAGGTACTGCGGGTGCGAGGTCGTATTGGCGCATCGAGCGCGCCGATCGAGACGCAGAGGCCGGTCATCCTAGACGGCCGCCACGCTTTCACCAAACTGCTAGTGCTGAGGGAACACTGTCGCGCCGGTCACGCCAACAGGGAGCGCGTGACGAACGACCTACGGCAGCGCTATTGGATCGTACACCTACGACCCACTGTGCGCGCCGTAGAACACCAATGTGCGCTTTGTAAAGTGCGCAAGGCGCGCCCTCGCGCGCCCACGACAGGCGACCTACCTAGGGCGCGGGTGGACCCATTCCACCGCCCCTTTACCAACTGCGGGCTCGACTACTTTGGCCCAATGGTAGTCAAAATCGGACGGCGCCGGGAGAAGCGCTGGGGAGCGCTGTTTACCTGCCTAACCACACGGGCGGTGCACCTCGAGTTGGTCGAATCCTTATCGACCGACTCAGCGATCATGGCACTGCGACGGATGGCGGCGCGGCGCGGATGGCCCTCGCAGATGTACTCCGACAACGCGACCAACTTCAGGGGCGCCGATGCCGAGCTCGGGCGTGCCTACGCCGAGTGGGCGTCGGCTCTACGTACTGAAGGCTTCGCTCATCGCATGAAGTGGACGTACATCCCCCCCGGGGCGCCGAATCAAGGAGGAGCGTGGGAGCGACTCGTACGCTCCGTGAAAACTGCACTCGCCGCGACACTACGGGAGAAAGTCACGACACCAGAGGTGCTACGAACACTGCTCGTCGAGGCCGAGTACTCTATAAATGCCCGGCCCTTGACCCACGTAAGTGTTAACCCTCACGATCCCGAGGCGTTGACACCCAACCACTTCCTTTTGGGGACATCAATGGGACTGCCTACTACCGGCCCATGTGAAGACGCGGATCGCAGAGCCTGGCGAGCAAGTCAAGGACTCGCAGACTCCTTCTGGCAGCGTTGGGTACGCGAATACCTACCTACGCTCGTGCCACGGGGGGAGCCCGCCAACCTCACGGCTGGGCTCAAAGTCGGCGATATCGTCGTGGTCGTCGATCCAGCGCTACCAAGGAACGTGTGGCCCATCGGTCAAGTCCAATCAACCTACCCGGGACCGGATGGCGGCGTACGAGTCGTCGACGTCCGAACTAGAACAGGAGTGTTCCGGAGGCCAACCAGTAAGCTCGCCGTTCTCGTGAAAGAAGAAGATGAGGCTACGCGAGCTGCGCCGGGAGGAGGATGTTGAGAACAGGACGACCTTAGTATATAGTTTTTTATGTACATAGCTTTAAGATGTCTTTTATGTGTTAAATTATAAGTTTTCGTGTAATAAATCTGACCGGGCGCGTTTGACTATATCAAGTGCGACAGGGTCAGAGCTATAATAAAGTGAGATGCAAGGTGGGACCCTCAGTCGAATGTAACGCGTAATAGATGTTGCGCAATCATTTCTAATATAAGGCAGGGGTATTTTTGTAAAAGGCAGAAGCTGTTTGCACTGCGCTGAAGACACCTGACTGGAACTAGGAACTAAGAACTCAAATAGAACTAAGAACATTTATGAATAAAGAAGTATACAGTAGTACATCAGGCGTTTTTATTTGGGAGCGCGCAGACAAGCAGGGACGAGCGAACATACAGTCCACTAAGCCGAGGAGAGAGAGAGAGAAGAGAGAAGAGTAGAGACAGAAGACTACGAGTCGTAACCCGGTAGACTTACGAGTCGTAACATTACGAGTCGTAACAATACGAGTCGTAACAAGGTAGACTTACGAGTCGTAACGTTACGAGTCGTAACTAGGTAGACTTAGTCGTAACGTATCGTTGTTTCGAAAACTACTCCGAGGCGTCGAGGAGGCAACCACCCTGTCCGACGGATCCAGGACAGATTCCTTTTTTTACCTTTTAAGGCACGGAACCCTAAAAACTTCTACTCTTTTTACCATCAGAATATTAGAGAATCAAACATTAAAAAACCGGCCAAGTGCGAGTCGGACTCGCGCACGAAGGGTTCCGTACCATTATCTATACAACAGATTTTGTTTTGAAAGGTTTGTGGTTTACGATTTATGACGTTTTAAAAAAAAACTACTTAATAGATCTAGTTCAAACTAATTTTAGTTGGAAGATTGCATAGTAATGTACATCATATATAATTTTTACTTTTATCATTCCATTATTTTAGAAGTTACAGGGGGGGGGACACACATTTTACCACTTTGGGAGCGTCTCTCGCGCAAACAATTCAGTTTAGAAAAAAAATATATTAGAAACCTTAATATCATTTTTGAAGACCTATCCATAGATATCCCACATGAATAGGTTTGATGAAAAATTTTTTTTTGAGTTTAAGTTCTAAGTATGGGGAACCCCAAAAATTAGGTACTTTTTTCTATTTTTGTGTAAAAATCTAAATGCGGTTCACCGAATACATCTACTTACCAAGTTTCAACACTATAGCTCTTATAGTTTCGGAAAAAAATGGCTGTGACATACGGACGGACGGACAGACAGACAGACAGACATGACGAATCTATAAGGGTTCCGTTTTTTGCCATTTGGCTACGGAACCCTAAAAACGGGGCAAGTGCGACACTCGCGCACAAAGGGTACCACTATCACAATTGGATACGGAACCCTAAAATGGTTTACAACAACCAATTTTTAAATTTTATAGGAAAATATGAAACATTTCTCTTCGATTCTTACTCCCATCAAACGACCATATCACTCAAAAAAAAAAAAAAACCTTGGCACAAAGAAAATCTGAAACTTATAAGAAACTCTTTGGTAAGTAAGGCAGACTCTGGCAGACTGGTATATTTGACAGATAGGGCAGCCATTTTGAATTCCATGACCAACTCGATTTGTCCTTTTTTTTTTTTTTTTTTTTTTTTTTTTTTACGAGGGGAATCTCCTTAAGACCGTCAGGCCGCTCTCGGGGGAGAGCGGCCCGGTGTGTGGGGGTCCCCCCGGCCAAGATGGTGTGCGGCCAGGGTATACCCACTAAACCCCTCGGTGTCCTTCGCGCCGCAGTTGCCAGAGCTTGCCGGAACCTTTCGGATAACTTCGGCAAGCTCTAGCGGCGGGTGGTCCGGGTGGACCCCATCTCCAAGCGCCCAAATGGGCGAAGCCCTCTCGAAAGGCGGCGCGGACACGCCGCCACCATCTCGGGGCTCTGTGTTTGGCGACGAACTCCCCCGAGTCCGCCGCCAAGAGCCGTTTAGGGGAACCAGCGATGTCTGGACACCCCTGGTTCCCCTGCAACGGGACACCCCTGGTTCCCCTGAGGTCTGTGGCCCCGTCGCCGACCACTTTTCGGCTGCAGGGGATAGGGCGAGCGGCAACGACACACCGACACTCCTCTTCCCCTGCAGCCCCACCGCGTCCGCCATCAACGGTGGCGGCCCCGCCGAGGCCGCGGCAGATAGGGAGAGCGGCAACGCAACACCGACACTCCTCTCCTGCCGCGGCCCCGAAACCCTCAGCCGCAATGTTGCACACTGCGGCCCACCTCAGTTACGAACGTAACCTACCGGCCGCGAGCCGAAGCTCGAGCGGCCCCTCGGGTGGGTTCCTCTTGGTTCACCGTGGGTGTCCAGGCCACGGCTACTAAGCCCCCCCGCCACGACAAGGCGAGAACCCTTCGGGGGGAACCCTTTAATTAATTACTCGATTTGTCCTGACCAATCAGAAGCGACCTCACATTGAACTAAACTCCTTGTTATTTTTTAAACACGTTTGTTGTATGGGAGCCCCTTTTAAATAATTGTTTTATTTTGTTTTTGTTGTTGTAGCGGCAACCGAAATACATCTTCTGTGAAAATTTCAACCTTCTAGCTATTACGGTTCATGAGATACAGCCTGGTGACAGACGGACAGACGGACGGACGGACGGACGGACGGACGGACGGACGGACGGACGGACGGACGGACGGACGGACAGACAGACAGACAGACAGACAGCGAAGTCTCAGTAATAGGGTCCCGTTTTTACCTTTAGGTACGGAACCCTAAAAAGCACAAAAAGGTCATCCATTCAAAAATAAGCAAAAGCTTTGCCTGTAAACTGTACCTATTATCCACTATTACCCCAGCAAATAAGCTGAATGCAATAACGTGGCACCGCTACAGCCTACGGCGTAGTACTTTGCTACGCGGTTTCGTAGTACTTTGCTACGTAATGAACAATCAGGTTCTACGATAAGGCTATTAGCAAACAATATTTGCCTCTTTCACGTACTTTCGCGCACTTATGGCCGACGGAATATTTAAATTTTCAAACGGGTTTTGTTCCCGTACGATAAAAGTAAATATTTGATATTAGCCGCTTATATAAGCAGCTGTGATTATAGTGGTATGTTTGTTGTACCTGTGTATGTATGTATGTATATTAATTACAAATTATACATCCAACCGTATGATTGACGACTATCTTTTGAGTTGGTTTTTTATGCAGTTGGTTAATGGTTAGGTCTTATCTTTAACTTCTCTTATCTTATATTGCGGAGTACGATCTAGTGTTTAGTTTCTTAGTCTCAAGCATGGTAACTTTTGGGAAAAAATCATGAAGACCAATTTTGTAGAGAATTTTAAGTTTGAGGTGATTTTGATAAAAAAATAACGTTTTCGAGATAAATCCACAAAATTTCAAATTCGACCTTGACCCCCGAATAACTTTTATAGCACACATAGGATCGATGGGGATTTTTAAAACTTTATTTGTACCTAATTATAAACACCAGCTCTCCACCAATACTTGGTTCTCCGGGAAATATTGTTATTTTAAATGTCTATTTTGACCGGGCTAAATCCCTAAAAAAATGAGTCATTGACTCTAAATTCTAGGCTAATAATCAGCTTAGAATTTAAAATCCAAGAATAACAATGAAATTCTATCAGAATTTCTCCTTGCAATAATGAAACACTTAAAGCACTGTAAGTTCGATGTTATCCATGTAAGGGAATAGCATTAATCCTTTTCGAGAGCGGGAAATCGGATCGTAAAAGGCGGAGCTCGGTTTCGCTGCGGTACGAGATCTACAAAGAATTCTATTTTAGCTTACATCCACCTCGCGGCGGTGGCGGGGCGGCTGCGGGGCGGTGGCGGGGCGGAGGAGCCGTACCGCTAAACTAAATGATAATACAAGATGTTCCACTTTACTTAAGTTGGAATTCAATTGAAAAGTTCTTAAGAAAGTTTAGAAAGAACTATTGATATTTTGTATCTACTCGTATTTATTATCTTGCAGCTCAAAATATTACAGAGTTAAGGAACTGGAGGGTTACTGCGGTTCGTTTCGATACGATACAATGATGCAATGATTCTACTGTCACATTCTGATAGTAGGGTGACAGTAGAACCATCGTTATGACAGTATCGTTACCCTCCAGGGCTTAAACTATATGGTGGATTTCGTTTTTAAACAAAATGTTTATAGTTTAAAAGTAGGGTAGTTTGTTTTCTTTCCGATCGAGTTTTACCTTACCTACCCACATCCTTCCTTGTCAAGCATTTTACTGGAGGAAACCAGTAGTGAATCGAGTGGTGAGCGAGTTGAGCTACCGAAAAGCCGACGTACATACCTACGTGTTCGCAGAGACAAATTGTGAAAACTATCTAGTGTTAACTATATCTAGTGTTTCTTAGTATATTTAAGTGCAGTGCCACGGACGTTCTATTTGAGTGTATATAAGACTCCAGCCGAAGCGATTAACCAGGACTTTTGGACTACGGAAGAATCCAGGTACGTAATGCTTGACCTCCATTTGCCCTTACCTGTTATTGCTTCTAACTCGAAGGAAAAATAACTCAAGTAGGTCTGTGGGCTGTGTTTTGTAGTTAGCACTCCCCTCCAATAAAAAATACAGTCCACTAATTATCGAATACTTTATCTATTGAACCTATCTCTCGCACCCCCCTATTTATTAGGGATTTATATATAGAAATAGTGACGTTGTTATTTAGCGCCACCACTATAGGTTTACTAGGTTCTTAGGTATAATGCTTTTTTTTATAAACATACACCAGCTAATTTGCAATGGAAGCACACAAAATTAGCTCGGTTGTCTGAAAAACTGGCAAGCTAAGCTAAACAGACCTATACTCTATTTCAGAAACTTAGATCAAAAACGTAAACAAGAACTAAAAGAAAACAAAGAGCTGTCATTTCAAATAGATGTGTGGGGTTTCTGGTGGGTTTCTGTTTACATTTTTGATCTAAGTTTCTGAAATAGGGTAAAGTTTAGTTCACTTCATGAATTCCTTTGACATATCCACCGAATAGGTGTTAGTACCTACTAATAAATAGGTCGCATTAAAATATTAGAATTTTCTTTTCAGTATTACGAATCCAGTATTCCAGTATTACGAATCATAGAAGCGAAAGTTTAGATGATATTTGGGTGTCAATCACGCATAAACACGCAGGTAGTTAGTTTATTATAATATATGGATTAACACATAATATAATATACGTTTTATCCCGGTATTCTTACGGAAACAGGAACTACGTGAGTAAGCCCGCACGGAACAGCCAGTAAACAATATTATAAAAAAGTAATTTTGATTGCTGAGATAAATGAATTTAGTTTGCGGAAATTCAATTTGCCAGTGAGACACGAAACAACGAAGTTTGCAAGAAATTTTGTTCCGAGACTAATAAATTATAAAAAAATTCTCGACTTCGATATTTTTTATTAATAAATACTTGGAAGTATGAAGCGTCTCGGGTCATTTTCGTCCATATCGAGGCGATGGAAGACTTCAATATGCCGCGTATTTCAAATATCTCGAAGCGACCGCGTTCCACGCCGGCACTCCGCACTAAGCTACTGGCAATCAATTAAATTATCCAGGTAAAATATGAATTCCTATCTTTATAGCTTTCCTCTGAGCTTGGAGAAAATTATTGTTGTGACGGACAGGTATGCCGGTTGTTATCTTCGAATAATTTGAACATCTGTCGTTTGGGAATGAAAAAAGCTATAAGGAATGCAGAGAAAGGTTTTTTAAACTAACTAGTTTTCACTACAATAAAATTATAGTCGTTTTATACTAATTTTAAACAGTTTTTATGTGATACAAAACTATGTTAATGATATTTTTTCAAAGAAATGAAACCATAACCCACTTTTTTTTTTGTTTTCGAATCTGGGCGTTTCGAATATCTATACATATAATAAAATCGTAACTCAGCGGTGTCTGTTTTTGGAAGATATAAAAAAAATATAAATTGTATGGGTATCTATTAACGCAGTAGAACCTATTTTTCTGTTTTTCTGGTTGTCTGTTTGTCTGTTTGTCTGTTTGTCTGTTTGTGTGTGCCTTTGTGCCCGCTAATCTCAGAAACGGCATAACCGATTTTAACCAAATTTGGTATTCAGATAGCTTTATACCCCGATTAACATATAGGCTATTTTTTATCCGGCTATTTAGTCCGGTTATCCGGATAAAGTGTTATTTCTACTTTTACCTAATTAGTTTGAATGTTGTATTGAAGAAGTATGTTGTGTACACATGATTAACCTGGTATCCGGTAGGTAATTAAAAAGCCGGATATCCGGCACGTTATTAAAAAAGCCGGATATCCGGTAATTCCTAAAATACCGTATACCTATGTCTCTCCATATATTCGGATCCTTCGGACATACGGAAATTTATAATGGTTGTTTTTAACCGACTTTAAAAAAAGAGGAGCTTCTCAATTCGACCCGCATATTGTTTGTATGGGGATATGTTCACGCCGGACTCCAGCATATGAATATTCTTTTTAGATTTGGAAAGTGAGAGTCTCGAATTGGTCCCACAAATCGTTGGTGAAGATCTGATGAGAACCTTTGGAATGATGAGCAGAATAGCATCCCACAATGCAGTAAATTACTAATTTTTGGACTTCCATCAATATAATCAGCTTATAAAGAACTCGATACGAATTGATGGACCACCTGAAACTACCTTCTCATCAGAAAACTCCTCAATGATTAAAGTTACGGTTACAATTTTGATATTTTTAGTGGCAGTCGAAAATGCACCTAAAAGAGAAAAAAATATAGCTGAAATCGGGCAGATTTACGGGGTAGATGCAGATTGCATGTAGTTTACAAGCACGATGGCAGCTGCGGCAAAGTGTGGATTCCGAGTCGAGGGTACCGCGTTCGAGTCCCGAGTCCCGGGCACGACGTTACGTTTTACCCTCCAGATGTCCCGTAAACCCGCGTCAGCGGGCTCGGAGGTCCTTTTCGCAAGAAAAGGGCCGCGTGGATGACAACCACTGTAATAAATCGCTTAGTCTCTGGTGGTGGCGGTGGACTCGGGGGGGTTTATCACCGGTTTTGGGGGCCACGAGACGGTAGTGTGACCGTGCCGAGGGAGGGGGACGGAGAGGGATTGTCTTTCGGGCAGAGATGAGGCTTGGAAAGGCCGCCGTTGTCGGGGTGACGGATGTAGTCCATGAGGAATTCCCACTGGCCTCGACACTTGTGGAGCGATGGACGCCTTTGGGGTTTAGTTGACAAACTGTTGTAGTGAGCCCAACAAACCGAGTCATTTGCCCCGAGAGTGGCCTGACGGTACACAAGGGGCATCACCCACGTAAAAAAATATTGCATTTAGTAAAGCTGGCAGACTTTAGATTATATAACAAATAAGTCAGTTGCTTTGTACAAGCTTATTATTATTATTTTATCCTTTTTTTCAAAGTCGGGTTTTAACTTTTATAGATTTTCGACACTTCTTCTTATAATAATGTGAATAAGCATGCAACAAGTTACATACCGATGTGCAAAAATCACACTTAAACAAACTCTGCCATGATTCTCTTCTGCTCAGTACTTTCCTGGTCGTTCGTTTAAGTGTAGACCTTCGCGCAGCGATGGCTAGATGTTCGAAAAACGCTGACGAAGTCGCGGGCACAGCTAGTATTATAATAGAAACATAGAGAACTTAGGTCCAGATGTTTCTCTGGGCATGGCTGACTAGCCCGGCACATTGTTAGGTGCTGGGCAAGCCTACTCCACCTAACAATGTCCCGGGTACTACAGCACCATAAAAAGAAAGTTTAAATTCTAACTTAAAAGTTGCTAACACTATTTAAATCTTTTAAAAATTAGATGAAAAGGTCAGTTATTACAATAAAATTTAAAACCACCGAATAAAGACGCCACAATCTTATAAATCAAACCTTTGTAGGTTTTTAAATTATATATTTAAATATTTGTTATATAACAATAATATAGATGGATCATCATCATCCGAGCGATGTTCCCGGTTGCATCCCTCTCGAGAGCCCGGGGTCTGCTTTCCTACTTTTACGTCTCCACTTCGCACGATCTTCGGCATCCCGCGTAGTGAGGCCATTTGCACGCATGTCTGTCGCATATCATATCTTACGACGTCAATCCAGCACTTTTGGATGGATAATGTTATAAAACATTCTTATATAACATGGTAGGTTATACCTATAGTCTGAACGCGTTTTATCTTTTATCTATACATACATTGAACCAACCAACCTATAGATAAAAGATAGGTAGGGAGGTAGGTTAGGTAGGGAAAATCAACCCTAAAACGAGATCTCAGCGCACAGAGCTTTAAAACATAAAAAAATAAAGATTTTCGCTTCTCTTTTAACGCATTGCAATATCAACGTCATTATATAACAAAAGCCGAGCACATTCTGTTAGAAAGTGGATTACAGGTTGACTGAAGTGAAGGTATCCCTTCGGCGTCGCTTACCAAGCTAATAGGGACAAGGCTCATAACCGGACCTTTTTTTAATTAAGTTAAACCCACAGCAACTAATTCAAACACAGGTTTCTGCTAAGCGTTTGTTTTTTAATTTGATTATTATGGAGCAGGTTGGAATTTTAAAACGCTCTTGGCGCAGTCAAGTGTAGGTGTTGGCAGTCAAGCTCATGGCGCAAGCAAATTCAAATTCAAATGAAATCTACTGTGTCTTCGGAACGCGATCTCCAATGAGAAGAAGACACAAGAAACGCATGGGGTTTTTTTGTATATTTTTTTGCAGTAATCATGTGATGTGAAGCATCAATCTTTTTAGGGTTCCGTAGGGTAAAGGGTAAAAACGAGACCCTATTACTGAGACTTCGCTCTCTGTCTGTCTGTCTGTCACCTGGTTGTATCTCATGAGCGTAATAGGTAAACAGTTGTAATTTTGACAGATTATGTATTTCCGTTGCCGCTATAACAACAAATACAAAAAAAAAATTTGGGCCATACAACAAACGTGATTTTTGACAAAAAACGCAACTATACCGCGATGTATTTTTACCACTAGCGCCATCTAGTGATGGAGTGATTCGCGTTGTTTTCAAGTCACGTGACCGTCCAAATAATCCAGATGCATTTTTCTTTAAAAACCTTACTAGAATACGTAGTGCAGTTGAGAAGAGTGCAAAATTAAAAATTAATGAAAAAGTCTGTGTCTGGAATTCTTGTACCCTTTTATGGTTATTACAGAAGGAACCTTTGGACACAATTGCTGCGAAGGTTACAACAGCAGGACTGGTCACAATTACCATCAACATTTTGATCGTGACCGGAACTTTTATGAGGACAACAAAACACCTTATTCAGCATTAGTTTTCTGATGACGTTTTGTTTTTGAAAACAAACACGATGCTTTTGACAGGTTTTCAGCCCTGTTTCCATTGCGGCCAGTATACATTACATACATATCTACAAGGTTATCAATTTCAATTTTACATTTTGAGAGTATTATAATGGTAGTTACTATGAGAAATCGTATTTAGAAGAATATCTTGATAACTCTTGACTCTTGTTAAGTACCTATTGCTTTTGAAACAAGGCTTTCAAAAATGTTATTCCCCGGCGGGACTCGAACCCGCGATTACTGGTATTCCGTTCCAGCGCGATAGCCGCTACGCCATGAGTTAGCCTCCCACCAAGCCGAATTTAAGAAAGCACCTCTTTGTGTTCTTGCGAGTAAGGCCTCGTAGTGACATCTACCGGTTAACTTTGCAGTTCAACTCGGCTAACATCCAAACATCTTAACGTTATTTTTTAGTATTTTCATTAAGAGGAGTATATACGCCAACGACCTTGAAACTGAAAATCCCTGTCGGGCTCATCGAAAATTGTTGATTATTTCATGACGGAATGTCGTAGAACTTTTTTTTGTGCACAGATTGTAGGTGACATTGTTTCCTACATTTTGGTGTAGCTTTAAGACAAGAACCTCCTATTGGTGCAAAGCCTATCCAAATTTTAGACAAAAAATGTCTGATTTGGCTAAAATGTCGATAGGCTTCAATACGTTTAGACATATTTGTATGGAAACTGCACTAAAATATCGGAAACAATGTCGCCTACAATCTGTACACAAAAAAAAGTTCTACGACATTCCGTCATGAAATAATCAACAATTTTCGATGCGCCCGACATGGATTTTCAGTTTTTCAGAATAGGGCCCTTAAACACTGCTTTTGAAAAAAATGCTTTCAAAATGTTTTGCACCCGGCGGGTAAATGGTGTACGGTGGTTAAGTATCTAAGTAAAAAATAAGTGGTGGGTAAACACCTAAAAATAAAATAAATTTAAGAGATCACTGACATATTTGTAAGAATTTAAAAATTGTGATGGTTAATTTTATTAGCTTCTCTACTTGGCAAAACCATGCCGCAGAATGAATTAATGTGTTGCAATCTTCAGCGAATTGCAGCTATTTTATGTAAGCAATAGCAAGCAGTTCCTGCATTAAAATTGACCAATATATTTTCATTTAAACATCATTACAATTTGTAAACAATACCCACGAAATGAAACTATAGCTTGGGGCTGAACTGCAATTGAAACCTGATTATTGCCTCAAAAAAGAATGCAAACCGTGTTTTTCCAAAGTTTTTGTTCTCAAAAATGATAATTAATATTAGTTGGCAAGCGGCTCACTGAAAACTTTAATTACCTATATTGAAATAAAATTTAGGACAATTTTAATACGCAAATTGCCTATCTGATAACAAGTCTTCGACTTTTGGATTCTTCAGTGCTACAAAGACAATCAAATAATTGTAGGCATCTACAGCCAGCAGGTCATATGCAGGAGTCCACAAGCACCTTACTTCACTATCACAAACTCAACATCTTAGCCAAATATGTTGCTTGGCCGTTTCGCAACCTTGCATGGGTTTTCTATTACACAATACCTAAGTTCTTGCGGTGATAAAACGGTCAAGCAACATATTTTGGCTAAGATGTTGAGTTTGTGATAGTGAAGTAAGGTGCTTGTGGACTCGGGGCGTGTGGAATTATAAGCTTGGCTCTTTAGGACATCTGATAACTTTTTGATAGTGCACATCATAAGGTCTCGCTCTCGTCTTGGCTACATTTTACATGAAAATGTGTTTGTGGGGGATTTCACCTCTTTTTGTAGGTTGCTTATTTATTTTATTATTACATTTTTTTCCAATAGCACAAAGTTTTAGCTTTTAAAATTATTAGTAAATTTATTTTTAATTCAATTCTAATAGTTCGTGAATTAACGACTTACGCGCCGCCGGCGCCGCCGTTCGTTCAGGCCGAGTATTTCTAATGTCCACCACACTTTTGGCCACCACTGGTGCATAAAGAAACATCTTTTAAAAAGCATCCTCGTTGTCCACCACTGGAGACAGCGGTACATCTTTCTAAATTATTAATCAATTTTTAGACTTCTAGTACCTCAAATAACATATTAAGTGTTTTGCGTGCGCTTAATTCCATCCCCTAATTTAAGGGTAAGGGGTAAATTATTAAAAAATCTGATATTATGTATTTTATTATTTATAACAAGGCGTGCCTATACAAAGCATTCCTATGCTTAGCATCAAAATTTGAGGAAGTTTCATACAAATGGCCATCCCATAATTTTAGGGGTTGGGGGTGAAAGTTTTAAACTTTTAGGGTTTTTTTGTTGTTTGTGTACTAATACCAACTTACATACCAAATTTCAGCTTTCTAGGACTTCGGGAAGTACCTTATGAATTTTGATTACTATCAGTGAGTGAGTGAGTCAGTGACGAAATCGGAGGTTTTAAGATGTCAATACAATCTTAACTATAGGAGCTATGTAATTGAAACATAGTATTTTTATTAAGTACCTACCCTAAATACATTATACCCCGTGAATAACCTTTCTCTGGTATATTACAAACCAAAGTTATGAGGGTTCAAAAAACCGACGAAACGTTTCGAGAAAAGGTGGGTAGTGCCCGTACGCTTCGCTGGCTCGTCTTGGCGGGGGCACTACCGTGCCCCCAGATAGTTCATTTTTTAATTTCAGACTACGATCTGACGTTTTGGTGTATTTGACGTTTTTTCTTTAAAACGATGTGTCAAATCATAGTCTACAATTAAAAACCGATAGGTATACTAACTCTCACATTATAAAACTGGCACATATACAAGTTTACACTGTATTGAAAAAATGTGTACCCATAGTGCGCTGCAGTAAACATTAAAATAAGTAAACAAATATCGGAATTGAATTGGATATTAACATTCAGTAATTAACTTACAATTTCTATAGCTTTTATTCATTATGAGTTGGCCACAGTACAGTATTGTTTGCATTTTACACAATATTTGTTAATGAGTACTGATTTGGTAGGTATAGTTCGCTTTTGTATGTCGCTTTCACACCTATTATACTGGATACCGAAAGCATTCCGGGGGCTGTTTATTTATTTTATTTTACAAACGACTGTTGTTTTGTAATGCATGATATGTCTGGATATTGATGAATTTAAATTAATAAAGGGCTGTAATTTGTTTCATACCTAAACGTAGCATTAACCCGCTTTAGCTTCAGTGGAAATCTATTTTTTTATTTTATTGTTTTGTAATTGTTTTTTTGTTCTTTTTTATTGTCTCGCGGTAGATGTGTTAAGTAGAGATTTACCTCGGTAAACCTGTCTTAGTTTTGGGCGGCTTGATTTCCACGCTGCACTCAGGAACATGAATTTCTAACACCCTCACTACGCTCGGGAGTTAACTTTAGACTCCTTCGTTACGCTTTGAATTCAAATTGATTCAATATCAAGCCCTCAGCATAAGACAGGGTTTTAGTACCTCGGTGCATAAACTACTATTAAGTCTTAAAATATAGGTAGTTTGTAGTTTTATTATGAAATTTGTTTGTGTGCGTTCATAGGTTTATAGTGTATACTTTTAGTTTGCAATAGACATATCGCTACTTCCGCCAAAGTAGAACCTATGTGTTCTGCTCTTTATTAATTACTTGATCAGTACATTTGCAAAGCTCTCACAAAATATTCGCAACATTATCAAAATAAGGTAAATAAGGCCGATCGAAAACATTACCTCCTATCCTGTTGGTTGATGAGCAAGATTAATGAAGTGGAAAGACTTTGATCGATCGTGGTTTAACCTAATAAATGTCTCAACTCAACAACTCCCATGGGAGAGTCGAGAGAGTCGCTGTAATCAGATGGACTAGTAATAGAAACGTCAACCGATACTTTTTGAAGCTGTGTCACACCAAACGCGAACATCAGCTGAACCGAAAACGCCAAGGACCTTGCATTATACTGAGTTGGCTGAACTGAAAACGCCAAGGACCTCGCATTATACTGAGTTGGTTGAACTGAAAAAGCTAAAGACCTTGCATTATACTGAGTTGGCTGACCTGTCCTTTTGAATGGTAGTGAGGCGTGGCCATTGCTTGAGCGACATAAGCAGGAGATGCGTGTCACGGAGATGAAGATGCTACGCTGGATGTGTGGAGTGACGCGAAAAGACCGCGTCAGAAACCCCCGCATCAGGGGCAGCCTTCATGTCCGAGACATTGCAGACAAACTGCAAGAATGCCGCTTACGGTGGTACGGCCACGTTCTACGAAAAACGGCTAGTTACGTGGGAAACAAATGTCTTGCCATGGCACCTCCGCCCGGCCGCGGCAGATTGGGAAGACCCAAGAAGTGCTGGCTTGACGTTGTAAGATCGGATATGCGCGCAAATGGCCTCACTACACGGGATGCCGAAGATCGTGCGAAGTGGAGACGTAAAAGTAGGAAAGCAGACCCCGGGCTCTCGAGAGAGATGCAACCGGGAACCACGCTCGGATGATGATGATGATGGCTGAACTGAAAACGCCAAAGACCTCGCATTATACTGAGTTGGCTGAACTAAAAACGCGAAAGACTTCGCATTATACTGGAGTGTCAGTTTTTGAGCTCTCGAGAAGAAGACGAAATGCGTGCGTACGTGCGCGTGTCCATTCCTCGTAATAGTAGATTATGTGACTATGCACAGTATTTTAATACCAATTATGAACAGTTTCATATACCTACTGCTTTATCTAAATAAATTATTTAAATTAAAAAAAAAATACATATTTAATGTTTGATACTAATAAAATATCATAATAACATCGAATTCGATTCTTAACTGAAAGTAATAGCGTTACCACAGTACAAAAATGTACACTTATCCTATTTTTCGTATAGTGGTGTGTCTCACCTAGTGTTAGAGTTTTCAGATCGCCCTAAGGCCTCTAACTTGACCTAATGACTACTATCAGCATCAGCGATAACAACCGGGACCAACTACTTAGAGAGATAGATATATACTTTATTTGATCAACTTCAATAAAACATTACAACATAAATAACATGCCTTCCGAGCACCACCACAGAGGTGTGACATAGTGGTATGTCCCACAGTGTCAGAGTTTTCAGGCTTCTAACTAGACTTAATGACGTTCATCAGTGATAACAAACGGAACCAACTGCTTAAAATTGGGAAGCTCGGAAGGCACGTTCACAACTGCTGTGAAAAACACTGTCACACCTGCTGTGACAAACACTGTCACACCTGCTGGGACAAACACTGTCACACCTGCTGGGACAAAGACTGTCACACCTGCTGTGACAAACACTGTCACACCTGCTGTGACACACATTGTCACACCTACTGTGGTGGTCTACAGCAGGTGTGACAGTGAACGCGCGTAAAATGTACGTTACGCCACGCGTTTGGTGTGACCTTTCTTTCAGCGGCGGTTTACAGTTGTCATTACTAACTTCACTTCCATTAACGATGGAAACCTTATTTCCAATCAACCTTGAATAAATGTTACGTCTTGTAATTGGAGTTTGCCGTCAGGAATGAGTTTGGTGGTACAGTTGGCAACAAAAGTGAGCCATGTTGTCAATTTAACGAGATTGTCTTGAAAGTTCAACTTTTTTATAAGAGGCTTTCACTTGTCGTTACAATTTCACTTGACACTTGACTATTTTGATCTCAGACCAGAATAGTCAAGTGAGTATTTGCCTTTGTATCCTTTACTATAATATCAATAGTAATTTTCGAACGTGATTGCTATCGAAAGAGGCAATGCAGTCACTCTTTTAGGTACCTTACCTTATTTTAATTGTTTAATTGATTCCGTTCGTTAGTAGGTAGGTATTTTATTCAGGTACACTACTTAAACTTACCTGACCAGTAGTTATAATAATTAGTACCTACTTAATTATATTTGTTAAGGCTTGATTCGATCTAGCTAGAATAACAATTCTTCGCATAAATCGTTAATTTAATGATTGAACAGCTCGAGAGTCTTTAAAACTAAAGACGATTTATGCCTATAGAATTGCTATTCGTTGCTTATCCCAATTTGATCGGTTGAAGTAGGAAAAACAATTTTAAAAATCTCTACGCCGGAAAACAACTTTCAGAACCAACTGTACCTACATTTATTTCTGATTCACTTACACAGTAATAAGTAAATCAAAATAACATGTTACACACAATGTCCATGTCGGGTACGTAATATACGGTCGCTGCTGTTAAAATTTTCCGCCTATAGCCCATGTTTTCGTAATGCGTTTTTAATGTTCTCATATTGCTATAAATCACTATGGCTATCCCTGAACCAGATAGCTTTAACGGTTTATTAAATTAGTTTATTAAGCTTTAACACAATTTTGTTACATTGGCGACGCGTGTGCAAACGAGAAGACTAATTAATAATAATCTATATCTATACTAAATAAAATTATAAAGAGAAAAAAAATGTACTGTATATCGGGGCTACACGAGGCTTCAGGCAATGCTTGTTATTAAATCAACATTATTTGATTGACGACCTCTGTGGCGCGTCGTGCGAAAGCGCGACTGCAATGCAGGAGGTTGCGGGTTCGATTCCCGCCGGGTGCAAGCATTTATGCTTATAGAATAAATATTTGTGTCTGGTCTGGGTGTCCCTCTATGTATAATATGTATGTATTTACAAAAGAAAAATAAATATAAGTATTATATCCGTTGTCTAGTCACCGTAACACAAGCTTAGTCGCTTACCACGGGGCTAGATGGCGCTGTGTGTTGTTCACAGAATTTATTTATTTATTTATTTTATTTATTTATTTTCGATTTATCTTCTGTTTTCGCGATGCTGATATGAAATTAATCTTATTTTGTCGGTTTAGGTATTAATTAGGTAAGTTTTATTTTTTTTACCTGATGTCATTAAGGTCATTATAAGAGGTCTATCAACAGCAGTCACAGTGGGCGTGCCAAATGACAATGATTTATTTTGTTTAAAAGTACCTACCTACATTAAAATTTAATCGTTTGTTAAGTAAGTACCTACATAACATACATGTTGATATTTTAAGAACGTGTCAAAACTCTCGTAAGTACCTTCCTTTGTGTGGCTTCTAATGTGTTTGTATTGATTGATTAGTCTCAACAATAGATAACGATCTTCATTTTAGTAAGGTAGATACCATCATTATCCACCTAACAACGCAGTTAAAAACACTTAATAGCACTACCACAGCTTAACTTTCAATATTCAAGGAACAATAAAAATAAAAAAAACACAAAGAAAACCGTTTAAGTTAACAAGTAAACGTATTAATCACTCAGAAAAAAGATATCGAACAAAAGAGGGTGCTTTCTCAAAGAAATCACGTAGCAGTATTATATAAAAACGTGGTTTTGAACGCGAATCGTAACCGCTTAACTTTTAAACCTTATACGTGATTCAATTTAGAAGTTGTATCTTTCCAGGAAGAAAGCCTGAACTGTCGCTGAGATCTATTCTTCTATTTCTATTCCATATTTTAAAAGAATGTTGCTCCCTCAGTAGGTACGTTCTCCAACGCGAACGTCGTCGAGTCGGCTACTTGCGAATTTAAAAAAATGTAGTTGCAAAACTAACGTCTTGTTGGCGCAGTTCCAGAATAAAAACATAACATTTTAACTTGTAAAATATTTCCCCTAACTGGCTATCAAAATGCGCAGATCAAATCAATGGACGGATCTGGCTATAAGGTACATAACATTAAGCAGAAGTTTTGAGTCCCGCATCAGCAGAAACATTTTAGTAATAACAGATCAGATCATAAAATAACTCTACGACAGACGTTTAGAAATACACTGTTGTGATCTAACGTAAGTTTAAAACCGGGTACACATTAGCGAGCCGCAACCGTAACTTCCGTGACACAGTAACGAAGTATACGCGTGCTACAGTTTAAGCTCCTGATGCTATCTGCCCTGTCCGCCCGTGAGAGTATCCTCTTTACGAGTTGTAACTGTAACCAAAAAATACCTACAGTAACGGGGTTCTAGTGTAACGTGTCCATAAGCGAATAGTTTACGGCAAAAATCGACAATCATTGGCTCACTGTAGCTCTACGCACTATGTATTTTTGGTAACATTAATTACTGTTCTACAGAAATGATTATCTTGTAATCGTCGGGTACCTACCTTCCACCATGTTTGCGAACCACTACGAACAGACTATGTTTTAAGTAACAGTAGGTACTTACATGCAACGGTTACGGTTACATTCCCTAGTATGTACCCGGCTCAAGAGGGATATATCAATGTTACCTACAATCTACACACAAAAAAAAATCAAAAGATTTCGATGGACCCGTTGAATTTAGCGTCTAATATCCCTTAATTATTAATTTAAAAATAATTAGTAGTTATTATGTGCAATAATTCTTTTTTAGATTAAACTATTAGTCAGCTTAAAACTTAGAGAGTGTGAGGTTAGCTAAGATTTAACCAATAATAAGGCAATATCAAAGAACAGTAGCACGCTCTTAAAGTTAATTGTAAAAAGACTACTTATTTTAAAGAAATGGATCGAACCGCGATCTACGTTTCAAGGGCTTTTATAGCTTCCGTCGTCGTCTGGTTACAGGTGACTTTAATCTAACAATAAAAATAGTAGCGGTAAAAAATTGGTAGTTTAAAAATAGCGAAAACGACGGCTATTTGAAGACGGCCGTGACTCTAAATACAAAAAGAAAAACCTCTTTTCCACCTCTTAATGCGATTGTAGTGATTATTTGTGTGTGATGATTATCTCACAAAAAAACTAGCCATTTTTTTTCTAATGTATGATTATTTAATTTTCATAATTAAAATATATAGCTCTACTATTACCTACATACATTTACTACTACCTTCAAAAATCCCACCAGGTGGGTCCCTAATATGGGAGGGTGGTATACAGGTATATGTCGGTAAGGCTTCTTCGCTTGATAGTGTCCCAGGCTCTACAGTTGTAGTAGTTGTATATAATATCATCTTAAAACTTCGTTATAAATTGTAGAATACGATTTGACACATCTCCCTAAAGAAAAAAAAAATCAAAAACAAAGAACCAAAACGTCAGATCGTAGTCTACAATTAAAAAACTTACTGTAGATTAGATATAAAGTCTAGAATTTGAAAAAAATGTACCTGGTTTTAGATTATACGTACAGTCTAGAATGAAAAAATACCTATTTTATTGTAGACTAGCTGCGTCCCACGGTTTCACCCACGTAAGTCTCGATTCCTTGGAAATATCGGAATCAAAAGTAGCCTATATTACTCATGGTGAATGTAGCTTTCTAATGGTGAAGAATTAGAATTTTTGAAATTAATGCAGTAGTTTTTAAGTTTATTCATAACAAACACACACATAAATAGGGTTACCCCCTCTCTTCCGTGGATGTCTCAAAAGGGATCTGAAGGAGACTAGCTAACTCCAGATTCTCCCTTACCTGCACGGTGGCGGATAAACCGCTTGGTCCTTAGTATGGTTGGTACCTATCAGAAGTGCCCTAAAAATATTGCCAAATCTCTTGCAGAAGGTATGGTCAATGATGCAGACGTACCCCGAAAATAATTTGGGGTTTAGCGGACCCCGGGCTCTCGAGACGGATGCAACCGGAAACATCGCTCATATGAGAGTAAGATGTGCTGAAACCACTCATAAAGTAAAACAATTTTATCACCACCCAATAAGGGCCGAACTGACAAAACCCATTGAGTTACAATACCTATAGAGCCACAATCTCTAACTGACAACCCTCAAAAAATGTCCGAGCGCCGTTCTACATACCTATACATTTTAAAATTAAATTATCCAAAATGACATTTGCTCGAATTTAGACTTTAGGTATCCTATGCATACTTGCATAACGTTCAAAGTCGCTCGAACGAAGTAAACAAAAACTCTGCGCACGTGACAGCGTGCGCCGAGTTTTAGCGCGGACTTCTTTTTTAGGCGACTCTATAGGTATTGTAACTCAATGACGACACCCTAAATATATTAAATCCGAAACCGCAGTCAATAGGTACCTAAGCATAAGGATATTGGAAAACGAAAGCTTATAATTGAGCTGCAAATTGCAATGTTCATTATGGGAAATATTAATCCAGAAATTGATGATTGTCGTGCATGACGAAATTCAGTTCCAAAACAATCAGTAACCACATCGAATGATCGAGCAATGCGGTTGTGGTGAACATTCTCATTTCATTATTGGAATAAATCAACAGTTACAATACTTACTTATATTAAAATTTAATTCCTTATGATATTTAAATTTATGATGAAGTTATTTATCATCCACTAGCGGCCCGCTCCGGCTTCGCTCGCACTGGTGTGTATTCTACTTATAAACCTCTCTCTTGAATCGCTCTATCTATCTAGAATTTTATTTAAGGAAAAAAAGCATCTAGGTATGGGCCGCCCTTATCTAAGGGCGGTATTATCGCTTCAAGCGATCTCTTCTTGGCACCTTTGGATGAACAAGAAAACACGGAAGGTGACGTAAAGTAATGTAATAGTTAAAGACATGAATCTTCTAAAGAATTAGCGAATCTATGCGATGCTAACAGCCTTAAATCTTAGAACCAGAAACAAATATCTCAGATCACACAAATATTTGGAGAAACGGTCACATTTTAAGATACCCTTATTCGGCCGAGCAAAGAAATACTCCACCCTTATTTTACTATTTAAAGTTCTCAAAGGGAATAAATTCGAGGGCCGGCCATTGCCAGATCAGACAACGTTAGAAACAACAAAACTGTTATTAGAGGAATTCATGTTGTCACCCGGAGTTTCATTTAAATCCTTGACTTCCTCTTAAACCGACAACTTGGCAACGAATTATGTACAAACGATTTTACTAAACGTATCGCCCAAAACAGAAATCATAATGAATTTTGCAATGTGACCGAAAATTTTCTGAATATAATTTAATTTGGACTGGCTCCAGCCTCCAAGAGCAAATAATTTAAGCGGCACGGAAGTTTAAGCTGAAATAAAGTATTACAACGAGTTTAACTTGAGTTTCATAACGTTAGTTACGGTGAATGATAGCTGCTCTCGAGTTAATGTCTGCATCAATGGCAGACAGTTTAATTTATTCTTTGCCTCTCTTCGTGCGGAATCAACTAACCGTTATAAACTAAAATGAACACATACACATGTATACGTAGATTACAAAGCAACCCGCCGGGACGGCCGGTGGCGTCTGTCCGATTGCAAACAATACAAAACGTGAAGTAAACGAAAAACGAGCGTTGAATTTCAAACCACCGGTGTGTAGTGACTGGCCAAAGGGAAAAAAACTTACAAACGCAGCACGGTGTACTGTCAGCACTTCTTGCCACACCGCCCGCTTCACGCGTCGCCGATGTTCGCGCGAAAACAAACTGCCGCGAATTTTTGGTTACGTATTATAAGAACTATTTTCATATAAACTATTTTCAACTTAACTACGGTCGACTCGACTTCAGTTTAACGCAATTACGGTCGATTCATATAATGTTTGTTTAAACTAATGAATGACTCAACTACGGTTTATTGAATTACATTTAATTTACATACGGTTGACTGAACTACCGGACAATTTGACTACTATTGTCATCTTATCGCGCGTTTTACTCCAACTTAACTACGGAAAAAAGCATTCGGTGGACCCCGACTAGGATAGGTTAGGTTATTATTAGAACATGATTACACGCCGCGCTTTGGCGAGCGAGCGAAGCGAGCGTGCCGCGGCAACAGTCGCCAAAGCGCAATAGTGCAGATGAAAATAGTCATTATGATGCGTAACCCGAATTTTTATCATGGGTCTGCCGCCGCCGATTCCGCTCTACCGGCGATGTGCAAACATTTGTCTATTATGCATTTTTTATCTCGTCCGTATATCAAAAACTATCACGTCCGACAAAGCAAACTATTCAGTTGGATTTGTCCAGTGCACTCAACTATGAAAATCAGTTTGTTACGCGTTTCAATTGAAGCTCTACTAACGATCGGATCCATCGATAATGTTTGTGCACTTTTCAATTTGTCGGTTCTAAAAAAAATTAGATAGGTTCTAGGTACACTCCTCAATTTGTTTACACATACATAAATCCCAATCCAGGCTATTGGTGTTATTGCTAGCAGCCAGTTATTTACACTACTCTTCATGATTCAAATCGTTTTAGTAGTTTTAAAGATATAAAAGATGAACCCGCCGTCGCCATCGGTCGCATGGGGTCTTTAAACGCACGAGGTTTGGAAAAAACCGATTAAAAAAATGGTAATACTTACAGATCTATATGTCTCAGTAGCTTCCTAAATAATACTAACCTACGAAATAAAACATATTTGAAGTAGTTTGCATCATGGTTTTAAGTGAAATAGACATATATTTTACGTTTGGGCTTCGAAAGACCCCACGTGACTGACTTTGTAACTTTTTTATTACAAAAAAAAAAACAAAAAAAAAATGTTTCAAACTACCAAAAAAGTTCGTTGGCGAACTTTTTTTTTTCGTGGTAAAAAATACGTTTAAATTTTTTATATACTTACTTTGTAAAAGAAAGTTTTAGTTTCTTGTTATTTTTTTAAGCGGTTATTAAACTTTTGGGAAAATAAGTTCGAATGTTCTTTTGTATCTAGAACTGAATAAAGATGCATAATAATAATGAGATGTTTTTGAACCCTCAAAATATAGGTAACCTACTTCTGAATCATTTTCTATTATTATATTATCTTGCCCCCTAATACATTCAATTTTATACCCAATACAATTCCAGCATAGGTCTGATCTAATCAGACAACCAAACCCAATTGGACGTTGCCTTCCACCCTCATGACAACTACTGTACAAAATTAAATGGGTATAAGGCGTAAAGGAGAATATATACAGATATGGCGTCTACTTATGGAGTGAAATAGCAATATGTTTTTTATACAAGATAGATAGCGTATAACAACTATCTGACCTAATGGTAAGTGATAATAAGGTTTATGATACGACACGCTCACCTAGAAGAAAGAAGACAGAAGACAGAAGCTTCCCACCAAGAAACCACTTTAACTAAAATGTGGTAACTTTATGTATATTTCAATACAATACTATACTATACTACTAATATTAATTAAAAGGTATAGTTTTGTGTGCAAATGTTTGTGTTTGTTGATTCTGTAAGCAGACACCGCTGAACCGATTGTAATAAAACTCGCTATGTAGATCTATTAGGTGAAACCGCGGGCAGTGCTAGTTTTAGTTGAATTTGACTAGCAAGCAAACAATTAGCAATACTAGGGAAGAGGCAGGAAACTTATACTTCGTCTTGCATCCTCCTAGTCATTTAGCAATCAGCCCATGCCACTCTAGTAATTATTAAAAATAGCAGCACTCCGAGGTTTCACCCGAGTACTTACTCTTATCCGCGGGAACAATGAGTTTAAACGGAGACTATGTGTTATTCCACATTTCAGATATCTAAATGCCATGTTTCATTGTAGTTTTTGCGTAAAAGAGTAACAAAGCCACATACATACATGCAAACTATCACGTTTATAATATTACTAGAAGAGCCCCGCAGTTTTACCCCCGTAACTCCTGATCCCGCGGGAATATCGGGATAAAAGTAGCCCAAAGTCACATGCAGACATACATACATACTTGCAAACTCGCCAACAAACTGCTCGTGAGTTTGGCGAGAGTTTAGTTAATTAAGTTCTAAATTATATTCTTTTCTGAATAAATAAATTTAAGAAAAAACTTTCTCATTTGTACGATTTGTTTGAGTGCACATCTAACCTCTTGCAGTACTTGGATCTATGAGTTAAAGGAAATCAAGCACCTACTGGGCGGAGATATCGCGTAGATTTATATTTGACAGGAACATAAAGTGTCCATTTGTAGCAAGCGACATGTCAAGGGTTCCTTGTTTATGGCTGGCACTTAACAAGGCACTAAGCCACCCGCCAACTTACCTTCCTACTTTTTGGAACAAGATTGAATTAAGTTACAATACATTATGGTAGATAATTGTCGACAACATCATTTTAGGGTTCAGTGCCCAAAGGGTAAAAGCGGGACACTAAAGACACTACACACACTGAGACTTTACTGTCTGTCCGTCTGTCTGTCACCAGGCTGTATCTCACGAACCTTAATAGCTAGACGGTTGATATTTTCACATGTATTTACGTTTCCTCGGTAACAACGAATAATTGTTTTATTCGTTGTTATTGAGGCAACGGAAATATTCAGAAGGGGCTAGGGTGATTGAGGTACATGATACCGCGATGTATTTTGATCAATAATAGCGCCATTTAGTGAGACTGGAGAAAGACTGGCGCCAATGGTTAAATAAGTTGTAACGTTTTTGAATTTACAACAGTGTTGGCTGGCTTAGTAAAGAGTATTAGCACAAACACAGAATAAAAATAAATAAAAAAGGACAATTCTGTGAACATCACACAGCGCCATCTAACCCCACAGTAAGCTGCATTACTAATACTACCTACATAAGTTCAATGTACAAAACTTGGTATATTGTGCATAGAACTTATATTCCAAGTTTTATCAAAATCTGTAGAGTAGAAGGAACAAACATACGGCCGAATACAGAAACGCAACTCAAAATTTGAGTTCTACTTAAACAATTAAGCATCTCTTAAAGTCCTATACTCCCATACCAATTTTGAATTTCTGCTCAATTATTTAAGTAGGCCTCAAATTTTAAGTGGCTTTTCTGTATTCGGCCGTTAGACACAAAAGCAAATGTTTCCAGAGTTGAAGGAGAGACGCATTGCTCGCTACGCTCTCTCGGTCAATAATTTTAATTGAACCGTATTAAAATTATTCAATTTGCAACGTAAACAACTGCTGTTTGGAACTGTGCCAAATATTGAAATAAGTATCTGAAGTTTTACCTGTTAGTACCATTTGGACTGAAACTTTCTATTACCTAGGTACACTGAAATGAAAATTATACAAGTACGCTGGAATTGGCATACCATACAAAATATCATTAGATCTTTGTGCTGATTTGATTTGCGCCATGTTGCGCTGTTGTCGCGCGTTTTCTATTAAAAGTGATGGTGGCCGTCCACGGAACTATTAGTTCCACGGACGGCCACCATCACTTTCAATAGAAAACGGCGCTAATCAAATCGGCTCAAAATTCAGTGCGCTATGACCTGTCCAGCGACTTGTACCATGAAGGTCAGTGCCTAGGTATCATTTGGTAGTTTCAAAGAGTAAACAACAGAATTTGCCCTCGTTACACAAACGCTCTGTTTGGCTCTGATGTGTTCAGTCGTTTACTTTTGTTTAACGTTGGGATTTCAACTTGAAGTAATGAACGGGCTCTGAAGTAGGTACAGCTTAAAGAAAGTGGTAGGTTCTATATTTATTTAATAACTAGCTCTGCTCCGCGATTTAACTCGCGTAAGTCCCGATCCCAACAACACCGACAACTGAACTACAACTGGAATACCTCTTAGCTCTTCATCAGGCCATCGACAGAGATCACTGGAGGAGGACGCTTGCCAGATTGCATACCAGGGGTCACGATCCTCGTCAATGGGGAACGACGGAGGAGGAAGTCCTGATCCCGGAATATCAGGATAAAAAGTTTTCCATGTGTTAATCTAGGTCTACAGCTATCTGCTTAACAATTTTTATTGTAATCGGTTTAGTAGTTTTTTGGATGAAGTAGTAACAAGCATAGTCGTTTACTTACATAAACACAAACTTTCACACCTTTGCAATATTGGTAGAATAGTCTACTCTGTATTTAAACATGCACACATACTAACATACATCGCGGTCAAAATCATAACCCTCTTTTTTCCGTAGTCAGGGAAAAATAGACAAGTGTTACTTTAGTCAGGTATGACCGCAATCTGTTTATTTACTCTGTAATTTTTACGATGTTCCCGCGAGATCAAGACTTACACAATTAAAATTTAATAAAAATGATCTAAAATCAAATATTCTGAAAAGAAATATAATATAGGTAGGTATCTAACTTAATTCCCCGAGAAAGTATTCCCAGGTTATTCAATAGTGATTTCGGGCGTACACCAGCTCTATATTGGCCAAGGCATGTGTCAACTGCAGCTAAAATCTAATTTTCAGCTTGTCCGAAGGTCGCAGCGCTCCAGGGCGCACAGACTCGCCTTCCCAGCTTCGCGATATCGGATTTTCCTTTGAACTCAACAAGGAAATTGATTTCAAGAGTTCCCAGCCGAAATGTAACGTTGCCTGTCAATAAGTAGCGCCTTTCAATGATTTATCACGTCTTTCTTTGGATATTTGTAACAGGCCGCGGTGTGAGACGCAGAACGAGTGATTTTAAGCAGATAGGTAGGTAATTGGCGAAGTTTTGGCTCGGAAATTAAAACGGCTTATACTAATGATATTTTAGTTATATTTATTTTAATTTGGCATCTTGTTTTATTTTTTAATCTCGACTAATATTATAAAAGTCTGTCTGGCGCAGCTTGAGTTACATACACCTAAAATCCAGCGGGATCCAGATATAATACTTAGTCAGGAAATTATCTATTAAGTATATAAAAATGAATGTTTGTGAATGAATGTTGTCTGTATGTCCTTTATAGAATCGTAAACTGTGTATGGTAGGGTAGTAGTAGGGTAGGGTAGGGTAGTAGGAAAGTAAGTGAGACTTACGCGGATGAAACAGCGGAGCGCATCTAGTATCTAATAATACCTACCTTTATGATACCTACTTATGTCCAAATTCATTGATTTTACTACAATTTCCGACAAAAGCAGACATTTAAAATAATGAACGATTTTAAAAAATTAGGTATACCTGCCTGCCTTTAAACCCCACTCTACAGTTAGAAGTGTAATCTATTTCGGTAAGTATAGGTACTTTATTAGTTTGTTTACGTGGTCGTTGCATAACTTGCATCAGTTCGCTGTAATATTGGAACTTTGGACCACAACCATAGTTTATCTGTAAAACACTACCTACCTACTGTAGCAAGCACTTTAACTTGCCTGCGTATAGTCGGATTGTAAATAACAACTAGCTAGATATTATGTGAGTACAAACGAAGTTGTTGGGTTTCAATTTTGGCAATCATAAGAAGTTTCTTTATCTTAATTCTTACCCACCCATCCCTACAGTTCTTGTCCATCCAAAGGTTGCCTTGAAGAGATCGTTTCTAGCGATAAGTCTGTCCATTGTATCTTTCCTGTAATTAACTGTAACTTTTTATAAAATAACTAGCTGTGTCCCCCAGGTTTCACCCGCGTAAGTCCCGATATGTTACTCAGGGTGAATGAAGCTTTCTAATGGTGAAAGAATATTTAAAATACGCACAGTAGTTTTTGAATTTATTCGTCGAACAAACAGACACGCATCTGCACAAAAATACATATCTTTTATCTTTATAATTTTAGTGTAAGATGTAATGTGTTTTTGTAAATTTTCGTTAGGTATACAATAAAAATTTCGGCACGAATCAAACCCTCAACCTTTTGCGTTGCAGCTGGGCATTCGCCCAGAGGACAGAAGCCGTCAACAAAATAACGATATTATTGTATAGAAAATGTAAACCGAAATGTCGTACCTATTTATGTAAAGAACCTCCCACTACGAACAGTAAATCTGTTTAAATCCGATTACTCATGAATGATCAATGCTTATTGACCGAATCCAAATAAATGCATTATTTGGATGATTGACCCTGTTGCCTCGATTTTTTTATTTAACACGCAAATAGGTACCTAAACAGAATTTGCGAAGTCAGAAACAACAGTCAGAAACGTGATTGACTGTTTGAAGAAATGTTTTTCAAAAATTGCACCCGACAATACTTGAACCTGCAACCTCGACATTCCGACATTTTTAAGCTTATATGAACCCGCAACCTTCAGCTAGTTAGGCAGTCGGAAATTTTCAATAGTAAAGTTCCTAATGGCCTTCGCCCTTAAAATTATTTTTTTATCATAAACTCATGACAAAAATAATTTGAAGGTTCAAATTATGAACATGCCTGAGCTCAAACCGAGTTACAAAAATAGGTTTCCACGAAGGACCCTCTATTTTACTACCTACTGTTTTAACGGCAGTTTCAAAAATATGTGTGTTGGAGAAACATATTGGTTTTTTTCATTCGTATTTGATGTCCTTTGACGGTTTCGGTTTATTGTAGGTAAATCTTGATATTGGTATTTTTGTACTTGCCATATTTTTATTTTGTTTTAGAATTTTGGTTTTACTGTGACGAGTTGTTAGTAATGTTTTCTGTTTTGGTATACTTACCTAAGTTTAAGTTTTGACTTAAAACTAAATATTATATCCCTAATAGTATACGGTGTGCTCAAAATGTACCCCGACTTTCACTCCGAGGACCGTGGGTTCAAATCCTTTGAATTTTACCGCTGCGCTATACCATGGCACTACGGTGAAGGAACTATCGTGAGACAACCAACAGTTCCTAGGACGCACCACAGTCTGAAGACATGCTCATTCGCTAATCCGGAGTATAGGCTCCCGTGGTGCCTTAATGCCTAACCCCTCTGAACGTGGGACCTCTACAGTAGGACAAACTACAGGACTGACAAAATAAATAGATCAAAAACACTGTACTCCATGATCAAAATTATATTATTTGTAAAACGCGTCCACCTTTTTAATTTCATTATAAGTGGTGTTGCTCTAGTGGTAGATACCCCGACTTTAATTCCGAGGATCGTGGTTTCGAATCTAGGCCGACGGCGCCTGTCTTTTTCAATGTATTTTTCCTTAAGAAAAAACATAATAATATCCTAGGACTCACCGCATAGTCCGATGGGGACATTCGCCATTCTTCCGGAGTAAGCTCCCGTCGTGGCGTCTTACTGCCCCCTCTAAGAGGAGGCCCTTGCCCTGCAGCGGGATAAATTAACGAACTATTTATTTATTATTTTTTATTTAAATCTAGGCTTCGGCCGAATACCCACCGCCAAAGAGAAATGACTCATACGACTATTTCCCAAACGTTGTAGGTATAATCAAGGCGCGAAAGAGATGAAATAGTAGTTTTTCTTTGGCAGTCGGAACACGGCTTTAGCAATGGGAGCAGCTATTTTGTGAAATACTGTTCTTTCTAAACAAGCTCCACTTTTTCAAGGTAAAGCCTAATTAGCTCGTTTGTGGTTTGAGATAACTGATTGCGCGGAATCCGGGCCCAACGATACCTACAACTGAAACCGGCAACTCATCTAAAGTACTTTTTTTCATTGTTCAGAGTATTCTGAGTGGCCTCAAAACTCAAGGAAATTGACAATGAAGGTAAAGTTTATCTTCTACCGTCAGTCGTTTGAGGGTCCGAGACGTGACCCGGCTTCTTGATTCCATTACCGGAGCTCGCTCCATCCGACAATAGAGAATTAAAAGTCCAATTTTTACAAAGCCAACGAGCCGCTTATTCAATCGAAAAATCAATATCGTCTTTCCTTAAACTAAGTAACTGCGATTCTTAAAAAGAAGTGGAAAGGAAATAATTGTATGCCTATTCTCCTCCTTTACGTACCAAGTTTTGTTTCGAGTGAGGTGGCGAATGGGCCCCTTCTATTCGCCTTCAAAACTTGTGCACACTTTGGGTGAAAACTGATAGTGTTCATGGTGAAATGCTCATCTATCCTATTACTATCCTACTAATTTAATATACCTAATATTATAAACACGACAGTTTGTCAGGTTTTGCAAATATTTGTACACCTTCACGTAAAACCTACAAAACCTTTGTTCATTGTCTAATACTCATCTATCCAATAACTATCCTACTTTTTTATTATTATTATTGCCTTTATTTACTGAATTACATAATAAGTACAAATAACAAATGAAAATATATATTATTAATCTAAGTTTCTGTAACCGCATCTTTCGACACAAAAGCCTCTTCCAGCTCCTGCCATTTCTCGCGGCATCTTGATGTTCTGGACCAATATGGACCCGCCATTTTACAAATGTCATCAATCCATTTTCTGATTGGGCGGCCTCTTTTTCGTTTTTTATCTAGCCTTGGTGTCCTACTTAGGTATATTATATTGCAATTATAGGAATTGCAAATATTTTTACACCTTCGCGCAAAACCGATAAAGTATTTAACTGAATAATTCCTGGTTCTGGAAAAGTTCTGGAATCCTGCATATATTGATAAGGGACTTAAAATACGTTTCCACTGACACGGTGCTAGGCGGAGTAGAGAGTAGCTGACCAGTAATAGACCAATCACAGTGCTCGTAGTCTCCACTCCACATTATTAAAACCGACTTTCAAATAAATACATGATGCGGCTCCAAGCCGTCAAGCCGGCTGTAAAATACTACTAACACAACACCACTTTACCACATCCTTACCTAGTTTTTTTAAGTTATAAAAATGCAGCCTTATGCACCGTCCCGCCGCGCCGCGCCGCTCCGGGGGAAGCGACGCGAGTGTAGAGTGTGGGCCTCCTTAACATCACTCTTACGATGAAAGAATACATCGCAAGGAATCCCGCGTTTTAAAATCACGTACAATAGTCCAATTATGTGGCTTCGTAAAGACAACGCCCTGCAACAACTTTTACCGCTCCACTCCGCTCAGTTATGCTAGTGAAGCCGAGGGCCGAGGGAAAGTTATTATCCACTAGAAGAAAATTCGATCCAATAAATTCCAAACTGAAGAATTTACATCATTTTTCATTATTGTTGTTAGTTTGATTATTCATAGCGTTTGTTTTAAATAAAATACCGAGAATTTGAATTGTGATAACGTTTGCAAACGTTGTTACATTTACATAATTATTCTAAAGATTTTGCATATTTTTATACCTTAAGGTTATCGCGATCATAATTTTCATTCCGCCACATTTAACAAAACTATGGAGGCATAGGCACCATAAATGAGAAATGATATATTTATTTAATATATTTCCTTCATTAATCTATATCTACAAAAGGCTTTGTCCTGACTGACTGACTGATCAATGCACAGCCTAAACCGCTAGTAGTAGAGAGCTGAATTTGAAGAGTGTCTTCTTTATGTAATGAAGCCATCCGATAAGAAAGGATTTTAGGAAATTTCCACGGGATCGGGAATAATGCTGGTAACACGGCTTGACCCCGCTAGTTAACTATAGAATACTAGAATCAAATAAGCTGTCTCGCTCAGCGTTACCAGTGCAAAACTACCCGAAGGGTTATAAATTCACGCCCTTCGCTTTACTGCAGTGGTGTAGGTACTACCGACTGCATCAACGAGACCGACCATATTACTTAAGAGGACAGTCAATCTACTCTTTCTCCATACAAACGTAGCCGACTGTTTCCTCCCTGGATAAAGACATTAGAGCAAATATGTTTATGCCATAAAACCTACATCTGCAATGACCATTGCATCCCCCTACGTTTTTGTTTTATTTATTTTCTAATTAGAATAGAAAAAATAGAAAATGATAAAAATCAAAACCCATGATCATGGCTGATAAAGGACTTTATGGCATAAAAATATTTTTTGTAATATCTTTATCCAGGGAGGAAACAGTCGACTACGTTTGTAAAGTTTGTATGGAGAAAAGAGTAAGTAGACTGTCCCCTTAATTCTAACGATAGTCATCACAAAAATATCACGTAATAAATATGTTTTCCACGTAGGTGAACAAGTTCACAAACCACATAACATGAATTATCGATCTTTATTCCGTATACCTATCTACACCTTTCTATTTGCACTTTACACTAGGTATATATAGGCAAGTAGGTTCCGTACCCACATGGCGTTCTTTCAAATGCAAATGACTGAGGTTCAGAAGGACTGCAAAGTGTGGGAGAAAATGGGAGTATACTCGAACACGCCTCTGTGAAAGGAAACATGGGACCCGTTTCAGATAACGCATACAATTTGATTCTATTTAAGTATGTGAATGAAATCAAGACTTATAGATCTATCTATATCATATTATCTACAGAACCTCATAAGTGTGAATTTATAAACCAAGCCCAACTTTCTCCTGCCAGAGTCAGTTGTTAACCCTTTTCTTTGAATCTGTCTAAAGTTTTAGAGCTTATTCAGGGTTCTGGGGGAGACTAGCGAACTTGGAGTTCTCTTCGTGGGGTGGCAGGTAAAATGGTTGGTCCTAGGGAGCGTTGGTGTAATTGCAAGCGCTGAGATTTGGGAAAAAATTGGCAAATCTTAGTTCAATTCATCAGTTGTCAGCAGTGAATAGAACTTACACACTGTGCTTAAGCGGACCCCGGGCTCCCGGGATGCAACCGGGAACATCGCCTGGGATGAGGAGGAGTTTCGGACCTTATTCAATCATTATCACCAAACAAAAAAAGGAGGGGAATTCAAAGCCAAAATGTTAGTCATAGCTCAGTTGTTTGAAATAAAAAATAAAATAAGTATAGGTAATATTTTTCTGTAAGATATTAGTCTAGGTAGAATTTTACCAAAACAAAGACGTAAAGACAAAGTGTATTTTGGAATACACCAAAATACTAGCATTAAGTTAAACCAGAATTTATATATTTGTATGATTCATCCATCGTCATCAGATAGCACTCTAACCTAAGCCAATTACCAAACTTATTTGCAAGAGCGCTATTTTCTCATTTCTCATTAACTTCGATATTTTATACCAGCTTAGGAGCTACCTACGAGATTGGTTTAGATCGTGGTCCAAAATAATTGGAAATTCGCGTCAGTCAATAAAAACTTGGAGGCGACCGCTTGGGACCAATTAAATAAAACAAGTTTGCCGAATCAATTAGTTGCAATGTTGGCTTTAGAAGTTGTTATTGAGTTTCGCAACTCGTAATACGTGGAGGTATGTCCCGCGGTTTTTGTACTCTCGGCTTAATTTAGCTTCGGATTAATGAGTGGACGTGTGTGAGTTAGTTTATAATTCATGTATTAGTTTAGTTTTGTTAACTCTGTAATACAGCGTTGTTGAACTCTCCCAACTTTACCAAACCTGGATTATAATACTTTACAAGCATTTACAAGCCTTTAGTTAAGTTAATGTACTCTCTTTTATTTTATACCTGTTCAAACTTTATAATTAGAGTTATTTTCATTTTAGTCTGATAGAGTTTTAAGCTCATTACTCTAACTTTTCTGCTTCGAGAGTTTTATGCAAAGAAAAGTTCGAGGTAGGTAAAGTCAATATAATAGCTCAATCCGACTGTGCTATGCTACTTGTTTGCAGTTATGTTTTTGTATCTGTATGTGTGTTTGTTGCTTCTTAAACCCAGTATGTCAATAGCTGGAGTCCTGGTTTAACACACAGACTTTGGCTATTATTTTTTGTGAAATTGGGTTACGTTGCAAGTCCTACTTAACATATCCTACTACTATTATAAGGGTAAAAGTTTGTGAGTGTGTTTGTTGCTCTTTTACGTCAAAACTGCTGAACCATTTGCGATGAAACAGATGAAATAACTGAGATATGTAGATAGTTGAAGATCTGGCCTCATAGGCTACTTTTTTATCCCTATACTCCCGCGGAATCGGGACTTTTACGGGTAAAACCAGGAGACGCAGCTAGAGTTAGAAAAAAATTCTGTCCCTAGGAAATCTAGCTCACCTTTGGTAGATTTATAAATTGGCTCAATTAGTAAACGATTCAAAGAAAACTTTTACTAAATGAGATACGTTTCTATACCTAAACTGCTGCCCGCCCTCCAACTTTTATTTTAGTTTGCAAAACAAAGTTTTTAAATTATCTAGGAGTTTTTGAGTCTATATAGTCTAGCAACTAATGAGGCCATTTTGTAATGAATCTAGTGTGGAGTAGGTATATTAATTCTTTCATAGAGCTGTGTTTCGTAGATTTTTCTTCTATTTTCGCGATGTTGGATTAAAATTGAACTCATTTTTCGGTTTTTAAAGGCGTGGTCTTTATTAATTTTAGCATTGTTTCAACGCCTAACGTTTCGCGACCTTTTCTGGTCTCTTCTTCGGGATTGACATAAAAATTTACGGTTTATGTAGGTACTTACCAAAGTTAGTGACCGAAACTATATTTAACCACAGTTTAGTTTACCTAGTAGTTATCGCTTCGCGACGCTCTTACAGTTGCCTGACTTTCATACAAATTTGTTTCCCGGGACATTTTACGAAAAATACATGACTTTTTTTAGCAAACTTACTGAGTACCTACTTTAGTTTGCATACTATTCTTTAAGATTAATTTAGGTTTTCAAATTTTACAAATAAAGTTATATAGGTATCTTCACGTCACAATAACAAAGAATTTTGCACCTTGTGGTAAGGAACGAAAGTTAAACGTGACTGTACCTTTTAAATACGAGTGTATCATCTAATTTTATGTGGGTTCTTTTGTTATTTTTATCTCTTCAAACTGCTGTAATATTTGTTAGGTAATGTAAAAGGGTGACATCATAGGCAGAAGGTACGTTAAGGAACATCATGGGTATATAAGCAATGTCGGTTTCCGTTATCATCATTGACAACAAAGAAGGTTATCTTTGATAATCGTTAAGGGGTTTGGTCCACTTTGTCTTGGGTAACGAAAATAGGACCAAAATAACCTACATTGGGTACGAGTTTGGATCGGAACTTTTTAATTAAGTACATGAAACCCTGGCATAAACATTGGACAACTATTTGTTCAAAGATGTCTAGGTGGTTTAGACAGTAATTTTGATTTAAGTCAATTTGAACTTAATCTTATTTTCGCGTTGCTTTTATTATTTTTAGCATTTTATCTATTTCCTACGTTTCGAGATCTTTACAGACATCTTTCTCAGGGGTAGACTGAATTTCTGAGACTCGATTTTGAATCGAACATCGCAAAAACAAAAGAAAAATCTTGATTCTTCTTCTGTTTTCGCGATGTTGTTTGAAATTAAAGACATTTTTCGGTTTGAATCGCGTGGTTTTTATTACTTTTAGCATTGTTACAACGCTCAACGTTTCGAGACCTTTCCAGGTCTCTTCTTCAGGATAGACTAAGATGTGATTTGTCATTCTAATGTATTAAAAAGTTACAGTGAGACTACCGTCTTATTATTAAAAACTATTAAAATGTTATCAAAAACGTTCCTGTCTACGCAGGTTCCAAATTGCAATGATTATTATTTACTTTATTGTTAAATTTTATTATTAAACTTTATTATTTAATTTTAACTCTATTACCTTTATTTACTTTATTATTATTTTACTTTATTATTTACATTTTATTTAGCCTATCATTACCAACTATGCACAAATCACCTTTCAACGAGGGTGTCTAAGAAAGCGAATGATTTATTGTTTTCTAGTTCCATTGTGAATTTAATCTAGGGATTTATGGAATTTAGATAGTCTTAGACACCCTAGTCCTTCGAAGTGCAGACGGGTCACTGGGACACACAGTTTTTAGGAAACCCACACATACGGGTAGGTATCTGAACGGTCATTCGCACCACCATCCCTCACAGTTAGCTACTGTTGGTAAAACTTTGTTGCAGAGAGCACATGGCATCTGTGACGAGGCCCACCTGGCAGAGGAGGTCAAGCACGTGAAACAAGTCCTACGTCGCAACAACCTCCAAGTGCCGCGCCACGTTCACAGAAGCCGCTCAAAACCACCTACGGTCGAGAGAGTCCCGGCTATCCTACCATTCATCAAGGGGGTTACCGACAAAATTGGAGGAATCTTGAGACGAGCTTCAATTAAAACATATTATAAGCCACACAAGAAGATCCAACAATTATTAAGACCTGTCAAGTGTAACATACCCCTGGAGGATGCTGGTATCTACAAAATCGATTGTGAGTGTGGCGCTAGTTACATAGGGCAAACCCAACGAAGTGTTGCCGTTCGGATTAAGGAACATATAGCTGATGTGAAGCACAGACGGTCTCTGAAGTCTGCAGTTTGTGAACACATGCTGGACAAGCCAAACCACTACCTCCGCTTCGATCAGGCACGGATACTGGCCACTGAGAAGCGGTATGTACCTAGAATGCTTCGGGAAGCCATTGAAATTCAGAAACACCCCAACAATTTCAATAGGGAGGATGGCTGGAAGGTGCCGCCTGTCTGGGACCCAGTACTACATTTGATTAAGTCCCAGGCCCAGCCAACAACTGCTGCTAGACAACAGGACACTGTCAGCCACTTTTGCCGTTTGTAGAATATAGTATTTTATATTCGCTTTTGATTAGAATAAATTTGATGTAAGCATGAGTCACCATAAAACAACCCCCAGGAGTTTCTTGTGACTTCTTCTCATGAAGGGGCGCGTTTGCGAAGTCACGTAGTGATAAATTAATCGTTGAAAGGTGATTTGTGCATAGTTGGTAATGATAGGCTAAATAAAATGTAAATAATAAAGTAAAATAATAATAAAGTAAATAAAGGTAATAGAGTTAAAATTAAATAATAAAGTTTAATAATAAAATTTAACAATAAAGTAAATAATAATCATTGCAATTTGGAACCTGCGTAGACAGGAACGTTTTTAGAATTAGAATGACAAATCACATCTTAGTCTATCCTGAAGAAGAGACCTGGAAAGGTCTCGAAACGTTGAGCGTTGTAACAATGCTAAAAGTAATAAAAACCACACGATTCAAACCGAAAAATGTCTCTAATTTCGAAAAATCTTGAGTCAAAGCTCTTTTGATCCTAATAGACTAGGAGGGGGAAGTTGGTCATCTTACCTCATTAGTACCAACTGGAAACTTATATGGTGGAAAGAGAAGTAAAAGTTATGCCGGTCGGTCAGCCGCGATTCAGCCTGGGCCCGTCCGAGCTCAGCCCGTTTTTAGGGGAGCAATCGGCCTTGGGAACTTACCTCATTAGTACCAAGTTGCGACTAATATGATAATATAGCAGCTCCCCGCGGTTTCACCCGCATAAGTCCCGATCCCGTGGGAATATCGGGATCAAAAGTAGCCTATAGCCTTCCTCAATAAATGGACTATCCAACCCCGAAAGAATTTTTCAAATCGGACCAGTGGTTCCTGAGATTAGCGCGTTCAAACAAACAAACTCTTCCGCTTTATGATAGTAAAAATAGATATAATAGATTATAATATAATATTTCCACGAAATCTGGCAAAATCGCAACGCTCGCGCTCCTTGTTTAATATCTATGACACCTAGATCCCATTCTAACTCGTAGAGTATAGTTGGTACATACATTCCTACATTACGACTATAGTCAGGTACTAAATCCACACAGCTACATCGTAAGTTAATTCGACTAACCAACGTATTACCTCTCGAGTACTAGGGAGCAGGTAACGTGCTATAAGTACCTGTTCCTAACTATGAAAATTTCAGTTTAGTTTGGATTATGTTAAACAGATTTATAGATGTTGGTAGTGCCTAGTTTAGACTTTAGACACAGGTTAGTTTCACCGTAACCCATCAAACTAGAAGTCAAGTGTATGAATTATTCAATGAATATCATCTGAAGATTATTGGAATTACGAGTATAGCGGACTAGCTGCACGCCGTAGTCTCACCCGTAAGTCCCGATCCCAAAAGAATTACGGGATCAAAAGAAGCATATGTCCTTCTCCAATGTCCCATCTAATGTTATCACAAAAATCAATAAAATCAGTCGTAAGGTTTAGGTGTGAAAGCGTAACAGACAGACAGCGTTACTTACGCATTTATAATAATTCTTAGTATAGATTAATTTTATTAATCTGTTCTAATATTATTTCATACTTGAGAGATGGTTTGATAAAACGATGTAATCCTCTATCTCGTGGGAACATCTAACTAATTTTATTATACTTACCGTATGTTTTATTACCTGCCTATATACTAATATTATAAGGAAGTAACGTTGGTAACATGTAGGTATGTTTGTCTTTTCCGGGTAATCTCTGAACTGATTCCAAAAATTCTTTTACCAATAAAAAGCTACGTTATCGAGGATTAACATAGGCTACTTTTGATCCCGGTATTCCCACGGAATCGGGACTTATTCGTAATAAAATTATTAGTAATGGTATACATGTACCAATTTTGGTCGACATCTGATTCCATTGGGATTTAGTGTAATGGGGTTCAGTGGTTTAAAGAAAGTCAAGTAACAAATTCCTTGAAGCACCATAGGTTAAAAAGAAGTATTAGATTATAAGAAACTGCCGAACCATGCGGTTTTAACTTTTACTAGAAATATTTAACGAGGAGAAATGCGAAGCCTTACTCGCAAGAACACGAGGAGGTGCTTTCTTAATTTCGGCTTGGCGGGTGGGCTACCCGTGGCAAAGTGGTCAAACGCGTTAATTCGTATGACCATTAGTCGCGGGTTTGAATCCCGCTGGGTACTAAAGTTTTGTAAGCAATTTTTCAAAAAAGCTGGAAAGAGAAATGCATCAACAAAAATCTACCCTGACATGATTTGAACCTGTGGACTGTGGACGTATATCATTAAACTTCTTCATACAAAAGTGGACTGTAACTACTTGTAATTGTGGAATTGTAGTAGTCTTGCCAATCGCGGCGACCGGTCGCCGCTTGGGGCTTGACTGAGGTGCGCCAAAAATAATCGCGCGGCGACCGGTTGCCGGGTGGGGCTTGAGGGGTTAAAATAAAAATTGAAATTAAGTATTTCTTTACTAGTTAAAGAACAAAACAAAACAAACAGTAAGTACCTATCTATAGTCATTTTTACAATTGATCGAGTATGGTGCCTTCCGTCCGGTCCAGAGAATAATTTAATGGCTACTAGTTGGCGGCCCTCCAAATTGAATAACAATGGTTATTAGGCGACAGTATAACAGCGGACAAAATACATTTAAACAGAATTTTCTTCTGAAATAACCCAATGTATATGCAATCTCATGTCCGTCGGATACATTATTTTTCCTTATTATTTATTAGGTTCTATAATAAATAGGTAACACATTTTAGATGTTTCTTCTGTTTTTGCGATGTTCAGTCAATCCTGAAGAAGGGACCAGTAAAGGTCTCGAAACGTTGAACATTGGAACAATGCTAAAAGTAATAAACACCACGCGATTAAAGTTGAAAAATGTCTTTGACTTTAATACATTTTAGTTGATTTGCGGATGTACAAATTTTTGATTAAATATTAGGTAAGTTGAAAAACATTTGTAAACAACATCTTTCCTAAGCCCTCCTAAGGATCAAGCAGTTTATCCGCAACCGCGCGGGGATAACTTAAGGTTTGCTAGTCTCACCTAGATCCCTTAGTCGCGTTTTACTACACCCACGGGACGAGATGGGGAAACCGTATTCTATGCCGGGGCTACACGGCAAAATTATGTTACGTTTATGAAAACCCAATTATTAATCAAGTTATTAATTATTCACGCAATAGGTACTATCAACAACAAAAGTGGGTATCCAGTTTGCCGAAATATTCGTTTGAACCGAGCGCCGAGCGTGGAACAAGCTTATTATTATTATAAACACATTGATATAGGTATATCTATAAATAAAATATCAAATGTGTGACAATAAATTATTGTATACCTATCTAAATTTCATATGCTGACAGACGATTGATAGAAAGTAGGTTACAATTAACAATGAAGTCGTAGGTATCTTTACTAAGTGAACCTAAATTTACATTGCAAGCGAAATTAGACTTTACGATGTATACCCACTTTCGTTGTTGAGAGTACCATGACCTATAGTAGAATAATTGTTTAAACAGGCGAATGAATAAATGCAAAGTATAAAACAGTGTAAACTTTAACCTCATTGGCAATTTCCTTCAAGCTCTCGAGGCATCCGGCCGCAAAGAAAAAACAAACAGCGCAAACTCCTTTGTGGAATTTGCTCTACACTTCTGTTCAGAAAATCATTATATTCTAAAGTCTTTGCCAGAAAAGTGGTAGAAAATCATGGAGATATTATGTACTAAGTACTAGAGGTGTTGTCTAACACCCGTATTTATAGGCGAATCTAAGGGATTACTTTGGCTAAGCAGTACCCTGTCTCGCTCTTATTAATTATTTTCAAGTCAATGAGAATGTGACAGACACATTACTTAGACAAGTAATTACTTAGAATTGACTACAAATACGAGTGTAAAACATATTCGATGTTCCTTTCAAGCTAAATAAATATAAAAAGCCGCTCCAGCGATGACAGCATGTTACGTGTTTTTTAATATAGCGGAAATTGAGCATAGCAGCGGGCGCAAGATTAAAAAAAAACAAGTTAGTTAGTTTTTACTGTATGTTTCCGCCACTAGCCCTATAACTGAACCTTTTTGTGTGACTATAAGCTGAAGGTATCCTCACGATGTCTTCCTTCACCGTAAGAGCGATGTTAATAGCGCACATTTTTTTTTCTTAAGAAAAAGATATTGGTGGGCGGTCGCACCAATGTCTTGTGGTAAATGGTAACCTAATAAGTTTAGTTTAGTTTAAATAATCAAAATTATAGGTAACTGCTCAAAAGCTATGTTCAACGACATTACAAATAAGTTAGTTTATACCTATCTACTGTAATAACATGCATGACATGTAATTCCAAAATGTTAACAAATGACGCAAAGTCAATTCGAATCGAAGGAACAATTTTCAATTTAGTGATAAATTGCGAAAAGAATTCAATTTATCAGAGGGTAAAAAGAGTGGATAAATGGAAAGTTATTCGGAGCCAAAGTGCATTTTTTATTAGATACTGAAAGTGAGGTGACGATATGTACCTACTTACTTTACTTATGTTGGGTACCTACGTGGGCTGAGTGACAAGTCTGGTAAGTAAGAGTATATTTCTGGAATTAAAATAGGTAGGTATCTATAGCAAATTGCATAAAACCTTCTTGTTCAGAAGTCTTTGCCAAAATTAAAATTTTCAGCCAGTAGCTCTCCCGCCTTTATTAGTGTTTTTACTAGCAAAAGAGCAGAAAAGTGATTTACGTGCTTAATTTCACTCAGAAAATGAGGAGGTAATAGGTAATTAAATATCAAGTCTAATGTACCTACCTACTTAAGAGTTTTTTTTTTTTTTTCGATAAGTCCTATGGCGATACAAAGTGTGCCGGGTCAGCCAGCTCCCTATAATCTAATGATAACAATGAACACTAAAGAATAAAGATTTTAGGATTTATTTTCTAGAACAGAAGCGACAGTAAGAATAGCAGTTAGTCAGATCAGAACTGTACCGTTCTGACTAAACTAAATGCTAAAGTCAAAACTCCCAACTAATACCATCTAAGTCGGTAAAACAGCTTATGAAACCCACTTAATTTTATAACCTTACGAATACTCCAGTGTTAAAAGCTAAGACTACGTTTCACGAACCATTTTGGCGTAGGTAATATTGCAAACGACGTTTATTTAACTCTATATAGGAAAGTTAAAACTGGAATTAGTCCGTGGCGTGTGGGAAAGAAGGTCCATTTTTATTTGCGTGTGTACATATTCGCGTGTTGAAATAAGGCAACCCCTCCAATTAAGGGTAGGCTAAGTGCGACGAGTGAACGTAAGCAGGTCGGGCGATACCATAACGCTTACATACGACTTTTAAATGAGACTGCCTGCTGGATTTATGAAGCTTTTCATTGAACGTTTACGCTAACACGCTATGTTCTTCATGTTACGTCGTCCGAATATAGTTTTTTTTACATGCTATTTGATGTGAGTGAGCGGTTGAATAGGTACTAGGTATTAGCGTAGTAGTCACATGACAACGCAGTCTGATGTAACACGATCGTATAGTAGAAAAGATAGATAGATATATAATTTATTTGATCAACATCAATAAAACATTGGAAAATAAAACACACTATTATAGTGTGTTTTATTTTGGGTGTTTCGACGAGGGGGTATTAATCCGAAAGGGGGTTGTTCTGGAGGTCTAGGCAAACAACTTTTATTCTACGACTTTTGGAAATTTGAACTTTTTTTTCGAAAATTTTAAAGTGGTATCACTAAAAAAAACCAGCTGTTTTTGTAAAAAAGGCAATTAATGTTTAGATTGTAGTGGTCTAAACTAAATAAAAGGGCACCTTAAGGCCAATGACCTCAAACTCTAAAAAACAGCTGATTTTCATGCAAACTTTAAACTCAAAATTTTCGAAAACTACTTCGAATTTTCAAAACTTGTAGAACAAATGTTGTTCGCCTAGACCTCTAGAACAACCCCCTTTCGGCTTAATACCCCCTCCTCGGAGCACGTTGTATATTAATAAATTAATTTTAAAACTAAACAAATGTTGAACAAATAGGCGGCCTTATCAATACAGGTGATTTGAAACGTGTACGCCCGCCGCGCCGTCCGATTCACTGCTCGCTCAGTAACTAAAGAATTCTATAAATGTATAATTTAAAACAGCGTGCAAAATAGTGGACTGATAGGCACCCCCTGATTATAGTCGATGATAAAAATATGACAAGTATTTTCGTTTGTCTTTTACCGCCCCATGAAGATTCAACAAAGTTGACAGACTGAAACTGAAACACACGTTACATATCTTACTTACTGCCGAATACAGAAACCCTACTCAAAATTTGAGTTTTTCTTTAACAACTAAGCAGTTCTTAAACTCAGAAATTCCCATACTAATTTTAAATTTGGACACTGCTTAATTATTTATAGCATGTTTGTTTAATTTCGACTGTAATCTGACGTTATTTTCATTGTATTTCACATTTTTTCTTCAGAAAGATGTGTCAAATCATAGTCTACAACTCAAAAACGAAGTATTTTGAGTGGTAGACTATAATTTTTTGATGATGAAATTTTAAGTGACGTTACTGTATTCGGTTGTTAATTATCTATCTATCTATTATGTACTATTATAAAGCGGAAGTTGTTTGTTTGAACGCGCTAATCTCAGGAACCACTGGTCCGATTTGAAAAATTCTTTCAGTGTTGGATAGTCTATTTATTGAGAAAGGCTATAGGCTACTTTTGATCCCGATATTCCCACGGGATCGGGACTTATGCGGGTGAAACCGCGGGGAGCTGCTTGTCATTTATAAGTAAGCGGTAATCTTAATGAAATATTACGTACTAGAGGTAATCTTAATGAAATATTACGTACTAGAGGTGGCGTCCTTTTACGTGAAATAAATAATAAAATCTCGTTTTAACTGTCTTCCTTCGAATGCTATACATCTACTGTTAAAGTTGAGACCAATGGTAACCAGAGTAACATGTCGCACATATTCTAATCAATCAAATAAATCTACTATCCCAAAGTAACGTGCAATTAACAGATAAATAAACGAGTCCATTAGCTTTAGAACAGTTGACCGTAATTACGAAAGCGAAGTTTCTGTTAGAATCACAGAATGCCAGATTAGGGGTAATTAAGTCTTGTGGGAGTGCACCCGCCGACTACCATTATATGGGATAATGAGGTGTCCAGTCAGCCCGCTCTTGTAATATGTAAATTGAATTTTCTATGTCGGTCTGGAGGGGTCAATCTACTAACTTAGAATGTCTTTGATCAATAGTCAGTGAAAGTAAATGTTTTTACCCCTGATGGAAAAATAGGGGTGTTTTAAGTTTGAGGTGTCTTTGTTTCTGTGTGTTTGTGTATCTGTCTTTGCCATCATAGATAGATGGTTAGATAGATTTGCGCTTTATTTGCTCAACAAACAATATACAAAACAACACACATTAGTAAGACAAATACACAGAAAGCTTATCGCTAAAAGCGATTTCTTCCAGGCAACCTTTGGATGGAGAAGGTCATTTCAGCATGTACAGTAGGCTAAGTCAAGATGAGTCAGATTGTAGCTGTTGTTGTTGCATAGCTCCCTTAGCGATTTTAATATACCTAGTTTTTTTTTTATTTGATGGGTGATTTTATATAATTGATAAGCACTAAACTCGTCATTATCTCACCAACTGGTGATATGTGGCAATGTGGTGTAAGCCTTCATCTTCCAGTCAGTTTTTTAACCTACTACTATATTATAACAACCAAATGTTTTATTTTGATTGTTTGTTTGGGTATTAGTGTGTTGTGCCGCAAAAATGGCTCAGCAGACTTTGACTTTTACTCACAATTATGAAACTGGCTGTTCTATTTAAAACACGTGGTTTCACTCGCGTAAGTCCCGATCCCGTGGGAATATCGAAATAAAAAGTAGCCTATGTTACTAAGAGTGAAAGTAGCTTTCTTTTGTTGAAAGAATTTTTGAAATCGGTTTAGTAGTTTATGAGTTTATTCATTACAAACATACGACACACATACACACAAACGTATAAATCTTTCCTCTTTATAATATTAGTGAAGATGTAGATATAGTACCTACCTACTTACATTTGCCTAAAAGATACCACTTGATTTGTGACTTGTTTGGCTAGAAAAAAAATTGAATTTTAAGTCAGAAATATCTCCAAAAACATATTTTCCACATCCCCGTGTTTTCACTACCAATCGACATAAAGATATAGGTGCTAAAGATATATAGCTGTTTAACGACCTGTTTAATACACAATGAAAAACCAAGATAAAAATATCAAGCCATAAAAACACATGTAGCTTAGAATATAAAACTATCGACGTGTAGTAAAACATCTAGATACGAAACGGTAAAGGCCGCAGACTCGCTCACCCGAAAATCTTTTGTACCGCTTTTCAAACGGGTAGGTGGCGTTAATAAAAACCAATACCCACTAGCAAAACCCGCTATAAAAGGAGGCACACAATTATTTCCATGGCAAAGCCCTATCGCCGCTGCCTCTGAAAAGGTCATGCACAGTATTCGAATACCGAAAAAATTCCAATACCTACCTCGCTGTTCCATTGCGTGCCAAAGTTTTTCGGGTCGCACGAACCACTATTGACTAAAAATACAGTTAAATCAAATATTTATGCCTTTTACGGGTTACGTAAAGCACTATTACAGAAATGAATTATTAGGTTGGAGCTTTAGTTTTTAGTGCACATAACGCCATCTAGCCCCCTTACTAAGCAACTAGGCTTGTAAGTACAAGTGTCATAATCATCATCATCCGAGCGATGTTCCCGGCTGCATCCCTCTCAAGAGCCCGGAGTAAAATACACCCACCTACAAACACTTGAAATATTTTAATAATAGATACACATCTATATAAATACTAGCTGACCCGGCAAACGTTGGTTTGGCTTATAAATTATAGATAGTAGCCTATTCTCAGACCTACTGAATACGCATATAAAATTTGGTAAAAATCGGTCGCGCCGTTTCGGAGGAGTACGGTAACTAACATTGTGACATGGAAATTTTATATATAAGACTAGCTGACCCGGCAAACGTTGTTTTGCTTTATAAATTATAGATAGTAGCCGATTCTCAGACCTACTGAATACGTATACAAAATTTCATAAAAATCGGTCAAGCCGTTTCGGAGGAGTACGGTAACTAACACTGTGACATGTCAATTTTATATATTAGATAAATTATAGATAGTAGTCGATTCTCAGACCTACTGAATACGTATACAAAATTTCATAAAAATCGGTCAAGCCGTTTCGGAGGAGTACGGTAACTAACACTGTGACATGGAAATTTTATATATTAGATTTCATGACGTTGCACATAGTGCCGTATATAGCCCCCTGATATGTTGCTATAGCGTGTATTATGGTGACTACTTACTGACAATTTTTCACATTTAAGAGGAAATAATACCTACCTACTCTAATATAGGTTTTTTTGGCATAAACATTTTTTTCTAATGTCTTTATCCAGTGAGGAAACATAAAGTTTGTATGGAGACAAGAGTAGGTATCCTACTCCATAAAATATTTAGTAGAATCTATAACCATTTGTTTTAACTTTGGTTCGAGTATGCCATGTATGAGTAGATACTTCAACTTAGATATTACTTATAAACGATGACTAGGTTTATCTGACACTTGTCTCTGTCTGTTAAGTTTGAAACTTCATGCCACAGTAAAAGACGAACGATATATAGTTTATGCAGCTGTAGGGTCAGGGGGTTAATCTTTACTTGGTATCTAAACCTATACCTACTAAATCATTAGGTAGGTACCGCCGATCATTGGCCTTGCCGTATACCTGCCGATCTTGAATTGTCGTACGAGTTAAGCAACGCTTGGCGCGGTCAGTACTTGGATGGGTGACAGATAATGTAAAGTTAGTCATAGTTTATAAGTAAAGTATCTGTAGTAGCATTTTTTTTTAAATTTGTATGTCTGCATTTTGCCGAATGGCTTAAAATATAAACAGCAAAGCGGATGAATATTCGTGAACGTTTTACTGCAAAACACGAAAGCTTGTCAAGAATATGAAATTATTCATTAACCGAGAGAAAACAAATTAATTATTAAATAACAAGATTAGCTCGCTCGAACGATGAACCGTTCCTGCTTCATTTAATAAAGCTTTAAAATACCAACTTAGAATATTTTAGTGGTAATTTGCAATTTTAACGATTCAATCTCGGCTTTTATGACAATATTCAATTAACTTTAATTTATTTTTTAGTTATTTACTAGCGGCCCGCCCGGTCACAAGGGTGTGTTATACATACATATAAACCTTCCTCTTAAAGCACTCTATTTATTAAAAAAATCTATAAGTGTTCCGGTTTTTGCCATTTGGCTACGGAACCCTAAAAACCAGCCAAGTCCTTTGTTTGGAAAGGTAAATTGCGGTTTACGATTTAAATAAATAATTTCAAATAATTTCTCCGAAGAACACACAGCGCCATCTAGCCCCGTGGTAAGCGACTAAGCTTGTGTTACGGTGACTAGACAACGGACGACGACGTACGACGACGACGTTTATGACGTATTAAAAAAAACTACCTACTTAGGTACTAGATCTCGTTCAAACCAAAATTGTGGGTGAAAGTTTGCATGGTAATATGTACATCATATTATATATTTTTTAGTTTTATCATTCTCTTATTTTAGAAGTTAAATTTTTCCAATTTGGAAGTGTCTCTCGCGCAGACTATTCAGTTTAGAAAAAAAATGATATTAGAATCCTCAATGTTATTTTTGAAGACCCATCCATAGAAAAAAAACAATAGAATTTTCGGGATCCCCATACTTAGAACTGAAACTCAAAAAAAATATACAATGAAAATATTGAAACGATATTGTCTTTAAAAATGTATATATGCCATTATTTCCAATATTATAATATCTTGTAAGCTTGGAAGTTGATATTTCGACATAACTTCAAATGTCTTGTAACTACACGGGACTGGAGTGCAGGTAAATCTAGACAGTTAGACGCGTCTGTAGCAGACTACTCCCTTCATTTCCCAGAACCATGTTAGTTTAGAATCTTAAAATGGAACGATTACAATACATACAATACACGGTAATAATGTTTTGCAGTCATAAGTATTAAACGTACGTACTACGATACGAGGTCTACTTTAATTATACGAACTAGAAGGAAAGAAAGTTTCATTCGACCGATTTTTTTTCTTTTCGCAATTGCGTAAAGATGTAAAATCATCAATCAAAAGAGACCTGGGCCTCTACTAATTCTACAATCGATAAAACGAAACAATAATTTCAGAAGAAAATCTGTCATCCATCAGTCCGAAAATTTTATTTTCTGACGGTTTTGAAGAACGGATAACAGATTTTCTTTATTTGGTTCGTTCGTAGAATTAGAGTACCCCTCCTGTACAATCTGAACAGAAAAATGGGTTAAATTTCGAAAAACACATCTTCGCGTCACTTACATGTACATATAAGAGAGGATATACCTAGAGCATTAAAAAATAAAATTGTTGACTGTAAAACTAAATCTTAAGTTTGTTTAATATTCCAAATGGTGTTTTCTTTCAGATTACTTCAAGAGGAATGAACCGGCATCGAGTACAAGTATATACAGAAACGCTGACTGCGAAATCGGTTCTGAACACCCAAAGTCAATGAGCGTGGGGGCTCAAACCGTTGCGGTCGCCATCCAATTTACCTTTGAGCTTTACGTGCAAAGCGGAATCTATGAAAACATGTAGACTCTACGTATAAGGTAAACTTGGCTACAAGTTCCGTAGCGTCATTTTCAAATAATCACTTACCTATGTTACTTACATGGATGTTTCATAGGCTTACGTTTCAGTAGATTGAAATTTTGTATTTTATTTTCTGAGTAATAAACAAGTTAGTAGGTGGTACTTACCTACTATTTTTTTTAGAGTTCCGTACACAAAGGGTAAAAACGAGACCCTTTTACTAAGACTCCGCTGCTCGTCTGTCTGTCACCAGGCTGTGTTTCAAAATGAACCGTGATTAAAAATAATATAAGGTATGATTTTTAAGGCAACCTAAGGCACACCAATGGTAGGTATTCTAGATACCAAATTCGAGTATAGTACAGGACGTCAGTGATCGTAGACCTAAGGATTATTTGATCTGTGAAGCCTTAGCTCAGACCGTTGCTAGATCATGCAAAATCACCTTATATCCAACGGGTCAGATCGAATGTCTACGAGAAACAACGTTGTTAACCTTTGTATTTCATGTGTGTGTGTGTGTGTACCAACCTACTTACTATACCTAAACCCTATTGAGTTTATAGTTGGTTGGTGTGCAACCTGTGATTATCTTACTAAAATTATAAACGTGAAAGTTTTTATGTACTTAAGTATGTAACATTTTGGCGCAAAAAGTATTAAACCGATTGTAATTAATGAAATATATTTATGCGAATAGTAACATGTCAGCAGAGTAATCCAGAGTTAGTTTGCTACTGAGCAGTCAGAGTATGTCTATTCTTAGACTACTCAGTAGCAAGTAGGTAGCTAAGTATTAAATGAAATTCTGCCCCGTGTGTATGTAACCAGTGACAGTGAGTCAGAACTACTGCAATTTCCGTTTCGCCCCGGTATGGAATAAGGCTACCCATATCTGCCAGTGGGTGTCGTAAAAAGAAAAAGCTGGAGAACACTAGCGAACTTGGAGTTCTACCTTCTAGGTCGCGCGCGGCGCGGGAAGCTCCCAAGAGAGATGCAACCGGGAACATCGCTCTGATGAGGCAAGGACTGGAAGCACACATTTTGTCATTAGGTCTAGTCACTTAAAGACCAGCTTGTGTAAGTGTGTATCCTAATCTCTGTGTTTTTACTAGCTTCGTCTCGCGGCTTCGTCTACCGATCTTTAAGTTGCTAGCAAAGAATAAGCTTTGCCATTCAGTGTGGCAATGCGGCAGCACTTTGGGCTCTCGCTGTTTAGTGTCGACGGCTTGGATTTATTTTGATAAGTTCATTTTTATAAACATGGAAATAAAGATTTGCTCCTACATATTCGCTAAATTTCACGTTTATAATATTAGTAGGAAGGATTCTGCTAAGTGTCGACGACTTGGATTTATTTTGATAAGTTCCATTTTTATTGACATGTAAATTAGAATTTACTCTTTCCTACATACTCGCTAAATTTCACGTTTATAATATAAGTATAAAGGATTCGTTACATATGCCCACAGTTTTAACGGACAGTAAAATAGATACAAAATATGCAAGCGTTTAATTGGTGATGCATAGTAAGTAACAAATTACAGCTAATGTCGCGCTGGCTATTAATTAAGCCCGTTGCCCGTTCGCCCCGTTGCAAATAAGACAGGAGCTAGATAATGAAGTATAATGGCGACTACAGACCATCACACAGTTATGTTACGTCAAGCCACAGCTTGCCGATCTTCTTTATTTGATGGCAAATGAACAAAAAAATCACGTTAAAATCATTTTAATTCTGTATTTAGTTTTTTACTTACACACGATAGATGATCGTTTGATGCACTATCTCGCCTGATGGTAAGTGAAAACAATATGCCCTGCCTGAGCCTCCCGTGGGGCGTCCCAGTCTCCTGCAGAGTGTGACTCGCCGTGTCCACATCGCATATGCAATGATGACACCGCGTGTCAGGCTCTCGTCTCGCAATTTGACACAGATACTTACCAAAGCATCCATGGCCCGTAAGTATCTGTGTCAAATGGAATGTTAGGGGACCGTGGTTCCTCTCCGTCCATTCCTTTAAGACAGGGCGCACAGCCTCTACTGTGTCTCGGCCATACTCTGGGCTCTCAAGCCGCTCAGCCCACCTCGCCAGTGACACCTGTTGGAGTTCCAACCGACGAGCTTCCACCTCTCGCAACGCCGGTCGGTCACCCCGCTCAAACGCCTCCTCACGCCAACTAAACATCAGCGCAAGGGTCCTCGCCTCCAGGTGCCACGGCACACTGCCTGCTAAGATACACGCAGCCTCCACAGACACCGTGCGGTACCCGCGTATCACTCTTACAGCTAGTATCCTCTGTGACTGACGCAAGAGGGTGATGCTGCGACGTGTAAGACTGTCCGCCCACACTGGTGCCCCGTAGAGTGCCATGGATTTAATAATCCCCAGATATAGCCTTCGACAAAAGGACAAAGGACCACCTATGTTGGGCAGTAGCTCGCCCAAGGCTGAAGCAGCTTGCTTCAACCTCGGTGCCAACTGTTCAAAGTGGGCATCAAAGGTGAGACGACCATCGAGAACGAGACCGAGATATCTCATTGTCGTCCCGACGTTAATGCGCTCACCATCCACCACGATATGGGCTCCACGTGGCAGAGTCTGGCGAGGTCCTCTGAAAAGAAGGGCCTCAGACTTGTTTAACGCCACACGTAGGCCGAGCCTCCTAATACGGGCCAGTACATCCGCTACTCCAGTCGAAGCCAGAGCAGACGCTTCATCAAAGGATCTCCCCCGGGCGGTGACAAGGGTGTCGTCTGCGTAGCATACAACGCACACGCCAGAGATATTGTGACCTCTCAGTTCCCAGTCGTAGCCGATGTTCCACAAGAGCGGCCCAAGGACCGACCCCTGCGGAACACCACACGACATGCCTCGACGTCCAATCCCCTCACGACCCGGGTACATGACGCAGCGATCACCGAGGTATGACTCCACGACGCGGCGGAGGTAGAGCGGCACTCGATGGTAGTTAAGTGCCTCCCTAATGACACTCCAGGGGATAGAGTTAAATGCGTTAGCGATATCCAGGGACACCGCTAACACAACCTCCCTCTGAGTAACGGCCTCCTCCACTAGCGTCTTAACCTTCAGGACCGCGTGAATCGTGGAGCGATTTCTACGGAAACCAAACTGGTTTTCGGCCAGGTCTGGACCTTCTCTCCCTAGGTGTGCAACAAGACGTGCCGCTACAATTCGTTCGAAGAGCTTGCACGTCTCGTCAAGCAACACAATAGGGCGGTACGCAGATGGCGAGTCAGCTGGACGTCCATCCTTCTTCAGGAGGACGAGTTTACCCGTCTTCCAGATCTCTGGAAATTGGCCATTTTCCATACACGCACTGAGAAGCCGAAGGAAGCGAGGACCTAAGGCTTGAACTGACACTGACCTAACCTAACCTAACACTAAAATATAATATTCGAAATCAATACAAACTACCAAATCTATATATATAAAATTCAAAGTCCTGGTTGATCTATATATCAACGCAGATCCCAAACCGCTTGTCCTAGAGACATGAAATTGGAGAGTGTGTTCTTTGGGGTGTGTGTGTAAGTATTCACTAAGAAATGTTTTCTGGAAAATCCCGCGGGATCGGGACTTACGCGGGGGAATCCGCGGGACTCTGCGAATAATATGAAAATTGTTTAAATTTCTTTAAACTAAAGCGCCCTGAAAAAATGAATCAGTTTGAAACTCTTCGTTTAGGACCAAGGTTCACTTAGGTGCCTACCTAAACCCTACCTACCTACCTTTATAGGGTTTCTTGTTGACTACGAAACCTTAAAAATGAACATCAATAGGTTTATTAATTAAATTAGAACTCCTTAGGTTGATTAATTAAAACATAACCCTCGTTTTGCCGTAGTCGGGTTCAAAGGTAGGTAGGTAGGTAGTTACGTTAGTTCAATATACCTATTAAAAGAGCAAATTAAGGTATTAAAAGTGACTAAAAAACATAAAAAGTCCTGGAAAACCTTCCATCTGTTAAACCAAAAGGTTTTCTAAGTTTCCGAAGAAATCGAAGTAGATATTGCTTGAAATGGGTAGGTACCTAAAAGATATTATTTACATTGACCATGAAGTTGCGCAATCCTTCGAAGAAAGACTTGAAGTATTATTATTGGGTGACCTATATATATATGTCTAGTGTCCAGTACAAGCCCAGTGCTTAGTTTGTTAGATTGCGCTGTGTGTAATATCGTGCAATATTTAATATTTTATTTAATACGCCAAAAACTCTATTGGACGATGACGTTGTATTTTATTTGTGGCAACATTCGCCACGAACAGCCCGCTTAAAAGAGGCTACAAAGAGACCATTAATGTCTGAATAGCCTAAGATTACCTCAATTAATTATAATTCTCATTACAAATACAGTAACAACCAGAATAAGAGAGCTAAAAAATTTGATAACACAAAAATAATGCTTTAAAAACGAGCAATAAACCTGATGCAAATAAGCCCGTTTACACAGAGTGGCTGACACGAAAATTAGGCAAAAATCCCGGAGTTTCCATACGAAGAGATATATTTCCAGTTGGCTGCAAAAAGGCAGTTTCAACTTAGATGAACAAAAAACAGCAGATACGTTAACTTAGTCTCGGAAAATGAGACAATAAAACTGCGTCTAGCTGACGCACTAGCCTCAGTCGTATGTCAAACCGTTGCCGCGTGAGCACGTGCTGTCACACTGTGATTATCTTTTTGCTCATTTACAATGGCCTGAATCATTCTTAAAGACAAATGTTTTTAAATACAATAATTTTATGAAAATTCAAGTAGGTGTTTCAAGCTCTTTTTTCGAATAACTACTATTTTAGAAAATTATTTATTTTGTACACAAGAAACAATAACTTATCAAATATTAATTAAACAAAAAACTAAACAAAACAAAGAAAAACAAAATCACCAAAACCAAAATAACCCATCCCCATCCAAGCGTTCCCGATGCAAAGCTGCCAAAAATGCTAGCTATCTACTATTTTTGTTTTCATCTAAGGTTTCAAGGGAATATGCTAATTTTGTTAATTAGAGGCGTTGCTGTCCTCACTCTCGTTGTATGAAAGAGAAAAATGCGAGCACGCCTCTGACTTATGGGTAACATTAATATCCCAGCACTTCTCGGCAAACCGCCTATTTCCCAGCACAATCTGCTCACACTCAGTAATGCGATAAGGGAACTAGGTTTACGGACAATGGATACCCATCTGTATTATTTTTGTAATCCAGTTTGTTAACTGCTCCTGTTCAAATTATAGATATCTGTGTTATGAACATTGTAATTTAACACAGTCATGGTCACAAAAAAAAACTTACAAGTTAAAATAAAACTAAACTTTTAAAAGGCAAAAATAATAAGCCGAAAACACGACGCGGGAACGTTTCTGTATTCGGCTAAAAGGCTTGATTTAACCAAATTAGAATAAGCAACGAATAACAAACAATTGATTATCACAGAAAACAGAGATACAAATCAACAATTCAATAAAATTAAAATATTCGTTTGGCAATATGATCTGACGCGGCCGAAAAAAAAAAGAAAACCCATTTTTCAAATGCGTAAATAAATAAATCTTTTAATCCCCAACCTTTTTATGTTCAATATAAAAATAACGATATAAACTCAAGTGGCACAAACCGAAATTGTGTGAGTACGGCCACAAAGCCCCGCAAACAGTGAGGTGAGCAAGCACAAAGCGCAGTACTGTAAATCAGATGTACCTACCACGAGAGATTTATGTGCAAATAAAACGACCACAACGAACTCTCGACCATCGAGCGGAATTATTTCAATTTAACGCCAGCTATGTAAGCCATAAATTAATGTAAAGTGTATACGCAAACTATTGGTTCACTCGTTAGTCGTTAGTGTCTACTAATTAACTGCTACCTAATCGATAATTATGTTATTCATCGAATAAATGATTAGTGTAATTTTGCCTTTATTGTTTGCTGGCCTTTTCTATCCAAGTAGCTAGACGTAGTCCACTGGGTGGAATAAGCGGTATATTAATCTGTTTATGGCCCTATGTCTGCTCCCGCAATCGTGTTTCAATAGAGTGCCGATATATTAGTAATTGTCATATTTGGCGTGTATTTGACACGTTTGACCACATTCGTATACCAAATGTGTCAAATACACACCAAATAAGTCAATTTTATATAACAACTAGCTGCTAGACCCGAGGTTTCACCCGCGCAAGGCCCAATCCCGCGGGAATATCGGGATAAAAAGTAACTTATGTGTCATTCCAGCTATCTACATACCGAGTTTCATGGAAATCGAAACAGCGGTTTTTACGTAATTGAGTATTAACAATCACACATACATACTCACAAACTTTCAGCTTTATAATATAAGTAGGATCTATTCCATCGACACTCTATTGAGACACGATTGGGAGAGCAGACACGTCTCTCAATCGTGTATAAACATAGTATGTAGTGTAGTTGTAGACAACATATCTATGTAGGTATCTCTATGTGTGCGTAAGATAGATACGCAAAGATCTATACTCTACAAAGCACGGTAGAGTAGTAACTGTTCTACTAGTTAACTAAACCGTTTGCTCTGGCCGTTTAATCGGGCCCACGTACGTATCTAAAACAAACTGATATCCTAAGAAAATGGCATTTATATAACCCAAGTTAGGAAAACCCAAATGTATGGGATTTTTAGAAAACATAATCAGGACTAATAAACTTGTTAAATTAACACGATTTGTTAACATAGTTACATTTTCCCTGGCCCCATTATTTATTTTCTTAACTTGACGTAACATGGTTGAAACGTCGAGGTTAGAAAATAAATAATAATATGCGAATAAGTCCCGGTAAAATGTAACTATGATCAGAGATAATGCAGGTGAAACCACGGGACACAGACAAGTTTTAATTAATATTATTTCTTCCGCAAAAAAACCACTTGTTTTTATTAAACGTATACGAGTAAATTCAAGGTGATATTAGTTAAGAATACGCACACTCAATGACAAATTACATAATTCCTCCTACTTCTGCGCGTGCGACGCACGTTTGGCAACTCAACTCGTAGTAGTATCGCGGACGCGACATAACAGTAACGTAAATACATACCTACATTTATCGAATAAACTCACGTAGAAAATATGTAGCACATATACATAACGTTCCTTATCATTGATTATCGAGCGGATAGAAAACGCAGCGCCGACTTATCATTCATTTTACTGACCACTATAGTAAAATACACACTTATGTTGAAACAGTGTCAAAGTGATCGGTGAATTAAAAATAAAATGGTTCTATACACTATACTAGTGATTGTAATAACTATTGTGTTCATAGTTAAAGTTTATCAGAAGTTGACTGTTGGGATATGTAGGTCGAGTGCTCACATGGTCGGTAGGGTAGTGATTATCACTGGAGGGAATTGTGGGATCGGGTTAGAAACTGCGATAGACTTGGCGTCTCGTGGAGCTAAGGTGATCATTGCATGCCGGAGCGTTCGCCGCGGTAACATCGCAAAGGAAGAAATCATCAAAGTCAGCGGGAATAAAGATATCCACTCTAGACAGTTGGATTTAGTTTCTCTAGATTCCGTAAGAGAATTCTGCAAAGAAATTATTAAAACAGAGAAACGTTTGGACGTTCTTATAAACAATGCAGGTGCCGGTGGTCTTGGGAATTACAAGACTCCAGACGGCTTGCATGTCGGTATGCAAGTCAATTTCTTTGCGCCGTTTCTTTTAACATGCTTGTTGGTGCCGCTGCTTAAGGCGTCTGCACCTAGCCGTATAGTTAACGTATCTTCGATGATCCACAAATACGGAGAAATGGATTTCGAAAACTTAAACATGGAAAAATATTGGAGCGACACTCTTGTTTACGCTAACAGCAAACTATACCTTAACTTAATGACATTGGAACTTAGTGAAAAATTAAAAGGTACGGGTGTCACTGTAAACGCCTTGCATCCAGGTGTGGCGGCTACTAACATATATAGAAATATACCTAGCTCAATTATTAGAAATATAGTAGAGAAAAGTATTGGATTTATCTTCCAAACACCTTGGGAAGCTGCACAGACATCTATTTACTTGTCAGTGGCGCCTGAGGTCAGTGATTCCAGTGGGAAATACTTCAGTGACTGCAAAGAAAAGAAGCCATCGAAAGTCTCCCAAGATCCAGAGTTAGCAAAGAGATTATGGACTGAATCGGAAAAAATAGTTAAATACACTTTTCATAGCAACTAAATAAGTACTTACGAAGCTAGCTCATTAAATAGAAACTTAAACAAATTGTTACTTTGTGGTTGACGAGCAGATACATATAAAATAGTTGATAACTAATTATTAGAGATGGGCCGACTAGTCGCCGACTAGTCGGGAAAGCCGACTAGTCGGGAAAGCCGACTAGTCGGCAACTAACAATTATGCAATCAAACCAATATTTATTTAATTAGTAGTACAGTTTAGAAGGCGGGTAGTCAGAAAAACATGAACTAAAAAACACGTCATAGCTTACATACATCATCTAAATAGCCAAAACGTCTAACTATGCCTCAGCTCCATTTTTTTCCCCAACTTTTATTTTTATTCCAACCTTTTTTTGGAAGTTTCACTATAGCTTTCGAAGTGCAAATATATCAAAAAATAGCAACAATCGCCGAGTGATCATGATTAACCCAAATATCTCGGAAATATAATGATTATAATGATGATGCATTGCCGACTAGTCGGCCGACTAGTCGGCAATTTTGGAACCGACTAGTCGGCTAGTCTGCTAGTCGGCAGAACCCCTAGTCGGCCCATCTCTACTAATTATACCTTATTTATACTATGTTAATAAGAAAACACGATGGATTGTTACGTAATGTCTATTTATTTACACCTAGTTTATACTAAAGATGAAGTTTTTATATTATTATACCTAAATTAAATTAAACTCATTTACTTTCAGCATTGTTTCAATGCTCAACGTTTTGAGACTTTTACAGCTCTCTTCTTCAGGATTGACTGAGATGTCTTCATCTTTTTGTTCGTTGAGCGTTAATACCACAAAGTACATTATATATTTTAATACAATACTAAAAGTAATAAACACCACGCGATTAAAACCGAAAAATTAATTCTATTTTAATCCAATATCGCGAAAACAGAAGAAAAGTTGATGTTATACCTAGTTAAAAGCACCTACGTTATATCAAATGTAATTTTTGTTCAAAAGTAAATGTACCAAAATAGTTATTCAATAATTAAATTCACTTCTAAGTATACTAATGACTAAAATAACAAAATATTTTTTTGCATTTCTATACAATACAAATATTATAAAGAGGTAACGTTGGTAACATGTTTGTACGTTTGTATATAAGTGTGTATATTGGGGTAATCTCAGAAACTACTGGACCGATTTCAATAATTCTTTCACCAATAGAAAGCTACATTATCCAGGAGTAACATAGGTTAGTTTTGATCCCGATATTCTTACGGGATCGGGACCTACGCAAGTGAAACTGCGGGACGCACCTTGTCTAAAATATAAATGATCCCTACCACGATACGCGTGGTAGGTATATTTATTTGAAATCTACATAAATATTATAATCTATGACAGTTGAACTTTGAGTTGATGCAATAACCATGAATAGAAACTAATTAGATATCGATGATAATAATAAATAACATAGTGAATGACTTAAAATCCAGGGAGGTCTCTCCATCCTTCAGCCTCTCACGTCCCTGTTGCTCCCTTGCTGTAATGTGCTCAGTTGATTAGGGTGGCCCAGTTTGTGAGTTGGCGAGTCTCCGACTAGGTTCTTCTTCTGTTTTCGCGATGTTGTATTGAAATTAAAGACATTTATCGGTTTGAATCGCGTGGTGTCTTTTACTTTCTTTAATGTCTTTAATTTCGAGTCACCGCCTGCCATTTTTACGTGTTTATTAGACACTAGCAGAATCCCACGGTTTCACTCGCGTAGGTCCTGATCCCGTGGGAATATCGGGATCAAAAGTAGCCTTTGTTACTCAGGGTGAATGTAGCTTTCTAATGGTAAAAGAATTTTTGAAACGGGTCTAGTAGTTTCGGAGATTACCCCCAATATACATACATGTTACCAACGTTACCTCTTTATAATATTAGTATAGATTGTTACGGCAGGCGCCATAATATCACCATAGTTCCCCCAGTAGCCAATCCACTACCATCACACTATTAGCCCATGTTGTTTTCATCCGTAGATTTCTCAATAGTTCTATCCGATCCGGTGGTTGTCCTTGGCTGCATGTTATAGTGCAGACTGGGATAATCGCCGGCTTGGTGTCCACTTCATTGTTTGCGAGTAAAATTGTTATTGAAAAGGGCCTCTACGTGTTGGCTTCGGCTCCACGCACGCCTTCCAAAAGTCCGGGGGTCCATAGCCCCGCCGTGATACTGGACGAATAACATAAATTATCCACAATTTATTTTTAATGAACATATCTAAAATTTTACAAAGTAATTGGCACAAACTACCATTTTAATTACAACCTAATTGCAGAAGATATTACCCAAAATTACAGATAATCGAGATTGACGAAATGGAGATTACTGGTGTTAATCTTAAGCAAGGATTATACGTGGTTTACCTATACAGTCAATTAAAATCGCAATCCATTATCGATTTATCGGTTCCAATATTTATTAACTCAGGCATGAAATGAACTATGCCTCAGAATTCATAAACGAAACTGGTAACTATGCACGCAGAGTTATATAATTAGTACTTTGCTAGTAATAATTGCAGGTTGCGATTGTAGTTGGGGACAGGGACTGAATAACCGAATTTTCGATATCTTAAAATAAAGGTAGGTACCAAAAAATATCGGTAGAAACGGATAGCGGTATGACGTCATACTGTTATATTTCGATACCTTTTAATAAAGGTACCAATAAAGGTAGACACGGATAGCGGTATGTCGTCATATCGATATATTATAAGGTATCACGTCACACTTGCACCTAGTCCGAAGAAGACACCTAGCAGTAGCACCGTAATGATTTCGGTACTGAAAAAATACGCGTTGTTGTATCGAAAAAATAAAGGACCGTAAAATGACGTTAGCGTAAAAAATATAGGTATCATTTTTTTGTTTAACGGTACCACTACCGAAAAACTCAACAGTTATTGTTCTACCTTTAAATCGAAACGGTACCGTAATTCTATACCGGTACCATACCCATATACTTACCTCTACCGCTTTCTGCCCCTGGTTAGGGAACTGACACCTTTTCTTAGGGAAATAGGTATAGTCCTCCGTAGGTAGGTAGGTCTAGGTAAATAGGTAGGTATACCGCCTCCGGGATAGAGGTTTCGATGTCCATTCCTGAGCCTCCCTAATGCAGTAGCTTCTGCAATTCGTAGATTTATTATATTTTACCTACCCAATTGTGAGTTTGAATGGCACAATGGGTATACTGAAGCAGGTGCCCCGTAGATTGTATCCTTCTATCAGTATCAATCTATAGTAAAAATTTGAACTATAGGTACGGTAACAGCACAATCACCCTTAATCCATGCTATTAGGCTTTCCGAGCACCTATATAGGCTAGTCAGCCAATCCCAAAGGAAAGAACCGGTTAATAGCTTAGCTCGAAACATATCTTCAGCAACAGTCTATCTAATGCCTTAGTACATAAATTAAGGAGTGAGTGCTCTCTCACAGTTACCTACCTAAACAATCAAAGGAAATTAACTTCATCTACTCGTACTGCTGAAATGTTCCAAATCGCTGAATTGCAACGTTAATGGTATTTTGTAAATGTGAATTTGTGGTGACCAAAATCATTTTTGATTTAAAACACGTATACAAAGTGAGAACTAAACCAAATTTAACAAAACAAAACGTAGGGAAGGGAAGGGACATAGTCATGGCAGATAATTATAGGATTTATGGCATAAACATATTTGCTCTAATGTCTTTATCCAGGGAGGAAACAGTCGACTACGTTTGTACGGAGAAAGAGTATAGACTGTCCTCGCGTCTTTCGACGTGACAAAACGTTAGTTTCACTTTCAAAACATTATAACATGTCTTAGACAGATATAACAGACACACAGAAACCTCAAGCTTACCAACAACACTTCTCTTTCGGTCGGGGTTAAAAAAAACGAATTGGTCACCTTTTCGCTATGTAGGAACCTTATCATTATACCTACCCCTGAAAAGAGATAAATCAGTCCTTAGAAACGTATTTGATAAGAATATTTGTATTTGCTGTATCTATAAAATTAGCTGTCTCTACAAGTAATGAATAACGCCTACAGTGATCTTATACTGTAAGCAAAATGAAAAAGGAAATATATTACAGTATTTTATTATTACTTCATGTTTATTTATAGCATCTCCGCCTAAACTTGTTTGCTATTATATTTTTGTAAGGCGTTGTCGATCGAACAAAATCTGTGGGAGACGGACCACAAACGAAATACATATACTTAAATAGCAAATTATTTATTGGGTTTTTTTTATATGATATAGATTTTATTGATTTTTTTGCAAGTATGTATGTATGTATGTATGTGACTTTGTTACTCCTTCACGCAAAGACTACTGAACCGATTGCGATATAACTTTGTATGTACGCCTGGAAATCTGAATTAACACATGGGCACTTTTTATCCTGATATTCCCGCGGAATCGGGTCTTCTTCTTCTTTTCGTGTAGTGGTGTGGAATAGTTCAGTTCAGTTCTTTGTTTATGGCCTTTCTGCCAGCATTCAAGGGCAATTTGGGCCAATATCACGTGTAAGGTAATATTTAATTTTTGAATGTGGGCAGGCGAGTACAACAAAAATGGTGGCGAATTTTATTGCAACTCCTCGTGAGCATCTGTTTGTAACGCGATAATTCCGTGTTCAGCACTGTAATTTCATTCTCACCACACTCGTTATCTTTCACGAAACTAAATTGAAAAATATGCCACCAAAATTAAACAATTTACACGCAATATAACTAGGTTCCACGAAAACAAAAATCAGAACCTCACGTCCACCAAGGCGTCTCAAACAGAACTCCGTGTGGAATAGGGATCGGCGAGGCTACCGCGGATCTTTCAACTCGACAGTCGACTCGCTGTCAAAATGACAGTTGACAGCAAACAGCGTCAAAAGCGTTCCGTTTCACACTTAGTTTCGAGGCACTTATTTACTGATATTTAATGAATAGAATGAAATATATTCTAAATATAATATATTACAAATTTATATAATAAAAGGTATAGAAAAGACAATTGTTATTTTAACTTGTTTAAAAATGTAAATTACTTCCATTTAAAAGTATTTAGAATATATTTCATTCTATTCATTAAATATCAGTAAATAAGTGTCTCGAAACTAAGTGTGAAACGAAACGCTTTTGACCAGCTGTTTGCTGTCAACGGTCATTTTGACAGCGAGTTGACTGTCAGTTGAAAGCGACGATTCATCCGCGGTAGCCTCGCGGGACTTAAGCGGGTAAAGCCGCTGGCGCAGTCTTAGATAAACCTACTTCGTACCTAAATACTTAAGAGGTCTATAGCTGCTAAACTGAAAATCCATGTCGGGTTTATCGAAAATTGTTGATTATTTCATGACGGAATGTTGTTGAACTTTTTTTTGTGTATGGATTGTAATTGACATTGTTTCCGACATTTTAGTGCAGTTTCCAGACAAATATGTCGAAACGTATTGAAGCCTATCGACATTTTAGCTAAAACACACATTTTTTGTCTAAAATTAGGACAGGCTTTGCACCAATAGGAGGTTTTTGTTTTAAAACTACACCAAAATGTAGGAAACAATGTCACCTACAATCCATACACAAAAAAAAAGTTCTACGACATTCCGTCAATAATCAACAAGTTTCGGTGAGCCCGACAGGGATTTTGAGTTTAGCGGGTATAGGGCTCTTAATATAAATACTAAATAAATAGTAACTTATCTTTTGTTATTAGGTACACTAGGTACAATGATAATCACCCAGATTAATACCATGTTATTAATAGTACAAAATATGTTTGTTAATCAACTAAAAACCTATATTTAGGTACCTACACCAAACTGCTTGATGATTCTTCTTCTTTTGTATATCTTTTGTATTCAAAACTTTAGTTAGAAATATCAGAAAAGTTAAACAAATAACACTCAGAGAGAGCTGTATTAAAAATATGGAACACTGTCGAGTCTCCGAATAGGTATCAAAGTTTAGAGGAAAACTTTACCGACCCGACTTCATATTCGGACGAAATTTAAAATTCAGTCGCTAAAGTCCCAATTCATAACTTTATTTTATATCTCATACTTAGAATAACACGCGCCCGGATGAAGTTTTAAGGTGCTTATCTGCTTATGGAATTATAGAGATAACTGAAATTATAAACACCTGCATCTAATTATCCTTGCTTATCTTAAATATTGATTTACCCAAAGGTATTTTAATTGATAATATAGATGGGTAAACTACTAAGGCACTTACTTATAACTTATCCCACTATCATCCTAATCTACACTAATATTTAATATTTAATTTACTAATAAAGAGGAAAGATTTGTATTTTTGTGTGTATGTGTGTCTATATGTTTGTAATTAATAAACTCAAAAACTACTGGACCGATTACAATTTTATTTTAACCATTAGAATGCTACATTCAATATTCCCCCGGGATCGGGACTTACGCTGGTGAAACCGCGGGACGCAGGTAGTTAAAAAATATAAGATGGGCATGTTACCACCCACCAGGCTAAATTGTAGCGATAAGCGGACACGTCAATTTTCCGACGGCTAGGATCTTGTTCCAATGCTGTTTTCCTATTTTCTAGATGAGCTTGCAATATTGACGACACTTACCATAGTAGGAGATTGCGCAAACTAACCAAAAAATAAACAAAAGAGCCCAACTTCTATTTTTTTTTATTTTTTATATAGTGGTTAAATCTACTGGAAGAATTTTATTTTTAGTCGACTGGAAAAAAAAATCAGCAGACGAGTCTTACTTGACCCTTTAAAAGACCCGGGGGTCTTTTTCCGCAAGTCCTTGATGACGCAGGCTTACGGGTTGAAAGCCGTTGTAGACTCGGTCCACCATCACGCAGGCCTCTTGGCTTCACTGACCGTCGAAGCGACTGAGCTACTACTACGATTCATAACTGGACGATGGACGAGAGGAAGGTTAACATCCTTCCCTCCCAATGTACCTACGTCCCATATAGATGTTAACTTATTTCCAATAACCCTGTCTATTTCTGTTGATAGGTAGGTACTTTCTTTTTAAATCTTTCATAAATATCTTTTTTTGGTTTTGCTTTCTTAATTCCACTAATATTCCCTATCACCATCCGAGCGTGGTTAACGGTTGCATCCCACTCGGGAGTCCGGGGGTCCGATTTCCTACTTTTACGTCTCCACTTCGCACGATCTTCGGCATTCTTAATCCCACTTATATAAAACATGCGAAAATTAAGATGTTAAATTGGACGTTTGTGTTTCAAAAACTATTGAATTACAGAAATCGCCTATGCGAGCGTAATCGCGGGGCGCAGGATAGTTCTAATAAATCTGCTAAACTCTAAGAGTCCCTATAGTTTTTTTGTGTAAACAGCGATACCAACTAACGTTTGCGTAAACGTGAAAATGGAATGGAAAATTGAAAGGCGGACGAGAGACTTCAACATCGTTTTGTACCTATTCGTTTGTGCAATGGATTATTTCGCTTATACAAACCTGTGAGTTGGATTTCTTAAACAAAAAACTTACTTTTCCCAGTTTTAATCGGGTTGCTTTTATTATTTTAAGCTTTTTAAGCAATGTTTAGTCTAGGTACTCCAGTCTACCCTAGTCAGAGTCAGCCCACGCCTAGGGAAAATCTAAGATACATAGAAAATACCCAGACCAAAAACAAATATTCATTATTAAGCATAAGTATTTGCACCGGGCGGGAATTAAACCCACAACCTCCTGCACTGCAGGATTGTTTTATTGAATAAATATAATAAAATCATGTCAATAGGTGAAATGAAATGAAAGCAGTTTAATCTCCGCTAATATAGTCTACAATAATAAAATTTCATTTGAAGATATAGTGGTGTTTAAGTAGATGAAAATAGGGGGGCGCTAAAAAAATGTGGCTCAAAGTGGGCGGTAGACAAAATAACTTTGGGAACCCCTGCACTATGTGAAACTTTCAGTATTTGTGAATGATTGGCGTTCCTATCACTACGCGGTCTATTTCTTGTTGATTTTACAGAGAGCCGAACTGAGTCTCCGCGTTCGAGAATTCGATATTGGCTCAAGTGAACCGCTCTCAGTGCATTGTGCAGTTTTATACGCTATTGTCACGGTGAGATGCCACTCCTTCGCGCTTCGATGATTGCAGTGTCGTATATTCCTTAAAAATCCAACGCAGTTTGAACAAAGTGGCATTTTCCCTGAATTTTCTTTATTTCCTGACTCCGCTTTTCGGTAATATTTCTACTTTGCACGTCTAGTTGCGATATAAATAAAACTAATCGCCACTGTGCTGCTGCCATTTAAGTGGAAAGAATATAAATGTCTCGGCTACGGACTATTAAGGAGTATAAGAAGCTCTAGGTTCCAGTTTAATATTATGACTTCAGAGGTGTGAATGCTGAGTGTGCACTTTTCACCTAAGATTTATCAACAATACAGGCAACAGGGGTCGTATTTAAGAACTTGTCGTATGCAGTGAAATTGACATTTGAAAATGAGCCACTAATCCACCATATAAGTAGTGAAGACAGTTATAAGAATTGCATTTTAAGTTCATCAAAATGTTAGAATTTATTTTATTTATTATAATAAAATTATAATGCAGGATGTCCCCGGAAATAGTGTGAACCGAAAGTCCAGAGGTGGAGGACCTTAAGAAGGCACCCGAAATACTCCCATTTATGTTCCATGATTTTTCGTAGTTTAGGAGTAATGGACATTTTACTTTATAGCATTTGGTCTACGCTCACTCTTTTTGAAATTATTTTTTGGGGGTGATTCGGGTGTCCCTTATCTCTGGTCTTTCGTTTGGCACTACTTCCTCACACATCCTAATCGTATCAAAGAGGTAGCATCTTGAGGTTTGACTTCGATTAGTCACTGCCAAAAACAAAAAACCTCATCATCTTGACAAATGACTAGAAAGATAATAATTTGTAAATCAACCAAACACAGTATTTTTTTATTCAATTTAAAATACCAGCATGACTACCACAAACGATTTTACAAAGATTAACCAATCATATTTTTGGAACTGCCTAACTCTCAGTGAAGAATGTCCCTTTTTTTCCAAGTTTGATCCTAATTTATTTTATTTCGGTGTCGGATTACTCTGTTTCTACGTTGCCTTCATGCTGGTAATCCTTACAGACTTGGCCTTATTTTGGCCTCTCGACAATCTGCAAAGTCAGATAGATTACTACATAAACCTTGTAAAGAAAAAAGTTCACCGCGTTCAGATCGATCAACGGAGGCTTATGTCGACGCAAGAAAGGACTGAAAAGCAGTTGAAGAGAACAGAGCAGTCCAAGTTGATCGTAGATGCTTTAAGAGGTGCCTTAGCCAAGAATGATCAATCTGAACTAGATCGTCTGACCTGCCACATCGGAAACTTTGAGACAACTAATACTCGCATGGCTACTTGGAGCGAATGTCATAGTATTCTTGATTTTTAAAATGCTTTAACGTTAAATAAAAATGTAACTGGTAAGGAAATATTATTGTTATATGTTTTTGGCGATTTGTACTTAATTTTAAATTAATTTGTTAATGGGTTTTTTAGGTTTCTAATGGAAACCTATCTTTTAGAGGTCTCATCACTAGTCATCACACTACAGTCTCTCATAGTACAGTTTACCTAATAGTTAGTTCACCTCGCAGCGCTTACTTTTTGTACTATGGTCTTAGTGCGTATACAGAAAGAAAGCTGGAAACTTATAAGCGCTGACAAGCGCTTGTCAGCGCTTATAAGTTTCCAGCTTTCTTTCTGTATACGGCCATAGTCACAGTTGACTTTACAGGCAAGCAGGAGTCTGACTGTAATTAAAAGGTGTAGAAATCTAGCCCCAAACTGAGCATTAGGCTTGTACTAGACAACGATTTTGTAAATACACAAGTACATGTGACATGTAGAAAATACCCAGACCAGAAACAAATATATTTTTTTTAGCATAAATATTTGCGACCGGCGAGAACCGAATCCGCAACCTTCTGCAGGCCTTCGCCCTTCGCGCGACGCGCCAATTTAGTAGACAACTGATCAAGTACACAAATTGTGTCAATTGGTAGCGTGTTTTTACCGCATTTTTTTGTCAAAGTTTTGACAATACAATTTGCGGTTAAATATGGGTTAAATTCGTGTATTATTTCGTTTTAATTGTTTTATTTTTAGGTAGCGTTGTGTACAATGCTTTGTATTACTCAATTGACTAAATTCGTCTATTCTTGTCTCATTTAAGCAATCACTGTTTCATACTGAGATTTGGATCGCAGTCAGGCTCCAGTTTACTAAAGCGTCTCAAATACCTTTTATATTTTCAACTTTCACGATTCGCTGAACTCAAAACACAGTTCGAGCGGCAATTAATTTTCGTGAATCGTTGACTTTCCTCTTTGTAGCAATTGGTGATGATCTTAGATAGATTGTTCGGTGAGCTGTACCTACTCGTTATTAAACTGTAACTAATTATTCCACCAGATAGGAATATTCAATTGTTTCTCTCTTGATAAATTTATAACTAGAAATATAATACAAGGTGAAATGGATCATCGATGCCCTTCGCTTGCCGAGCGAACCGAGCCTTAGTCGGTTAACAAAACAGGGAGAAAGCGTAATTTTATATAAAGTAGAGGTAAATGAGTGAATTAATATACGTTATCTTTCTTTCTCTCACCTTGACGTAAAAGGTTATTCAAAAATCTTTATAGAACCTAGACGTGTCTTTACTACGTCTTTACTCAGAAAAGTCTAACTTAATTATGTATGAATATCAATTCCCTACTCTCCATTATACCAAAGACGCAGTTTTTCTGCTGACATCGTTAGATTTTCGAGATAGAGGCAAAAGCGATTTCTCCAAAGTTATGATCGGAGCCAGATTTATAAGTAATACATAATTTCGTTTAATAGCAAGTAATATAGTACTAGAAGCGCCCTGCGGTTTCACCCGCGTAAGTCTCTATATTGTGGGAATAGCCGCTTGCTATCATATTCCAAGTTTTATCGCAATTGGTTCAGAAGTTTGTGCTTGAAGGTGGAACAAAGTACAGACACTAACAGAGTCCCGCGGTTTCACCCGCGTAAGTCCCTATCCCGTGGGAATTTCCGAAATAGCTTTCTTAGTGGATACCCAAACACCACCAAGAACATCTTCTCTAAATTTAATGTCTATAGGACCAACGGTTTGGGGTCTGCTTTGATATACTTATAGGGCAGTCAGGACATTATTTTTTTATAAATATAGATCATACATACATACACACACCCATACACAATTTATACACACACCCATTAATAAATAAATAAATAAATATAAATATTGCATGACGATGCACACAGCGAAATCTAGCCCCAAACTAAGCACTAGGCTTGTACCTACTATGGGTACTAGACAACGGATATACCTACTAGGTACATAGTATACTTTTTTTTGTAAATACATTTATATGATACATAGAAAACACCCAGATCAGACACAAATATATATTTTTGGCATAAATATTTGCACCCGGCGGGAATCGAACCCTCAACCTTCTGCATTGCAATCGGGCATTCCCCCGACGCGCCACAGAGGTCGTCATACATACTTGCAAACTTTCTCGTTTGTAATATTAGTATATTAGGATACTCAATTGTATATTGGCTCTTGGCTGGTTGTAAGCAAACGCTGCTATTTCTTAACATCCACCTATGTATATCGCTACTTATTAGGATGTTTCGTTGAGGAAACTTTGTTAAATAAATGTTGTGAGAGTATCTGATAAAATGTTACATTTTCTCGTAGCGTGTTATTGGAATTTTCTTACAACGTTAGCCGTACTTGCGAGCACCACTAATCTCTAATAGTAAAAAGCAAAGTCACCGTTTTCATCTGTCTGTCTCTACTAACTTCTTCTAAATCGCACAACGGATTTTGAGACCAATTTTTTCATAGGTTTTCGCGATGTTGGATAGAAATTAAACAAAATTTTCGATTTTAATCGCGTGGTGTTAATTTATTACTTTTAGCTTATTGTTTCAACGCTCAACGTTTCGAGACCTTTACATGATCCTGAAGAAGGGACCTGTAAAGGGAAACTCGTCGAAACTAATTCACGACAACGAATTTGCCAGTAGTTGCATATAGGGCTAAATTTCTATTTGGCTGCAAAGCAGGTAGTCGAAGCATTTGCCCTTGTGGCATGCCAAGCGAAGGCCCGACTGCAATGCAGAAGGTTGCTGGTTCGATTCCCGCCGGGTACAAGTATTTATGCTTAAAAATTAAATATTGAATGAATCCACTGCTAGGCAAAGGCCTCCCTGACATCTGGTTTTGACCCAGCGGGGCTATTCTCTACGAAAAAACTACATAGATCCGATGTTACAGTCAACTTTTCTAAAACTACGTTGAAACCTGTAAAGTTAACACGCTATTCTGCAAGCCAATAACGTCACACAAATATTGCCAAGTTTTGTGTAAAAACGGTGGTCAAAGGAAAACGAGAATAAAATAGAAATTTTTGGCGAACCATGTAGAAGCCAGCCGGCGTCGGTATTTTCTTTTTAGAAAAAACTGATCCTGGTTGGGAGAATCTCCGTCAAATGCATCGAGATCAAACTATACACGCCATCGTTTTCGGCCGGCTCCCAACTCCCAATACCTACATGACGATCTTAGCCATGACCTGCTGAAACTCATTTTTAACCGACTTCTGTGGCTCGTCGGGCGATTACCCGGCTGCAACGCAGAACGTTACGAGTTGGATTCCCGGCGGGGACAATTATTAATAATTTGATATTTTGGTATAGGTGTTTCCATATAAAATAAATATTTATTGCATGACGTTGCACACAGCGCAATCTAATCCTAAACTAAGTACTAAACTTGTACAATGTACCTACTATGGATAAGACAGACAATACCTACTTGTTTTATGTACAGATTTAGTATACAACTGCCAGATAACGCTTTCGTCAGGCATATACAAGTATATGTCTGTCTCGTCACCATAACACAAGCTTTTAATAGCTTGTGGCTGGATAGCGCAGCGTGAAGTTAACAATATGTATTTATTTAAGAGGATAGTCTCTATTCTCTTTCTCCATACAAACGTAGTTTACATTTTCCTACCTGGATAAAGACATTAGAGCAAATATGTTTATGCCATAAAACCTATATCTGTCATGAGAATGCATCTACCTTATTATTATTTTTAATTTTCTCATTAAAATAATAATAAAAAATGAAAAAATAAAAAGGTAGATGAATAGTCATGACAGATATAAGTTTTATGGCATACACATATTTGCTCTAATGTCTTTATCCAGTGAGGAAAATTTAAACTACGTTTGCATGGAGAAAGACAATGGAGACTATCCTCTTAAGGATGCAAGATTAAAATCAAATTCTTCATTAGTTTTTATTTAAAAGTAAATTCCCTAATATTCTTGTACCTTAGTAGGTAGGCACTATAGCTAACTATAGTAAGGAACAAGGTAAGTACATACAACCTTGACAAACTACAAAGCCACATTACTTATTCCAACGACGTGGTTAATCTAATCTATGTAAGGGTTTCTAATTATACCTACCCTCACTTTACGAGGTACGTAAGATATTCAGCACATTGTTTCGACCCTACCACCTACTCTTGTTTACAATACAAACGAAATGCCTACACGAAACGTATTCTAACTCAAACTATGTCTGTATTCAATATTACGTTAGGTAATTAGTGCCTAAAACTAAACTCAAACGTATGGGCATAGAATAATCTCTAATAGTAGGCAGTCTTCGTAGAAAGCGGCCGGAATGGCGCGCCCGTTGCGTGTCAGGGTTGTCAGCAAACGCGACGAGTATAATAAACATTCATTGATCTCGAGCTTAACAGTAGATATGACATCAGAAGACAGTATCGTAAAGGTGGTAACGTTTACATAAACTCAATGAAGCTTTTGACGTTTGAGAGATTATTTTTACTAAACCGGGTTGTGTCCGGGCCGGGACAGGTACGGGCTACTTTAGTATGAAGACAGCTTTCGATTTGTATGTTGTTCGTGCTGCGTCTGTGCTGTCTTCTTATAATATGAGCATGTCCCCACCCCTGCTCGGACACAGCCCAGTATAGTATAATTCATCCTTTAATCGTCAATCATCGACTTTATCTTAGCACCCGCAGCGATACTGATTTCTTTTTTTACGATAGACGTAACTATATATTGTCAGCGCTGCAGGGGCAGGAAATATGAATGAAATATGTCGATGTTTCATACATAATTCCTACCGCCGCGACCTTTACGCTATTCAATGTATCAATCAATAAATTTCAGCTTTATAATATTAGTAACTAAACATACATTATTCTAAAATTTACAAAATAAGTCACACAGTAAATAAAACAATCAAACACCTGGTTCATTACGGCCAAAAGTGCCCAATATGCTGGCGGCATTCCCCCGCTGAATGGCCAAAGACACATTCTGCGCCAAATATTCACCATTTTATTAGTAGGATTTATATGCTACTTTACCTAATACTGTGGTATTGATTGCTCAGTTATTTACCCTCGAGTGGCTGTGGGGTAGTGGAAGTGTTGAATCTTGTTCGTCGAGAAGTATGTGTTAAGTTTAACGAATACGGAGACAACGGGAAGATGTTCTGGTTAAAGTTAAGCAATTAGGAAGAAGCTAGGCGAGATTTCGTGAAGCTAACTTCTTGTTTTCCGTACCGAAAACTATCTCCATTACAACGGATATGTAACTGTATCTAACATCTAAAGCAGAATGCTAAACAATGTTTTGCGACCGCAGTTGCACATATCGTACAAGAACGGCCGTAACATAACCTAGTTATATTTTGTTTCATAGATAGTGAAAACTTGGCACGCCTCCAATTGTCTCCACAGTTAAACTGTAAAATTATTTTCTAAGCTACCCAATAATGAAATAAAACAAATCGGTGCTGTTTCCTCGTTTATTACACACAATCACACACAAACACTGGCGTACATCCCTAATAAATAATTCCCTTACACTACACTTACTATCCTATTTGTTAATTTTATACAAAGCTTCTGTTTTAACAACCGGTACAAACTTACACAAAAGCATAAATTACATAAATCTAAGGTATAGGTAGAATATATTACAAACATTTACGGTCAGTTTATTCAGATTTTGCGGCCTTAATGTCGACAAAGAAACAATGAAAAGAACAAAAGGTTAAAAAGAAAACTTAACATAAAATTAACAAACACAGCCATTGTCGATTTTTTAACAAATAATATCACAAATCAAACTTAACAACAACTCAACGCTTAAAATTAAGCAACATTAACAATATGGGTGTAATAACAACAACAAATAACAACAAACTGCCAATTGCAGACAACAATTGATGCGTAATGACGATTTTATCCTCATAAATGAATGGTTTCATCATTGTACTCAATCAATTTAAGCGGTGTGTGTTCAACGCTATTGTTTCGTATGAAATTTGATTTAAAGTTTAATATTCATGTACCTAAATTAACCTCTTGTGGACAGCATTATTGATTACATTTGTTATCATTGTGGAAACCAAATTGTTTGAACATTTCACTGGTTAATTTAATAAGCGGGGGGCGTATGTGTTGAGGATAAAAAAGTCATTAAGCTCAATTAATTACAACAATAAAAGAACAATAATACAGATTTCAGAAAAGGTTTTAAGTTACTCAAGTCAAAACCTTCTCAGAAAGAACTGGAAAAGAAAAATAAGTGAAAACATCAGGCACTTAGGTAATTAAGGCACGTCGTGATTTTATGAGTGTGAATTAAGCGAGATTTACATTAAGAAACTAGGTGGCCTTATAGAGTCAATTTCATGAAAGCAGTCTCGCATCAGTTACTAGAAGCAAACTTTATTTAAAACGAAAATAGTACCGCAACTACTCATCATCATCCGAGCGATATTCCCGGTTGCATCCCTTTCGAGAGCCCGTGGTCCGCTTTCGACTACTGTGTCTAGGCCACTTTTTTGTGAAAATGACTCTAAAATGTATGCCACTAGATTCATAATGTAAGCCCCGTTGTTTAATAAAGAACAACTAGAACAGGCAGCTTAACGTTTTTCCAAGATATATTTACAAAATTTATTACAGTTAAATCTTTAGTATGGGCTTATGTATCGTTTACACAGTATATACAAGCTAGAGAATACTAGTAGACCAGTTGAGTATATGTACTGTAGTAACTCGCATCGTTTGAACGTAATGTAGGGGTAACTTGTTCGTACGAGTGCTAGAACACGAGGCTGACGTGAGTCGAGCTACTGGCATACGAGTACAGCTCTATATTGGCGCAGTAACTTGCACTGTGTAAACGAGCTGTTATTCTGATTTAAATTGGTTTAGTATCTTATGGCTTTTGTAATAGGCTTTTAAAATAAGTTATTTATTTTGAATAAAATGTAATGTTATCTTCATAGGTTAAAAAATAATGTTTTGTTTTAAATTAAATTAAATGATATCTTCAAAATTTGAAAATAAATCAATACGGGGTCTAATTTTTTTTTAATTCCGAACACATTAAACCAAAAAAGACTGATCCATGATTCTATGTTCAGATTAAACTAACTGATTAAAAACAACTGTCAGCAAAAAAGTTTTGGTAAATTAATAAACAGCGTGTTGGTCGGTGTACCTACCTTCTATATGTTTGTTTGAAAATTTTCAGTTTTACTGATGCTCGGGTCGACACGTTTGGATTAATAATAAAAACAAAACAAAAACTCAACTTCAATCAAACAGACAAATCAACAAACGGGAATTAATAACATAAAACCGGTTCAACATGAACTAAACTTTATGGACTTTTGAAAAAGATAGATAGATAGATAGAACGCTTTATTGTTCTCACCAAAAATAAATTACAATAAAATAAAGTACGAAAAAATCTTAATCTATAGTGGCACAATAGGCGGCCTTACCACTGAGAGAAAGATTAGTAAAACTTAGAAAAGATTAGTATTGAAAATATGCTATTTCCAAAATTTTGTGATCTCGATGGGGTTCAATAAAATGTACGACCTGGGTAGCACCTATTCCTAGGTGCTCGATCGTCAGTTTGAATCGAAATTTTGAATTTTTTGTTCGACAACTAACAGTTCAAAAATTGTAAGTAATTTTGAAAGAAATCATAACAATTCAAGCTATAACGAAATTTTGCAAAGATCTAAAAAAAATTGAAACGTTTTTAAAAAAAAAAATCATGATTTAAGTATTTCTGAGAAATTTTTATTGTAGAATCGCCCTGCTAGTGCTGGTGGTGCTCAGTGGCATTTAACCCACCGAGATAAAATTGAAGAAAGCATTTGGTTAAAATACAATCGTGTTAAAACCACAATTTAATAATTTAGTCCCAAATTGGAATGTTCTCGGTGGGGTTCGAACCGACAACCTGTCCTGCCCTGTAGATGGTGCAATGAGCTTTGGTCGTAAGTAAAAGGAGAGCTTTCCTTGATTTCGACAAGGTGGTACGAGCTCATGTAGCTCTATTGGTTAGAGCGGTGAAACGGTTTAAAGAGCAGGGTAAGGGCTCAAACCCCACTCGGAGTACGTACTGTTTTTATTTAAAGTGGCTCTCTAATCCATTTTAACAAAGTTCATGTTAAGTAAAACTAAAAATCAAAAGAAACAATAATTACTAGGGGTTTTAAACAAAAAATCAACATGTAACGTATCAAACCAAACAAAAAATTAACAGAAATTATTGTAAAACAAAACAGAAACGATAAGCCACAAATGCAGTAACAAAATAAGGGTGGCCGCAACAGATAACGTTTATTTTCAACGGAGATGTTTTTAGTTTGAAACAAAAATTCAACAATTAACGTAGGCATTAAACCAAACAAAAAAGTAACGTTCAAAAAAGAAGTTATTATAACGCGAATCAAAAAAGATAAGGCACAACTACAGTAACAGATAACGTGTTTTTTTACTAACGTTTTTTTAACGGAGATGTTTTCGGTTCATTACAAAATTTCAACAATTAACGTAGCCATTAAACCAAACAAAAAAATAACAGAAATTATTGTAAATCAAAACAGAAACAATAAGACACAACTGCTGAAACAAGATAACGTTTTCTCACGAATATGTTTTCGGTTCGTTACAAAAATTCAACAATTAATAGAAATTATTGTAACGCGAAACAAAAACGATAAGACACAACTTTAGTAACTGTAACAGATAACGGTTTTTTTAACGAATTTGTTTTCAGTTCGTTACAAAAATTCAACAATTAACGAAGGCATCAAACCAAACAAAAAATCAACAAAACTTATTCAAAACAGAAACAGATAACGATGAAAGTAACAGTAAACATGTGTTTTTTTAGTTAAACACGTTATTTGCATTTATTATTGGCTATCCAATGATATCCATGAACCAATCAGACCAGCTGAACGTAATCAAAAACAAAAACAAAAATTCAACAGTTATTTTAAAACGTAACAAATCAAACAAAAACTTGAACACAACAGTAGTTAAGAGTAATTTTAGTTTTTAACAAAGTTTTTTTTGATTATCTATGTTTAATTGTATCATAAATTTACCCTATTGCCTTTAATTTTTAACCGACTTAAAAAAAAAGGAAAAGGTATTAGTAACAATTTGAGGAATTGTGAAATTCGTAATTGCCGAAATGGTGTTGGAATGGAAATTTTTACATCAAATAGATATGCTATTGAAAATTTGGACATTCTTTATCGTAACAAAAAAAACAGTCTTAGACCACATTCAAAAACATAACGAAATTATTTGAGTTCTTAGTTGTTTTTTTTTTTTTTCAAAACTATCAGTATTTATTTAACTTAACGGTCTTTAAAGAAAACAAAAACAATGAACAACAACAAAAAACAGTAAGTAACGCAACAAATAACAAAGAAATGTAACATAACATAACGTTAACGTTAACAACACCGATCATTAAGGCGAATTATCGACGAATGTTTGAAACTGTGATGCTCTAAATCTAAATCCTGGTTAACATAACTACACTACACGCGTCCTATAATAAAGGTACTACTGCTAAAGAGAAATCTAAGTTAAAACTTAAACTTAACTAAAACACGAAATCCCTAACTAAACCTAACTAAGTTGTGTTTATAACCTATCTTTGGAAAAATAATACAAAATTCACCTTGGTCCATTTCCTTTGGTTTGGATTGTTGATTTGGCTTCATAATTTCATCGTCTTATTGTCCAGAAGATGGATAATATACTCCATGAAGAATTTACAGCTGTGATGAAGGTATTATGCTGACGAATTAGTTTATACTTCTTACTTTCTTGAGGCATTACAAGCCTTTGTAGGTCATGACGTCCTCCACAATCTTCCTTCATTTCGCTAGATCAATCGCTGTTCTTTTTGATGCGAAGTAGGTATGTGGCTTTTTATTTTCAATAAGTATCTGGAAAGAAAAATAGATTTTAGTATTGTAGATTATTTTTATGTGGCGACAAAAGTATTAAGAGTAGAGTCCTAAAACGACTGTTAACATTATGATTGCTTATTTATTTGCTGAAAGAACGTTAAATCTAAGTCCTGTTTGAGCAATTCTGCTTTGACTAAATTCATTCCGATAAAATAACCATAATAAAAGTATACGGCACTCAACTAGGTAGGTATTTTTGTTGTTGTATACGTCTTAGAATAATTTGATAAAATATTTTTTGCCAAAAATCCTAGAGATGTCCCATCACCGATAATTAGACAATAATTGTAAGAGCAATATTATTATCATAGCCCAATGTCTAATTATACGTTTTTTTGCGAAATTCCTAGGATTTTCGAAATAAAACTGTTCATCAAATAATCCTACGACATATAGATATGATCTAACAACAAAACTCAAAGGTTTGAACAGCTCTACTGCTGAAAAGTTTTATAAACCGATATTAATAATTTAGATCAGTAATTAAAATACTAATAAATCTAGGCACAACTATAAAATACTCAATAACTTACCTATTTAATTAAGCAATAAACTCTTGCTTGAGGTAAATTCCCACACGTGAAGTTTCCCATTATTGAACAATAAACACTTCTAAACTTTTAATGAACAAACTTTAAACGTAACGTTGCGTTGTTAGAAATTAGAAGTTCCTCCGGGGGCCGCTAGCGGACCCCCGGGGCTGTTTACTGTAGCTCGTCAAATTCGGAAGTGATCCGTTATCCGAGCATCATCTCCTTATATACGAGTCCCGAAATCCCTCCCCAACTGACCGTGGGAGCGCCCGCGCACGTGGTCTCCTTGCGTAAGCGCACACAATAGTTCCCCTTTCTTTGTCCGCATTGATTTCGTCCCCTCGAACGTCTTGCGTTTTATCTTTTTACCTGTGTACTTAGGGGAGAAACCTCGCCCGGTGGGAACTCGCGTAATCGTAACTTATTGAATTGAATTATTATACACGATAATCATGTGACTCTAAGGGGATGCAAGTCGTTCCTACTTTCACACGGTACGAACTTATTGTTATGTAAATCCTTCCATCTCGAGCATTCTGTACTTTTATTGCGTCGCAATTTCGTAACATATTCCAGAATTGGCTTCATTGCGAAAACGTCGTTAGTAAGCCAAAATATTCTTAATTAAGCACAATAATATTTGTAATTAAACGTAGTCAGGGACTCCATTAGGTCTTTTCATAAATTATACCTACAGTATAATGTGGCTAAACGACGATGTTAAGGCAGTTTTGCTTTGCCAAAGCTTTATATTTTACAAACAAACTTTGCCTGCGGCGTGATTTTATACGTTGTAACTAATATAATTACCTTACATATTCCTAAACTAATATCCCAAAATAGACAATTAATAGATACGGTTATTTGTAAATAGGGTGCTATTTTCGCGTAACATTTAGCTACAAAGCCTATTGTTTTAGATTTAAAATAAAACGGTGTTGCTGAAACAAAGGGAAAGTCTTTGGGGAATTCCGTTATCCAGTAGCAACGGGAAAGCGATTCATGAGGCGTTATCGCTCTTATCATGGTCTCCAGCGACCTAATATCGATCTCATTGAAGTGCCTATTTAGATAATCCAAATTTTTATCTTCTCTTCTTACCACAGTGTCTATTGTTTCTGTATTACGAAGGCAGATTGTGGCTTTTATTTGAAAAGCTAATCGTTAATCAACAACAATAATCTTTTCGTTTGGATTCGCGAGAATGTTCGTATTTTTTTATTTTAATCTTTTGGATGTTTAATTCTTATTTGGTTTTTAAATGCTCAAGCCAGTACCTACTGGGCTTTTTAAAAAACTTTTACGAAAATTGTAACCGGGGCGATTATCGAACTCGCGCCTCCTGCTTGCCGGTACCTACAGGCGATCTTTTAATAACCTTCACAGTTGCCTTAAAACTGTCAATTTCCTTTAAGATATACGGTTTCACGCATAATACCAATCCCGCGAGATTATCGCTATCAAAAGTATCCTATGTTATTCTCAATCACTAAAACTATCCTTATGCAAATTTTCATCCAAATCAATCGCACCGTTGGACCGTGAAGACGGAACAAAAATATAAACAAACAACTTTCGGATTTACAATATTAGTCTGACGTGATTTAAATAAGAAATACCAGGAGCAAAACTATGCGTAGTTTTCTGCATTCAAAAACCACCCTCGCGTTAACGAAAGAGTGCGAGCTAAATACACGTAAGTAAGTTAAAAATTATAGGGCAAGAGGTAAGTACAAAGTCTGAGAGTTTGAACAAGGGAGTTGAAACTCAACACGGCATGCATAGACCGCGGCGCTCGTGATTCTTGTGACTCATTAATTTGTGGGGTCTCACAAAGCCTAGCGCACCTCGCCAGTCGATTGACTTGCCCCAAGTGTTTTCCTGTCGAACAAAAGCCCTTTTCAGCGATACCGGAGAATGTGCTTCGCTAAAATAATGAGGCCTTTATTTTACCAATGTAAGTCGGTTGCTGTTATTATTATTTGTTTGTAAAATTATCGTAATTAAACTACCTACTGTTTTTTTTTTGTTTTTTTTGGCCAGAGTTTGGGTTAGCATGCGATTGATTGCTTTATAGTAATTTTGGCCTTATCTTCAACAGTCTTGTATTGTTTCTGATATACTTAATACAAATAAGCTAGAGCGAAACTAAACAACTAACTTTGAGTAGATTCCCATTGAGAACATGGAACATTAAAACATTAGACTACTTGCTTTTATGACGACATGAGTTTTTGACTTTCAGCTAATTAGACGAGTTACCACTTTAGACTACCTGAGATTTAGGCGATTCGATACTAACCCGCTATGAGTGTATTTGTAGTTATCGTTACTTATTTGAAAACTTCCGTATGCAGTTGGTCCCGGGCGGTTGTTATCTCTGAAGTCGTAAGGTCAAGTTGGAGGCCTTATGGCGACCTTAAAACTCTCAACACTAAGTAAGACTACTTACACGAAAAGAAAAAGAAGATTTAAAACATTGGTTACCAAGTTCGAATGACAACGAACCACCCAACAATTTCTCAGTTCAGTACTCGATATTTTGCTTTGCAGTTTCGAATTCCGCCTAAAAGTCTTGGAAATAATATCGAATGCAGTGATTGCATTTCCCTCTGGAGGACCAACGAACAAACAAACTGTCACTCGATTTTGGGAACAGTTTGGAATCATTTCCATTTAGAACGGAGAGCTCAGCGGATACGAATTCACTTCATATCTATTAGAGGAGGATACAAATCGATATTCTGAAAGCGGTGGTGACCAGGTGCACTGCATCTTGTTTAACGTAACCTACTCGTACCTTGCATTCTCAAGTTTGCATTGACACAATCGTCTATAATTTCAAATAGATGTTCAGAGTTTTAAGTGGCGCTTTGTCGTTGATATATCAGTATGCTCGTAGCGGTTATTTCAATGGCGTGTCAATTTTGGTAAAAAAAAATAGGATATGTTTCGAATCCCGGCCGACCGCGCACCAATATATAAGAAAAAAATATGTCCGCTACCTAAAATTAGTTTAGTGAACATTTACAAAAAAATCGTTTTCAAGTTGACATAGTATTGGTTACTGCACTACCCAGCCCATCTGTACCTGTTATAGTAGACTGATGCATTACTTCTTGTTCATTTAATGAAAAATCCCACATTTGATTTGATTTTATTTATTAGCCTATTTTGTCACAAGACATTCCTTCTCTTTCGTATTAGCCTAATAAAATTCGTGTCTTCACCTCGACCTTCTGCGATTCGGTAAACTTTATTCGGGGAACTTTATTGTAAAATTCACAATAAAGTTCCAAATAAAACATGAGAAAACCAATTTTCAAACTACACACATAGTTATAAATAGAAACGTACAGTGCTTCTGTGACACGCGTGTTGTAGGCATTTTCTGTCCACGACTGTGTGTGACCATAAATATCGTTACTGTTCAAAATAAATTGAACGAATTTGCTACCAACAGCACGTATTTTATAGACATAGTGTTTGAATAAAATGCTTTCCGGTTGATATTTAGGTTTCGTTTACATTTGGAAAACTGCTGTTATGGAACGTGAATGATGCCTAACCGCGAGATTCGTTATCTGATTGGTAGTATGATTTTAGGTGAGCGAGAATAATGTAAAGCTTTATGTATAGGTTAGGTACCTAGGTACCTACCAAAATTCGACTAGACTAGATTATTTCATATTCTACGATATGATACAACACTATTCCGTGTAGGTTAATGTGATATGGTAGAATTTATCAAGGAAACAAATCGGAAGTTACGTAGAACTTTTAAAAAAGTTTAAGTTATGATTGCATATTTTGTTGTGATTAATGTCGATACTTAAGTTGATATAGGATTTATCATGGTATCAGAGACCGGCATTTAAAATTTTTAAAACATTTTGAGGTAAGTTGTAAATCATTGTACTCATTAATTAGGTATGTACCTACCTAATTTGCAATAATTAAAGACTTTTGTTTTCTTAAGAAGTGAAGATAAAGTCAATTAACCTTTTGTTTATTAAATTATAACAACAAGCAACAACAGCCGAATACAGAAACGCCATTTAAAATTTGAGACATTGAACATTAAAAATGGTATGGGAATTTTTGAATTTGAGAGGTGCTTAGTTGTTTAAGTAGAACTCAAATTTTGAGTTGCGTTTCTGCATTCCGTAAGAAACATAGATTTTTTGCGGAATTCCCGATGCTTATATGAAATTTAACTCATTTTTCGGTTTGCGACGCATTTCTCTTTTTTGGCATTTTAACGCTGCACCGAACCCTAAAAAGTATCATGGTATAAAATACTTTGCCCGTTTTGAAACAGACTGGCCCAGCCAGCCATCAATAACCTAACCTTACATGTGTAAAACAGCACAATGGCGCCATTAACGATCCAATAATTACTTATTTTGGTCACACAGTTTGTAAAGAGCCGTAAATCTCGTTACTCATTAAGGTTTTCAAAGCTGTTATTGGTAGGCAATCGACATTTAACGGGCTATTAAGCCGAAGTTAAGTCCTTACAGAGTATTTTATCAATCAGTATTTAGGTATCTAGTACCTAGTAAACTAGAGAAGTAGGTAGTATTGTTATGTGAGCCCGGTTCCTTTTTTTAACTGACTTCCAAAAAAGGAGGAGGTTTTTAATTCGTCGGGATATTTTTTTTATTTTTTTTTAATATGTTTTTTTGTTGTCACAAACTTACCTACTTGTTTACTTACTTAGAAACACGAACTTTCTCAATATTTATCACATTAGTAGAATTCGAAGCGAAATAACTCTGAGTACCTTTAGCAGGGGTTCCCAAACTTATTTGTCTACTGCCCACTTTGAGAATAAATTATTTTTAGCGCCTCCTTTTTTTCGCCTACCTTATTTAAAAACCCTACTGTTTGATGCAGAAAGGCACAAATCGGGTTATTTAACAAAAACTTGCTTAAACATGATTGCCCGCGGTCTTTTATCTACCTACAAAAATGACCTATCTAGGAACACTAATAGTAACTATTTAAATGCAAAAGTGTGTCTGTTGCCATTTTATTTGTTTGTTTGTGTCTAGTCTACTTTCATTTCGAAACGAATCGACTAATTTACTTGTTTTTTTTTTATTTAATCAATAAAACAGGACAGATGTATGAACTACACGAAAAGAAATATCGAATCGAGCGAGTCTGAGTAATCTCTTAATTAATAGTCGTCCTAGATATCTAAGAATCCTCCTAGATGAAATTACAAATCGGCTCTAAGCCTTTACGCAACGCCCCCATTTTTTCTGGGTCTCTTACGGCCCCCCTTTAGGCCTGCAGAGCCCACAAGGGGGCGTTATCGCCCACTTTGGGAACCCCCTATAGGGACATAATATCTGTTAATATAAAGAATCGCGCGAAGAAGACTTATCTATATACCTATAAAAATCGAAGTCCTGACTGATTGACTGACTGATAATGTCATAAACTTCTCGTTCATCATAAAATCGACAGAAAAGCGCAAAAAGGAAGACTATAATAAAAAATGATATCAATTTTATTATATAATTTTATTTAGATAAAAGACTAACACATTTGAAATCCTTCAGGCGTTTTACGTAAGTAGGTATATCCACTGTACCAAGTTACCTACAGGATAAATAAGGAAAACGCGGGGAAATATGTTTTGTATTTCATCCTCTATGAGGCTTCAGAGATTTGAATAGAAAAATGTGTAAGAAGAAGATTTTCATAGATACAAAATGGAGCGTGGTATGACTACAATTTGTCTGTTGGATTTTTTTTATGAATTTCGAAGCTTTGTGTAAGTATCTTACCTACTTTCGTTATAAGTAGGTAGGTAGTTATTACTCTATTATAGAATCTTAGATCAAAAATGTAAACAAAGAACTGTCAATATTAAAGGGAAACGTAAATAAAGAGATGTCTCTTTCAAATAAATGTATGAGTTTTTGTTTACAGTTTTGATTTAAGATTCTGAAATAGAGGATAGGTAGTTAGGTATAAACTTTAATGGCTGTGTTCCGCGGTTTCATCCGCATAAGTCCCGGTCCTACATCTATCTAATATATAAAGTTTCCATGTCACAATGTTAGTTACCGTACTCCTCCGAAACGGCAAGACCGATTTTTACCAAATTTTATATGCGTATTCAGTAGGTCTGAGAATCGGCTACTATCTATAATTTATATTATAAGGCAAAACAACGTTTGCCGGGTCAGCTAGTTGTTATATAAGTATTTATTATTTAGTTAGTTCAGTTTTATATTTCTTATAATACTATGTAAATAAACAATAAATCAATATAGGTATAGATTGAGTAGGTACTTAGGGTATCTAAGTAAAGTGTTTATTACCATTTGAACTGTGGCTTCGGCAGACGACGACTTCCACTAATTTGCACTTAGGTAGGGTTACCAGATGAAAAAAACAAAAGTCCTGAGAAAAGTCCTGATTTCCACCAAAAAATCCTGAGATTTTTTACACTTTGATTATCCTACAAATTGCGTGGTACGTTATCCCGGTCCTACGCTCAAAATTAGTAGTACAGATCCTACCTCTGTTATCTACCACAATCGAGAGTTTCGTATAGAAAATTGTTGGGCGTCTCATCAAGATGAAGCTACTCACGGAAAATTAGCTTGGTAGTAATCAATTGCAAACATGTACCAGGGATCCTGGACTATTATTGATTATTTTTAGTTTGTTTAACTTTTTATTCAAAAAAAATTAGTAGGGTTAGTATTTTGTTGAAATTTCTAAAAATCCTGAGATTTTAAGAGATTTGCGAAATCCACCCGCAATCCTGAGAAATGTCCAAAAATCCTGAGATCTCAGGACAAATCCGGAGATCTCATAACCCTACACTTAGGTATAGTAAAGTAAAGTATACCTATAGCAGCTAAAATTCATTCATTATTTACGTACGTACGGAATCCATTTAGGTACGGCTTGATTTCCAGGAAACCTATCTTTGTTAACCAACCAACATTTATCCATTTATCCGAAATACAATAAAAACTAAAAAAAAACAAATTCCTGTGTTACCTTTTCAACAAACAAACAACATTCGTCATCGCAAAATCACAAACTTTAAACAAAAGCCAGCTCGGATAGGGAAGGCAGTTATAACTTTCAAATTCAATTGCAGTTTTCATGAACTCTATCTTGTTAACACTATGTACTATTTATGTATTCTGTGCTACTATGTACCTATTAGTTCTATATCTACTTGTTTAATTCTATTAATGTGAATGTACAGAAGGCATTAAGTAGACTAATCCACACTAATATTGTCAAGAGGACAGATTTGTATTTTCGTGTGTGTGTGTGTGTGTGTATCGTATGTTTGTAATAAATAAATTCAAACACTACTGTGCCGATTTCAAAAAATATTTCACCATTAGAAAGCTACATTCACACTGAGTAACATAGGCTACTTTTGATTTCGATATTCCCACAGGATCGGGACTTACGCGGGTGAAACCGCGGGTTGCAGCTAGTACTAAATACCTAGGTACTGGTACCTAGGTACTAAATAGATGTATACTTAGTATAAATATGATACGAAATAAAAATCAGCACAAAAACACCCCGTTTGCACTAAATAAAACCAACTTATTGATGAAGGTAATCTCCGAAACCACTGGATCGATTTCAAAAATTATTTAACCAATAATGGAAAGCTACATTATCAGGGAGTTAGGTAGGTACATAGGCTATAAGTTATTTTATAAACTTTTAAATTCACCCTATTTGTTAATATAGTTACATTTTCCTGTGTCTTAATCGCGTATTATTATTTATTTTCTTACCTCGACGTTTCAACCATGTTACAAGGGGACTGTAGTCCCCTCGCAACCAAGACTCAATAATAATAGGTACACGATTAAGACCTGGGAAAACTTTTATTTAAAGTTAGGAATCCGTAAGAAAATGGCAAAATTGTAAAACCCAAAGTAGAAAGCTCAAAACATCCTATTCTACTTCCTACTAATATTATAATAGCGAAAGTTTGTTTGTATGTAGGTATGTGATTTTGTTACTCTTTCACGCAAAAACGACTGAACCGTTTGTGATGAAATTTGGAATATACATAGCTGGAAACCAAGAATAACACATTAAATAAATAAAAATAAATAAATATTACACGACGTTACACACAGCGCAATCTAAACTAAGCACTAGGCTTGTACTATGGGTACTAGACAACGGATATAATACTTACTTACTACTACATTGGCTACTTTTTATCCCGATATTCCGGCGGGATCGGGACTTACGCGGGTGAAACCGCAGGGCGTACGAGAAAAACGGCGTCCGCCACAATAGGGTTAAAGTTTTAAACTATGTGTTTTTCCTGACAACCCTATCCATACGAGTAGGTATCTTTACCTACCTAGACTGTGTCTATACCTATGTTGTTGGTCCCAAGCACACTCTGATGACTTGTACAAAAACAAGAAGATAGCAACACCTCAATTATTCACGCACACATTCGCTTGCTGAACCCGTTTTCTTTTCATAAACGACAAAAGCGAATTCAGGTCGAGGCAACAAACGGACAGTTTAGATTGCAAAGGTCAACGTTGTGTCCCTTTTCATCTTCCTACCATGTTCCTACCACCATGTTATTAGCAAAGACTTTGATATCTGGGCCTCTACTTTATTTCTACGAACGAAAAACGAAAACGGAAATTCCAGAAAAAAATCTGTCATCCATCCGTCCGAAAATTTAATTTTCTAACTTTCTTGTTTTGAAAGACGGATGACAGATTTTCTTTCGTTTCGTTTTTCGTTCGAAGAAATAAAGTAGAGGCCCTGGTGAAGCCGCTCTGCGAAAGGATGGTCACTTGATTAATCCAGTCAGTTACTTATAAATATTGCACGATGTTACATACAGCGCAATCTAGCCCAAACTAAGCACTAGGCTTGGACTATGGGTACTAGACAACTATACTACATTATTATACTTTTTTTGTTGTTGTACATACATACATACATGTGATACATAGAAAACACCTAGACCAGAAACAAATATTTAGATAGATAGATAGAAATCTTTATTTGCACAACATAAACAAAGAAAATACAAAACAAACAAAAGTAAATAATATACAAGCTTAAAATTAAGTTGCACAAATGGGCGGTCTTATCGCTGAAAGCGATTTCTTCCAGACAACCTTTGGATGGAGTAGAACTGTAACAGCTTGAGTGGTTACCTATTTTTAAGCGTAAATAATTGCACCCGGTGGGAATCGACCCGCAATCTTCTGCATTGCAGTCGGGCCTTCGCCCGTCGCGTCGCGCACAGAGGCCGTTTTAAACAAACAAAGAGGTAGGTAAGTGATAAAATCCGAAAACTAAATCTAAAAAGTTTAAAGAGGATAGTCTCCATTCTCTTTCTCCATACAAACGTCATGACTATGCATCTACCTTTTTATTTTTTTATTTTATTATTATTTTCTAATTAAAATAATAAAATGAAAAAATAAAAAGGTATAGATAGACAGATATAGGTTTTATGGCATAAACATATTTGCTCTAATGTCTTTATCCAGGGAGGAAAATGTAAGCTACGTTTGTATGGAGAAAGAGAATGGAGACTATCCTCTTAAATAAAGGTAAATAAATACTACCTATATCTATACATTTTGGTACTTACAAGTATTCGCAAAAATATTATTTTGCCCCGTAGAGATATTATAAGTAAGTACCTACTTGTACTTTCTGCCCATATCTTTTTATAGTGAAATAAAGGTTCTGACCTTTATTTTTATATGTACCTACACTACACCTCATAGGGATTATAGACAGTATCTATTATAAATTTCAACTTGCTAGCTCAGCCTGTTCCTGAGCAAATCAGTGCTGACACGCAGACAGACAGACGGACAAGAAAGTGTTATTATAAGCGTTCCTTTTTTACGTTTTGAGGTAGGGAACCCTAAGAATGACTTAATTATGTAATGTAGCTCTCGCATTTGGAGGCCTAATGATCTAATGTCCACCGAAGAGATACAGGCACACCTGCACACGCGACCTCTCCGGTAGTCCGTAGGGGGTAATGCCAAATTAAGGCCGTTATATACTAACAATTTTACTTTCGGTCATAAATAATTTAAAGCTGAATGGATGAAATAGCTTCTAGCTATTCAATCGAAACCGTCTGACCGGTTGGACTGAATTTATTTGCCTGTTCAGTTTGGCCTCTCCGTAAATTGGGGCCTTCAGTCCAACGCCATTGTACAGTATGGAACTATTTCGACAGTGCATCTGTATTTGGTTCTTTGAAATCTGTGGCTATAATTATAAGCCTTTTAATGGAAACCGGGTAACTTTGTCACATAAATTGAGATACCCGTTGCTTTATCTACAAAGGAAGATCAAATACTTCCACCATAATACATTTGCATGTTTTAATAGGACCTATTTAGGTACCTACCTAGTGAAATAAAGCAAAGGCGGACATGACTTACATACAAATTATTCAATTTGAATACATTACTTTGGGTAAGTAGGTATTTTTTTGTTTGTTTCTGTAAATTCAGTAATTTTGTATCCTCGTAGAGATAATTTATTATAGGTGTATGTATATACCTAGATAGGTAGGTATACTTTATAGGGTTTCGTCGTAGTCAACAAGAAATCTTTATTGTTTCGTAAGATACGTCTGTCTGTCTGTCTGCGGCTTAACTCAGAGACGCTTTAGTGCCAAAAAGTTGTTACTTGGCATGAGTTATGCCAAGTTACATGGCATGTATATAAATTAAAAATAAACAAATGTTTCCTATATTTTTATTGCTCGAGACATTTTACTAGAAATATTTTACAAGGAGAAATGCTTCATCAAAAATTCTCCCATGACGGGATCCGAACCCTCGCCCCTCGCTTGCCAGCGAGCTGTTTTGCTGCTTTGTTTTGTTTACCGGTCATTTTTAGCAAAAGTTTTACGACTATTGACTGGGTTCCTTTACAGCTACCGCCTCCGACTTGAGATGTCATTTTTGATGACGTGTTTCTCCTTGTAATATGTTTCTAGTAAAAAATCATTGGCCTAGCTGTACCTGCCGATCATGAACGGTCTTCCGGGTTAAGCAACGCTTGTCGCGGTCATTACTTGGATGGGTGACCGATAATTTGTGTGACAAAAAATCATTTTCTCGAGCTCCTCCGTGCTTCGGAAGGCACGCTTAATCAGTTGGTCCCGGTTTTTATCTCGGATAGCAGTTAGGTCAAGTTAGAGGCCTTAGGGCGATCTGAAACTCTAACACTAGGTGAACCACACCACCACACGAAAAGAAGAAGAGTAAAAAATAAATATTGTTAGGGTAGGTACCTCCTATCCCCCATGTATTAATATAGTTTCACAGCTATCAGTTCAGTAGTTTTTGCGTGACAAACGTAACAAAGCAACGTAAACGTAATAAAACACAAACTTTGCATGTATTGGTAAAAAGCTTCCGCAAGCCCGCAAAAGGTATTATTTCAAAACAAAGAACACGATATTCGTTTGAGCGCAGCCCGAATACTTATGAGAAAAAGTATTTATGTAAATCAAAATAAAATAGCAGTTGGGTGCTCAATTTGATATAACGGCCCAACAAGATAACGTGAGGGTCTTTTTCAAATTCACCCTCACTGTAAAGGTACGATTGAACACACGTTTTTTATAGTAGGTACGGATACAGTAATCTAGTTCAGGTGTGCTCCCGAGAAATCCTCTCGGATCTGAGGTCGCATACGTTCCCGATTTTATTGCATATTGAGACGTAGTATTCTTCTGATATATTCCTCCAGCCCCGATATTATATAGAGGTCGGTCGCTGTTAAACTATTTGGAACCGATATGTCGTATATTCTCCTACGTTGAATAATTTTGGGAGTTCTACTCGACGTATCTAAGTCTTTTCATAAATTTATTCATTCATATTCTATAGGTAGGTTTTGCTGCGAAAATTGTACGTTATTCAGTGTAATGTTAAATAGCGGACAGACTTTGTGGAAACTTATATTAGGTAATTATTTTACGCATATTCTCTATCACACCACAATGCATGTACCGACATGTACAATAATGTACATACTCGTTTGTAATTACTTTGTATTTTCTTTAATATTTTATGTTTTAATGAAACAGCTATCGTATGATATGGTTAGTTTCGCTATGCCCTATTCCCGCTATGCCCGAATATAAAAATAGCTTAAAAAGTGCCGCTATGCATCGCATTCTTCAGCTCTACGATAAACATTGTAGTACAATAGGAATTAAGTTTTGACTTTAAGGTAAGTTCTGTCTAAGCCTTAATTTTATAATTACACCAGTTTAGCTCATGGTTGGTGCGCCTCGCGAATGCCATTCATTACCCATTCCCTTAAAAAAACAGCTGTTTTTCAGTCAAACAGAACCTTAAACATTTTGGGTAAAAAAAAGAAGTTCGAATTGCCAATAGTCGTAGAACATAAGTTGTTTACCTAGCTAGAACCCCCTTTAGCCTTAAATCACCGTCTCCGATATTTCTACTTTCTAAGGTATTTCAACTCTACCTACTCTTTACTCACTCTATCTAGGTATACCTTCTCTATTAAATATACACACGTAGGTAGGTATACCTATACGGTATACTTACCTATCTATATTTATTAAATACTTTCTGCGTAAAGACGAACGCAGCCGGCCTCAGCACGTGCGCAAAACTGGGACCGTTACATCAATCTCGTCTTTTTCAACGTATTGTACAATTTTTTTTATTTAATTCTTAAGATTCGCTTTTAACGTAACTTCTTTGTGAAGGGCATTATCTTTTGAACGTTAGGGAAGCATGGTTACTTTCCCAGACAATAGAAGTCCGACGTCTGGGCAATTTGTGAAGATTCAATGGGGATGGGAAGATGCCGATGGCGCGAATCATTTTTTTACCGTTTCCTCATATCTCGGCAGATAGTTAAGTATGGATCTAAGATATAGCTACGTATTACGAAGGGTTGGGTCACCTGTGGTGATTTATGATCAAACCGGTCTGATAACTGCCTGTACGGAACACGTATGACTTTATTATAAAGCAAACTTATATAGATAGTCCGTTATTTTGTTATCTGTCTTTCGAAGGGTTTATGGATAAGTAATTTATTGTTTGTATTATAATAGGTAGTTTAAACAATGTGGGATATATTTGTGTTATTTCAAAGTATTTGTTTGAAAAATATAACTCGATTTCAAATCTTATTGTGCGGTTGTTAGGAGTTCGTGCATGCATAGACGTCGTTCTTCAGGAATACTTAAAAGATTGTAGATATGAGAGTTTTAGAATAAAAGCTGGTAAATTATATATGGCTTAACAAGTTGCGAGGAGACCATAGTAGGTATAGACAGAAGGGCTACTTTATTATTCTAGTATGATGATGAAAAAGATGACTTTTTATTCGTAAGTTCGTAAAAAATGCTTTGTAAGCACCATTTATGCTCACTATATAACTAGATATTCTGTGTCTTGATCTTCTTTTCAAATCGACATTACAAGTAGGTATGCAGGCATAGATAGATAGGTACCTAAAGTTGTATGTTATACGTCGATCTGCACTCAGTTAATCTGATCTAAGCATCGTGTAGCGACGGTATTAGGTATGTCTGGCAACCACTGCCTGTTCTGTTCCCAGTAACATGCTAGCTACACGGCTTTGATTTTAGGAAGTGATGCAGCCATGTATCCGAAATTGTCGGGTGACATCAAAACACATGACGTGTATGCGGGTTCGGTGCGCGTGCCAAACCACTTTCGTTAATCGTTTTCTGGTATAATGACTCCCCTATATGCACAATGGTTGTTATTGAAGAACAATCTATAATCCGAATATTGTTCGCATCGAAATTGTCGATATTGAAATTTAGTTTCGATTTTGTCAAATAAGAGCGCTTTGATTTGCTTACTAATTTGATGAGTAGGTACAGCAGCATAAACATAAAATTCAAAGTCCTGACTGATCTATATATCAACGCAGACAGAGCCCAAACCGCTGGTCCTAGAGACATGAAATTCGGAGAATGTATTCTTTGTGATGTGTAGGTGACTAAGAAAGGGTTTTTGGACAATCGCGCGGGATCGGGACTTACGCGGGTGAAACCGCGGGACGCTGCTAGTTTGGTCTATAAAAGCGTTATCTATCCTTAATTCTAAATGTCTATACTTAACTGGTTTCCCCTAAACATAGTATCTAATGCCACATTAGCAAGACAGCGGCAAAACTTTGTCAAATTTAAATATCGGTTGTGAAAAAAGTACTTACTTACCTTTTAACTTGCCTACCTACAAATTCTACCGTCTATGATAGTGAAACATAATGGGGAATACCTACCTATTCCGCAGTCTGTAATACTCTTGGCAATCTACACTTTACAATAAAAATAACAAAATTCTGCCTTTGTCACATTATATCGGCGATTCTCCTCCATTGTGAATACTACCAGTATCTCGAAAGATGCGGGTGGCACACTTCACACTGGGGGCGGCACGCGACTAACGCCATTTGCTATCCATCGAGTGGGTCCGTGTGAAAAATACTAAACTTTTTATAAAATGTGGTTTTTACCGTACCTTCGTTCATTAAGCTTTTATTACTGTTTTATTTGTTTTATTATTCTTTTGTCTAATGCTATTCTAGTCTAAATTGTATTTTAATTATGAAAAGAGAGTAAAATATTGCAGGAATACGAATTATGAGAATTAATACTTATACAAAAAGAAATGCTAGAACTGTATGATCATCATCATCATCCGAGCGATGTTCCCGGTTGCATCACTCTCGAGAGCCCGAGACTGTATGATACAGGCCCGACGAAAGACTGTATGATAGAAGATATGAAAGAGTAGTAGATAAAAATGAGATCTTTGACCCACATCACATAACTATCTATGCACCCATCAAGATATCGCATGATTAATGGAGTGATAAGAATGAATGTAATAGAATGGAGAGGAAGAGATGACAGACAGGATTTTCTCTGAAACCCTCGACCTCTTCAGTCATAACCTCATTGATGAGGATCGTGACCCCTTCATGCAATCTGGCAAGCAACTTCCGCCAGTGATGTCTGTCGGTTGCCTAATAAAGTCTAAAATACTGCATAAATTTACTAGGATATGGGGCATAGGATATTTATAAGGATACGGAGAAAATGTGTCTTTTTATTATACGTTTGAGATGAATTTGAGCTTGTGCTTAGTGTAGAGCCGATGTATACCTACCTACTAAGGAAACATTTATTTGTTTGTTTGTAATGAATAGGCTCCGAAACTACCTACTAGACCGATTTCTGAAATTCTTTTACCAATAGAATTTACCTAATATTACCACGGTATCCCACGGGACTTGCGCGGTCGAAACCGCGGAACGAAACTAGTCGGATATGGTTTGAGAAATTGTGTCTTCTTTTTCATAGTATCCTAGTAAATCCATAGACTTTATATCCCAGTATCCAAATATAAATTTCTGCCTGCTTGCACATACCCGAGGCAAGTGGGTTTCGGGAGTGGGAACTAAGGGTCTCCTCCTTTGGATCAGGGTACCGCGGGGTTGGGCTAGCCCGGCAGCCAGAACGGCCACATCTATCGGTGGCTTAGTAAGGAGATGTCGCCCAACTTGGGTTTGGCCTCGCGGGGGTTTGTGGTTTTCAGCCGCAGAGGACGGCACGTTTGTCAACTCTGGTATGCTTGTCACCGGGGGCCGGTCGTCCTCATACGCGGCGAGCGCTTTGCACGTCGTTTCGACGAGTGCGCGAGGCTCAGGAGTAGCCTTAGTGGTGCCTCTCGGGGTGCCGCATCTCCGGCTGCGCTGTGCCAGAAAGCGTAGGTCTCTACGCTAGGGAAGACCTGTCCTTACCAGGATTTATAGGCTCTTGGTAGGCATGTGGATTCATGCCGGGAAGTGAGCGTGCCTTTAACAGCTCCGGTACCACACATGGAAATGTGGTAGGTGGCCTCTCCGCCGGCCCCAGCGAGGTTGTCGTTAGCTCCTCTTCCGAGGAACGAGTGGTGAGCGGCTTCATTGCTCCGGTACCAGTCTGGAAAATCTGGTAGTGCCGTTTTGGGTACGGGGAAGCTCTCCCTTATCAGAGAACCGAAACTAGCGTTTTGGGGACACGATCTGTCTATAACTGATCCCGCACGCTGTTCCGTCCGCCCTCCGGGGTGGCCGGACGGAACAGCGGACCCATCTCTTCATACCCTAGCTGGTTATAGCTTGGGACGCTATAACATATATGCGTAGAAGTCTTGGAACGGGTTACTGTATCCAAATATAGGCAGAATAGACTAACATGACGTAAACAGCGTGGCTATTAGTAGATAGGTAATCAATATCGAGTGTTCATTAACAACATAGCAGCCCACTTTATAGTACAAGGGCTATAATAATAAATGATTATAGGTAACCTCTACAGAGTCTATAGCTTTGCTTAGAATCAATAACTTACAAATGTTGAAAACCTAACAACACTTCAGACAATTTTGTGCTAGATATACTTACATGAATACTTAGGTAGGTAGGTACTATCTATCTATCTAAGTAGGTACCTATCTATATATATCTATAATATACACTAATCTACACTAATATTATAATAGAGTAAATATTTGTATTTTTGTGTGTATGTGTGTGTGTCGTATGTTTGTTATGAATAAACTCAAAAACTACTGGACTACTGCACCGATTTCAAAAATTCTTTTACCATTAGAAATATGTATGTAAAGGACTTGAGGTTTTTAAGCTCTTTAACAGGAACTCGACTCAATTCATACGGTTAACAACTCAATGAGTCTTTAAACCCTGAACCTTAACCCTTATTTGAGTCCAAGACTGGGGCCTCTAAGTCTGCTTTATGACTTGAGTCATTTTGAAATGACTCCAAATTTTAAACGACTCGAGTCTTAACGAAAAGGTTCGAACCTTTTTAAAACGACTCGGTTCGCGGGAGTCTTAAGTCATGAGGCGCGCTCATACATCGTATTACTAGAATAAATGTGGATATGGGATATCGTATTCCTACGCTAATAATTATTACGGGTAAAAGAGATATAAGTAATGTATGCAGATTTAGTTTCTTTTTTATTTTTAGATTTGAAATAAGTAGTTACGTAAAGCTTTATTTAATACGTCTTTTGTTATTTAATACGGGTTACGGGTGGACAATCAATAAAGGTCAATATTAAATGGAATGATGTGGTATTCTAATGGTAAAAAATTATATAAATACAATCGGTCCAGTTAGTTTTTGAGTTTATTCTTATGAAACAAGGAATAAAAATCTTTCCTCTTTATAATAATGAATATAGATGAATTACCGTTATTTATTTATTTATTTATTATTTACTAGCTGACCCGACAGACGTTGTCCTGTCGTTTAGTATAAAAAAATAAAATTCATCAAAATCGGTTTAGCATTTTTTCTTTTATAAGAACCTTCTCCTGACAATAGCAAACACAACAAAAAAAGAATTATCGAAATCGGTCCAGCCGTTAACGCGTGATGTCGTGACAACGGAAAACGTTTCATTTTTATATATAAGAAGAAGAAGAAGAAGAAGATAGATAGATTATAATACAATGATCAAGCACTGAAGTTTATTATTTTATAATCCCACGTTAAACAACTCATCTTACATTAAACGACTCGAGTCCTTTACTAAAAGGTTCGCGACTAAGTCGTTATAACTGTTATTAAAAGACTCGAGTCGTTTTATTTCAGAGTTCAACTCTAAATTGAATGAAGTCTCCTACATTAGTAAAAAGCCTCAAGTCGTATTTTTGAGTCGAGTCCTAAAAATTGAGGCGAGTTTCGATTGAAAAGGTTTAAAAACCTCGAGTCCTTTCATCACTAATTAGAAAGCTACATTCACCCTGAGTAACATAGGCATAGACTAACGCATACTTTTGATTCCGATATTCCCAAGGGATCGGGACTTACGCGGGTGAAACAGCGGGACGCAGCTAGTAACTTATAAAATAGTTTATCCTGTTGTCTTCCTATTTCTAGGCTAGGCGAGCGATCCGACATCTTAAACCACATTTTCTGTAGACACCTACTATCTGGTGAGGTAGTGACCAAAACTCTCCCTGTCTATTAATTTAAGTACCTACTCGTACCAAGGTTGTAGGGATGTAGTTAAGGTGATTGCTGAGCGTAAGTAGAGGTGGACGGGAAACATTGCAAGAATGCGCAACGACATTAAGGACTCGAAGACTGATGAAGTGGCACCCGTCTTCCCGGCACCGTCAGGAGTAAAAGATAATGGAAGATGAAATCCATGAATTTCTTGTGTCTTCTTCTCACTGAAGGTCGCGTTCCGAACCCACTTAATCTATAAATAAATATAAATAAATAAATAAATTCTGTGAACATATTGGGGATAATCTCCGAAACTACAGTATCGATTTCAAAAATTCTTTCACCAAAAGAAAGCTACATTATCCAGATCATTCATTATCTACGTTAAAGAAAGTCGTGCTAGTTACATTATTTATACCTAACTCAAGAACGGCTGAACCGATTTGGCTGAAAATTGGTGTGCAGGTAGCTTAGAACCAGGAGACGGACATTTTATTACGTCTAAGACGGAACAAAGTTAGGTGGGACCCCTCGTAAATTCTACTACCTATACATATTATAATAAAGTATGGTAGGTATAGGTATAGGTTTACCCTATGTAGTTACCCCTCTTAAAAATTTGACCTCCAGATTTGAATGTGAATCTCAAGGTGTCTTTACTACGAGTATTAGATACTGCATAAACCAGTAGCAAATGACACGACCGTTTTCTTTGACATATTGTTCTGAAGGTCCCCAACGACGACGATCCTTTTTTATTTATATTCCGATCCCGAACTCCGATTCAAGATAATGCTTTTACAATAACGGTCGTACGAAGATCGATACGTTTATAGCCACTTTAAATATTTTTTTGTAATAACGCAAAGCAAGGTTTATGTTAACAAAATGTGAACAATGGTGCATTCATTACAGAGTGACCTTTGCCTAAATATTTATGAAGGGTCTATGGTAATTAGAGGTCCCAAATTCTGTATTATTCGTATTTACGTACGTACTTAAAGTTCACGGATTATAAATTCCAATTCATACCTTTTTTTTTGGAATAGGAAACATTTTTGTGAAAATCTCGGTGTTCCTTTACCGTGTAATGGAAACTCAGTAGGTACAGGTCGTACAATTTCGTCGTTTTCGTTGGTAGCGTAGGTGTAACAGCCTATTCTACTTAATAAAACTTTAAATATTTTAGCATGATGGGCCCTCGTCTATACGTCCATAGACTGAAAAAGACATCAAGTTTTGTGCTACACTACAACACACGTTTGTCCCTATTGTCTAGGATTCTACGTACTTACTTTAGTATTGCAAATCGTTTCAAAAAATTATATTTTCAACTTTTGTTGTGTTTTGTCATCACGGTAGCGAAGTGAACTCATCTGTGTTCTGGTATGTATGAATTTTTGCATATTAGCTGCAGATAATTTATTGTTTTCGAAGGCAGGAAATGCGAAGATTCTTCGAAAGTTTCGATTATAAGATGATACGCTTCGGTGCTTTGATGAATTAGGATACCCGGCAGTGTGACATTGCTAGGGATCCTAGGGAATTGAAATTCAAAGAAACGTCATCCTGGCTACATTATAGGATATGTGATATATTTAAATACCTTCTAGGTATTATTATAAATGTACTGATGCGTTATTCGCAGCTATAAATTACAGGAGCAAAGCTTTTGCAGTTCTGAACCTTATTATTATTATTTTATTGAATGTTTTAGTTAGTTATGTACCTATTTAAACCATGAACAAATTATAACAAGCCAAACAATTAAAATGCAATAAGAACTGCACGAGTTATACTGCATTTCTCAAATGTCATCAAACGAAGTTGGGATCGGGATTTAAACCTAAATACAAAGTACTAAAACAGTACCAGTCAGTAGGTAGACCAGAAATCAATAGAGTTCGCTTTTGTTCCAATGTAGAGTTATACAGCTTTGTATCACGCATGTTACAGAACAACATTAAATTAGAGTTGACAGTTAGTTTTTAACAAATTTGCAAAGAACTGTGGGTAACTCTAGTTAAGACTACTAACTGATAACTTCAGCTCATGCTGTTCTATCAACACTTAGGTACCTATAGAAAACTACCCAAAAACCGCCCAGTTACTAAGCATTTGGCCTGTCTTGAACTATTTAGGTATATTGCTGCTTAGACGTAACATGGCGATGGTAATCACTCAAAACTCAGTTTCATAGGCACTATGCTTTACATTGCTTTATAGCATAGTGCCTATGAAACTGAGTTATCCACTAGATCGATAATACGGGTGCTGGTTCTGTTCGCTTGGATCTTAAGGTCAATGAAAAACTGTTATTTTATATATAAATCCATATTTATTTTTCAAGTTTATTTTACAGGTATGAAAAGGTATGAAAAATGACCTTTTTGTTTTTTTTTTGTACTATTTGAAAATAATAACATAAATAAGTAGGTAAATGGAAAACGGTAGCAATTTATATAAAACTAAAATTGATTATGGAGCAGAATAAAAACAGATATTGAGATTGGGCGAAGACAATTAATAATGAACTAAAAAATAATAGGTACACCTACTCATAACTAAATAATCTAATAAGTAACCTTTTGAAATTAATCTCATTTTTTTCTTTATTCTTCGGTTATAATCGCATTGCGTGTGTCTACCCCAAAACTCATACATTTTGTCTCTGCAATGCCTAAACAAGGCGCATGTGAATAACTTACGGCCGAATACAGAAGCGCAACTCAAAATTTGAGTTCTACTTAAACAAGTAAGCACCTCATATTCAAAAAATTCCATAGTATTTTTAAATTTAGATGATGCTCAATTATTTAAGTAGTGCTCCTCAAATTTTAAGTGGCGTTTCTGTATTCGACTGTTAGAGAATTATAGCTTCGCTGTAGCTGAGAGAGATTTAAAGAAGAGAAATAAATAAAGTCCTCAAAACGTAATGCATTGATTAAATGCCTAAAATAATAAAAGTAACGCGATTAAAACTAGAAAAATGAATTTAATTTCAATCTAACATCGCGAAAACAGAAGAAAAATCTAAGTTAAGTAACTTATTATTCTAATTGCTTACGCACTACTTATTTAATTGGATTTTGGCATTTTAAGATTTGATCAGAATGATGATGGAAAAATATGGAAAAAGAATGAAGAATCTTGATAGGTAAGTATATCAATTTTACAGGAAAATGTTTGTAATTTGTTAACTAATAAACTTTTTAAACTAACATGATTGTAAGTTATAAATAGCGAAATACACTTTACATATACTAATTTGTAAAAAAAAATACTTTTTGAATTCTCTTTCTCCACTTAAGGTCAAATCTTTGTAATCTAATCTAGCTGCATGTACCCCATGATTTCACTTGCATAGATCCCGATTCCCTAAAAAATCTGCCAAAACGAATCTCCTTGTGTATTTATTGCGAGTACCTAATGCCTCGTAGCGGCATCGACCGATATCATCAACTTTACAATTTCATTTGGCTATCTTCAAGTTTCACCATAATCGGCTGTCTTGTTGGTATGTACATAAAAACTTTCACATTTAAAAACTAGTAGGATAATCCTAAAGCTATATTTACAAAGTAATATTCGATAATACTAACAATTATATCTTACAATTAGACCATCATGAACTTTTCACTGTTTGATGTAAACTCGACTTTATACTTGATTGGCTCGCAACGTTGTCATTGATTGGCGTCACCAGTACCTTGAAAGAAAAAAAATTATCCATTACTTCAAAGTAAAAATCAACTCTTAACTTTAACTATAAATAAATAAACTCTGTAAACAACACACAGCGCCATCTAGCCTCGTGGTTAAGCTACTAAGCTTGTGTTACGGAGACTAGACCACAGATATAATATCTACTTACATATTTTATTGTTCGTTTGTAAATACATACCTACTACATATTATAGATAGAGAGACACCCAGACCAGAAACAAATATTTATTTTTAAGCATAAATACTTGCACCCAGCGGGAATCAAACTCGCAACCTTCTGCATTGCAGTCGGGCATTCGCATGACGCGCCACAGAGGTCGTCAAAAACGATGTCTCTAACTACACACACAACTCGCCACATTTCGTCACATGACGATTTCTACCAAGTCACCCCATCTACCAGCCCATTTAAGAACCTCATTACAAACAAAGAACGGTGATAGTCTAGTGGTAGATCCCCCGACTTTCATTCCGAAGGCCAAGGTTTCGAATCCCGGCCCGGCATCATCAAAAATTCGGGCAAGAGGATTTTTGATGATGCAATTCACTTTTTTTAATGGTTCTCGTTTTTGTTTTTAGGGTTTCATACCTCAAAATGTAAAAAATTAACTCTTATAATTTATTGGTGTTCATATTATGAATGTTTTTGACCACTTATCCCTTGTATCTCGCATTGTAAGTATCTACTGTTCTTACCTCCAGTTTAAGATTAGTGAGGGGCATCCTATCATTGGCCAGTTCAGCCATGACCCGGTCTAAGGTATCGACGAGCCGGTCAGCGTCCTGCGTCGTGAACACCATCGGTGGTTTGAACTTTAGCACGTTGCTGTCCGGACCGTCGCGGCTTATCAGGATCTTTTCTTCTCGCATTCTGTAAAGAAATTGGTGAAATTATTAGATGAGTTTTTTTGTGATAATAGGTGACCGTTTGACAACTAATATGTATATCCTATTATTGTAAAGGTATGTCCAAATATAGCGCGGCATTCGAGTGCGGCGAGTGAGTAGTCGCGTTTGTTTGTTTGGACGACTGCCGCGCAAACATTCGTTGGCTTAATCCTAACTAAAATGTGTCCTACAAACGCCACGTGTTGCTGCCGCGCACTTGCTGTGTAAGTAAAAGAGTATGTTAGTTACTCTTTCACTCTAAAACTTTCAAATTGATTGTGATTAAACTTAGGGGGATACCTGCATTTACACATACTTATGCTATCTCTATCAGTGAAGGTTCAACGCCCACAAACAGCCCCATGCATCTGACATCTCTAGTGGGAGATGTCAGATGCAAGGGGCTGTTTATATGTATAGCCCTGTGTTTTGAATGTGTGGGCTGTTTGTGTCTGTAGTATGTGACTTCACAAACAACCAGTACTACGAATTTACCGGTTCATAATATGTTTAGCTTCAGCCGTGGCGGGCGTTCTGCTGTCTCTATCAGTGACGAGCTCAACGCCCACAAACAGTCCCTTCCCTCTGACATCGCCCACGAGTCTGTGCTTGTGTTTAAGACCTCCACATACTAATAATACTACGCATAGTTATTTACCTGTTAATAATATGTTTAGCTTCAGCCGTAGCGGGCGTTCTGCTGTCTCTATCAGTGACGAGCTCAACGCCCACAAACAGTCCCTTCCCTCTGACATTGTCCACGAGTCTATGCTTGTGTTTGAGAGCCTCACATACTACCAATACTACGCATAGTTATTTACCTGTTAATAATATGTTTAGCTTCAGCCGTAGCGGGCGTTCTGCTGTCTCTATCAGTGACGAGCTCAACGCCCACAAACAGTCCCTTCCCTCTGACATTGCCCACGAGTCTATGCTTGTGTTTGAGAGCCTCACATACTACCAATACGACGCATAGTTATTTACCTGTTAATAATATGTTTAGCTTCAGCCGTAGCGGGCGTTCTGCTGTCTCTATCAGTGACGAGCTCAACGCCCACAAACAGTCCCTTCCCTCTGACATTGCCCACGAGTCTATGCTTGTGTTTGAGAGCCTCACATACTACCAATACTACGCATAGTTATTTACCTGTTAATAATATGTTTAGCTTCAGCCGTAGCGGGCGTTCTGCTGTCTCTATCAGTGACGAGCTCAACGCCCACAAACAGTCCCTTCCCTCTGACATTGCCCACGAGTCTATGCTTGTGTTTGAGAGCCTCACATACTACCAATACTACGCATAGTTATTTACCTGTTAATAATATGTTTAGCTTCAGCCGTAGCGGGCGTTCTGCTGTCTCTATCAGTGACGAGCTCAACGCCCACAAACAGTCCCTTCCCTCTGACGTCGCCCACGAGTCTATGCTTGTGTTTGAGAGCTTCACATCGGTTCAGCAAATGGTTACCGACTCGTAACGCCCGGTCTTGGAGGCTCTCTTCTTCGATCACGTCGAGAACTGCGTTGGCGATAGCGCACGAGACTGGGTTGCCTCCGTACTGGAAGTAGGAGAGGTAAGGTAAGAAATGGTAAGAAAATCGGTCAAAATATTCATATTTTTATAGATGGATGATAGGTAGGTGAGATAGATAACTGAGATCAGGTGAATTCACTTGGCCCACTGAACTGAAACTATACAACTACGCTGGAATTGCTATACCATACAAAATGACATTCGATCTTTGTAGCGATTTGATTTGCACCATGTTGCTTTGTTGTCACGCATTTTCGAGTTAAAAACAGACATACATACTCACAGACTTTCAGCTTTATAATATTAGCATTGATAAATCTTCTCCTTTTTGGAAGTCGACAAAAATCATATTTACCGTATTAAAATATTCAACTCCAGTGTCAGTAAAGCTCTTCGCTATTTCAGGTGTAGTCACAACTGCGGCTATGGGGTGTCCATTGCCCATAGGTTTGCCCATGGTCACGATATCGGGGATCACGTGTTGGGTCTCGAACGCCCACATGTGGGTGCCCACTCGCCCAAAGCCTACTTGAACCTCGTCAGCTATGCAAATACCACCTGCTTCGCGGATATGTCTGCAAAATAAATCAAATGGGCATATTTTTTTATGTCTGCAAAATAAAAAAAAGGTATAAAAAAAATATTTCAGTCTGTTTTTGTACAACTAATTATATGAAATCCCTATTCAATAAATTACTTGACTAATACAGTTTATGAACTACTTAATTAAATTCCAGTAACATTTCAATATCATATTTCCATAAAATAGCAAACATTTATTATATTATGAAAAGCGATGATTTGATAAATTGATACGAAGTCAATATTCCCCTACCTACCTAGGTCAAAACTCTGCAACTTACATAATTAGCAAATTAACAATACTATCTCAATATTTATGGATAATATACCTACATCGCATGACGGGGTTAGTGTTTATTTGATTCATTACTTGGTGATATTTTCCGATTTATATGGTAACTAGCAGAGCCCCGCGGTTTCACCCGCGTAAGTTCCGATCCCGTTGGAATATCGGGATCAAAAGTAGCCTATGTTACTCAAGGTGAATGTAGCTTCACCATTAGGGTGAAAGAATTTTTGAAATCAGCACAGTAGTTTTTGAGTTTATTCATTACAAACATACAGACACACACACACACACACACACACACACACAAATCTTTCCCCTTTATAATATTAGTGTAGATATGTAGTAGGTACCTACCTACCTACTGCTGTTTTATGTAAGCAGAACTATTAGAGCAAGCGCGTAAATTATTCTGTTTTCATGGGATGGCAATTCAATTAGCAAATCAGTACAATGTGTTTTATGTAGGTACTTAGTTCACTACATGTGATATCATAATATTACGAGAATATACCATGATACGTACCTACACCTAATAGGTAGGTACAGCAATCCCCGTGGTGCAAGGAATACGTCCGAACAATATAGCTGCGTACCGTGGTTTCACCCCCGTAAGTCCCGTTCCCGTGGGAATATCGGGATTACTTGCCTATGTTACTTAGGGTGAATGTAGCTTTTTAATGGTGAAAGATTTTTTTAAATCGGTCCAGTAGTTTTTTGAGTTTATCCATAACAAACATACAAACAAACACACACACACACTAAATACAAATCTATCATCTCTATAATATTAGTATAGGCATACCTAATACGCCCTTTTTACTGGGAATCCGGAGTGCTGAAACGGCATCAATTCGTTTCAGCACTTCGGTGGTAAAAAAACAGTATCTTCTATGTTGGTCTATAAAATATGTAGAAATTCAACTTACTGGTAAACCTTCTTCATATATCCTCTAGGCGGAATAATTTGTCCGCCACAGCTCTGCAAGCTCTCGGCAATAAAGGCACAGACGCCGTTAGTTTTGCCTTTTACTTCTTCGCAGATTTTGTTAACTTCATCTGCGTAATATTTGCCTAACTCCTCTTCAGATTGCGAGTCGTTGGGGTATGTGTACTTCCCACGGTACACATCTGGTACTGGAGCCTGAGTATGGAAAAGGGTTTTTAGTGAAAAGTTCTGTTAGACTACTATAATAATTATTTGGACCTAGCTTGTGTTAAGTGTGTTCGATATTGTTTTTCAATAGGTATTAAGAGTCGCCTACTCTTTTTTCCATACAAACTTTACAAACGTAGTCGACTGTTTCCTCCCTGGATAACGATATTAGAAAAAATATGTTTATGCCATAAGTCTCATATAAGCCATAACCATGCCCCTACGTTTCGATTTTTTTCATTTTCTAATTTTTCAGAATTTTATTTCAATTCTAATTAAAAACATTTAAAAGAATCAAAACGTATGGGCATGGTCATGGCAGACATAGGTTTTATGACATAAACATATTTGCTCTAATGTCTTTATCCAGGGAGGAAACAGTCAACTACGTTTGTATGGAGAAAGAGTAGGTTAACTGTCCTCTTAAGAGTATATCTTTTAATAAATAAGAAACATTATTTCATCCGTTCTGTCATAGTCGTGACTCTACAAAGCACCTATTTAGCACCCATTGAGTACACACTGATATCGTCAGATAAACTAGATGCTCATTTAGATTCAGTGACGTCTCTTTATTTATTACACAATTAAGTTATCAAAATGATTACTTTATCAATTAAGCACTAACAAATGTAACAATTAAAGATTATTTTGACATAGTGATATGTAAAGTGTATCACAATGTACTCGGCAGTTTATCACGCAGCTACCAGACGCATGTTCAAATATAAACGAGGTTAAACACTATCTACTAATTAACAATGTATTATTTATAGCTATAGATATGTTTATCAAAGGTTTGCCCTAAAAGTTTGGATTTTCTAGGTAAAAGGCTTAGGCCGTGGTTAAATACCGATCACTGGTATAAACCATATCAACAAGTGGACATGACTTATTAGCATTCATTACATACAGTTAAAAAAATCACTCGTTTTATAGGCACTTCAGAATAGAGGAGCTGGTATTGGTTTTTACGATAACAATAAACTCTTTTACTAGTAAACGATGACTAAGTTTATGTTTCGTTTGTCTTTTACTGTGACATGAAGTTTCAAAGTTAACAGACAGGCAAACGTTACATAAACTGAGTCTTCCTTTATAAGTAAGGGAAATAAACACGAACCCCCTTACTTATAAACGATAATTAACAGATGACTAAGTTATATATGTAACGTTTGTTTTGTCGGTAAATTTTGAAACTTCATGTCACAGTTAAAGACAAACGATACACTGTTTATGCAGTTGTTAATCATCGTTTATAATAAACTTTTTGAACTAACGTGATTGGAACTCATAATTTTATTTTTCCTGTGTCTTAATCGCGTGATTTTTACTTTTTAATTTTCTTACCTCGAAATTAAAAAGTAAAAATCACGCGATTAAGACCCGGTAAAAATAAAATTATATCGTTTGTAAGATTTTTTTTAAAGATAAGATTTTTATAGGAATAAGATTTATTAAAACAGTTTTTGTATGGAACGTCAGTCTGGAGGTTATAGTTAGTCTCGGGTCTAAGTAACCTTTATACTCACCACATGGACCCAGTCTGGCTTCTCTGGCCCTCCGGGAAGGTTAAATTTGTAGGGTGATATGTCAATCATAGATGTAAGGTGACCATGATAGGCACTGTAACAAACAGGGGCTAGTAGCACCCTAACATACTCCTAACAACTCCACGGACAAAACTAAGCAAAATTCAATGGACTTTATGAATGAAATGATAAAACAATAAAAGAAAAATCTTACAAAAAGTAGCAGAGCAGTCATTTGGTTTAAATTTCGGAAAATCATCTGGCCGTCTGTTTGTTTATCTGTCTCAATATTAACTAAGTACATATATGTAAATAAAAACTGTTATATTGCTATATTTTCTGGATATATAGGTCATTGATTAATAAACCTGAACAACTATTTACTGGAAAACTGCAGCCAGCAAAGGCACGGCACGAAAATGAAATCTGCGGTTACGATTTTCTTCACACCTCATCGGGATTGACGCTGGTTAAACCGCTAAATGAAGCTAGGTAAATAAACTATGTACTTAGGTAAAGTACATAATTCATTACAATTCAGTTATGATATGACAGGTTTTATATAAAACTTTAGTGCAAGCTTCAGTCTCCACAATAATTAATTAGTATGATCAAATGGTTGTTACTTAAGATTTTTACCTTTTATAGAATGTACTTGCTTTTATTGTGGGGAACTTAATAAAGATATATATTATTATATCTTACTAAAAGATAATGATTATGTCATTAAATTGAATACAAAACCATGTAAGGAATATTTTCAAATGTAGTAATAAACAATCGTTACCTAATCGAGGTACTGATCTTGATAAGATGAAAGTTATCAAATAATAAATACGAGTATTTATCTAAATGACCTATATTATTTTTAAGGTCAAAGACAAATAAAATGAGGTGACATTTAAAGTCAAAGAGAAATAAAAGTAGTGACACAATGCTACTTTTAAGGTCAAAGAGAAATAAAAACAAATGCTGTCCTATGCTACTTTTAAGGCCAAAGACAAATAGAAAGATGTGACATTTGCTACTTTTAGGGTCAAAAATAAATGAAAAGATGGTGTGGTACTATTTTTAAGGCTGAAGATAACTAAAAATATCCTGACATATGCAACATTTAAGGTAAAAAGGTTGAATAGAAACTTACTGGTCAAGTGTTACGACATCCTTATTCTTCGTATGGATCCTGGCAAGTCTAAGGGCGAGATCGTTGGCTTCGGATCCAGAGTTGACGAAGAAACAAACAGAGAGAGGTTCCGGGAGTGTCTTTGTGATCCTTTCGGCGAGGATCACGATCTCATCGTGGAGGTAGCGGTTGTTTGTCGATATTAGAGACATTTGGTTTCTACCGGCTTCTACGACGTGAGGGTGGCAATGGCCAACTGTAACAAGAAATATTTTTCACTATAATTACATATGGGTGAGCGTTTCGCTACTACCTAGGTAGTGGTAAAGCCCTATTTATCAATTTTGGATGCCAAAAAAGTAGAACAGGATTTTCCTATATAACAATACTTAATATTTACCCCGTAAAGCGCAGATTGATGTAACACGATTTCCCATATTTGCGCTACTACGCGTAATGCGGGGTAACTATCTAGAGGAGACTAGCAAACCTGGTTCTTTAACGTTTGCTTAGCGTAGCTATTTCTCTTCTTTTCGTATAGCTGTATGGTCTTAGAGTTTTCAGGACACCCTAAAGCCTCTAACTTGCTTTTACGATAACGATTGCTATCAAAGATAACAACCGGGACCAACTCGTGCCTTCCGAGGTACGGAGGAGCTCGAGAAAATGATTTTATACCTCAAAAATTAAAAGTCACCCATCCTTGTAATGACCACGCCAAGCGTTGCATAACCCGCACGACCATTCAAGATCGGCAGGAACAGCTAGACAAATGATCGACAGTAATGATTTATTAGGTTTAGATATCAAGTAAAAAATAACTTCCTTACTTGCAAACAGCTGCATAAACTATGTATCGTTTGTCTTTTACTGTGACATGAAGTTTCAAAGATAACAGACAGTGACAAACGTTACATACACTTAGTCATCGTTTTAAAGAAAGGGGGCTAATGACTAGATATCTATTTGCGTAAACGCTCATCTGTAAGTTCATTAGATTAATCGAATAAACGTCAATTAATTAAAAATGTAATTAGAAAACATTTAAAAACTATTTATACCTAATGTAAATTCTATTTTATTTTATATAATATCTTTATGTTTTTATATAAATTGCATGTCATTAACCTAAATTATTAACATGCAATGTCCACGTGTGCTCGCTAAATAACTCGCTAAAAAAGCGATAGCTCGCTAAATTAAGAATATCTTTTCTTTAAGAAAAAAATGTACGCTATTGACATTGACGCTCTTACGGTGGAGGAAAACATCGCGCGGAAACCCGCCTCAGAATATCATGTACAAATTACAATGGCCCAATTGTGAAGCTTTTCGTACGGAAAACGCCTATGCCGCCTATACCATTTTCAAAAGCGTTTTTTATCTTTTATAGTATTTTGCCCTAACTTTGTATGGAAACACCTAGTTTAAATAGGTCCTAATGATAAAATTGTGTTAAATAATTACCATGAGCTACATTGTTGATGCAGTCCAAATATCTCTCGCCCGTTTCATCGTACATGAACTGAGCCACTCCGCGGACAATTTTCAGCGGAGATGAGCGGAAAAATAACTGGCAGGCGGCTCTGAAACAAACAATCATCATCATTATCACCATCATTTGAGTGAGCTCCGCTATACGGTGCCACAAATAGCGATCCCGAGCCTCTATTCAACGACTCCGCGCGACCGCTACAATGTCGTCAGTCCACCGAGTAGGTGGTTTTAACAGACAAACAATTATAATGCCCTAATGGCGTCTTGCCCCGGCATAGAATAAGCCTGCCTCATCTCTTCCCGTGGGTGGGTGTCTGAAAAGGCGACGGGATCTGGGGAAGACTAGCGAACCTAGAGTTCTTTCCGCACGGTGGCGAGTAAACTTGGTCCCAAAGTGTACGGGTTACACCGCGCACATTCAGCATTCAGTTCAATGTACTTTGTTTTACCTACATTAATTACGCAACCTCGCTCATTCCAATTTATATAGATTTGTACTAACATTATTTCTTAAGTGTCGATCCAACTGTATTACTAACAACTACTTTGAATATATCTACTTAATATCAAGTTATCGGAACTTTCCTTTGACACTTCGCAAACTATCGTTAACCAACTAACTATTACTATTGTGTATGGGTTGGCGTGGTCAACTAAGCGCTAATCTATACATAAAATGGTCCTTCGAGCCGGATGTTTTAAATTTTAAAATATTGCCAAATCTATTTGCAGGTGTGTGCCGTGCTGGTACTGTGCCGATCCAAATCCCCAAGACAGAAAAATTGTTTTGGGGTTTTAGCGGAACCTGGGCTTTCAAGAGGAATGCAACAGGGAACATCAGTCGGATGAGAGTGAGACTGAATGGAATTATAGATAAAATAAATTGTAATAAGAAAAACAGGACAATCTTGTGCTCTGCCAAAAAAGAACGATTACTTTTCTTACCATAAAAATTCAACATGAGCTAATATATCCCGATATTTCCACGGTATCGGGGCTTATAGCGGGCGAACTTATTAAATAAATAAAAATAAAATAAATAAATAATCTGAACAACACACAGCGCCATCTAGCCCCATGGTAAGCGACTAAGCTTGTGTTACGGTGACTAGACAACGGATATAATACTTATATTTATTTATTTTTCTTTTGTAAATACATACATATTATACATAGAGGAACACCCAGACCAGACACAAATAATTTTTTTTAAGCATAAATATTTGCACCCGGCGGGAATTGAACCCGCAACCGAATTGACGAAAATAAAAAGAAAACTTACCCAATATGTTTTTCCCGAAGCTTCAACGTTTCATTTTTGGACATCGACTGTAAATAAGCCATTTTTTAATCTGAAAAAAATAAATCCTAAATAAAACAAAAAATAAAACACAAAACAGACAGCGAAGTGTCAGTAATAGGGTCCCGTTTTTACCCTTTGAGTAAGGAACCCTAAAAAGAAAGTAAACATTCACAAGAAACAATGAAAAAATTACATCACCTTAATCTATATTTAGACTGAAAGCAGAATAAATATTTGACAAAAAAATCTAGATAACAATTAACAAACTTACCTGTATAATTAAAATAATGAAAGTTCAAATAAAAAGGTGAAGTTAAGGATAGGTTGTGTAAGGTCACGCGGCGAGCGTGATGGTCGAGCAACGAATGCTATCGCACGTGCTGCTTCCTTAGCTTTTATAGAGCATGAGTCGGCGGAGTGACACGCCCTCGTAGCGGCCAATAAACAGAACCTCTTTTATCGTCGCAGAGGCGTAAGTCGGTGTGTACTTAGCGATAACGAGACCACGCAGCTAATATTACGCTTACATGGGGCCAATGCATGCTCGTTAAGGGGAGTGTACAATACCTACGTAGTTAGTTGTAGTGTAGAACTGTTTTAGAATGTTAGAACTAGCTGTGGTTGTAATGTGGTTTTGCTTTATTAGAGCAGCGACAGTTGATTCTATTGCATTTTACTTTTGCTTAATTTGTAAATACTTTAAGTGGGATTAACACCTGCGATATATGGCGGCTATATGGCTGGCTAACTCCCTAACGAATATTATCCCTAATTCGGGGGAAACGCCACATCCCCCATATGGAGAAATGTGGCAATATTTCCATCTTCAAAAATCTTAATTAATTAATAAGCACAACCTCTTAACAAACCCCATTATTGACAAAAATATTAAAATATAGTTTGATTATTGCCTAGCGACAAATATAGTTTATTCGATAAGATAAAAAAAATTGCAAAGTGAGAAACTGACTCGGGGTTCGGTAGATAAATTATTTGTTTTTTTTTATTTATTTGAATTCCAGTTTCAATATGAATTCTAATTTGGTCATTTATAAAAAGAAAGGAACGATTCCACGTCGAGCTACTTTCGCTCAACGGTTGAGTCAAATGGTAGTTAAGCTCTTATATACAGATCGTACAGTCAGAATCTTTCAGGATTTTTTCAGAAAAGACAGAATTTTTCTTTTTGCAACCTTTACAATCGATCGGTGGGCCATGCCTCGAACTCCAAGGTCTTGATCATTATTATTATGTTTAGGCACTTACACGTTTAAGGGTATTTTAGCCTCTTTCTCCAGTAAACTATAATATAAACACATCATCATCATCCGAGCGATGTTCCCGGTTGCATCCCTCTCGAGAGCCCGGGGTCCGCTTTCCTAGTTTTACGTCTCCACTTCGCACGATCTTCGGCGTCTCGTGTAGTGAGGCCATTTGCACGCATATCCGATCTTACGACGTCAAGCCAGCCATTCCTGGGTGGCCAGCACTTCTTGGGTAGCCAGCCCTTCTTGGGTATTGAATATAAACACATGATCATCAGAGTTTTGTTCAATAGTCTCAATCCGAAGGAGTAGGTACTTAAGTATTGTGTGACTTTTCGTTACCTATGTCAAATCATCGCAGGAAGTAATCGATTAGCGATTTTAATGATAGAATCTTGACTTCATGGTACGTTTACTCAGTACTTTTGTGAAGTCTATAGTTATCCTAGCAACAAGGGACTTTTACATCCGATTTGCGGTACTCTAAAAATCTTCCACATTTATAGAAATAAAATATTGTTTGCCAGAGGAAAGTAACAGTAAAGTGATTGAACTGTCAAAATTTATCTAAGTTTTAGCATAGGTATGTACTAAAAATAAATAATGATATTTGAGATGGTACCGGCGCATGCCTTATTACAATGTAACATTTTTTTTTGTTTTTCAACTGTATCTAACGCCTTTTTAAATCAAGGTATCGGATTTGTTTTTATTTTAAGGTCATTGATATTTTTTTACACTAGCTTCGCTCTCCCTGATCCCGTTTCCTTGTAAAAATTCATAATAATAGTAACATAGATCAATGTACCTATCTTAGCTGAGGGTTTTCGATACCTAGCTATTAAACATACAAAGTCGATAGCAAGGTAGTTTTCCATAATTTTTGTATAAAATATGATCAAACAGACACTTCAACTTTCTCATTAATAATATTAGATAAGTACTTCAATAAACATTACGGAGTGATAGATAGTAAAGCGTGGCGTGTAGGTAAGTATATTGAAATGTATATACATTTAAACATAAATAAATATTTGCTACGTAAGACATTTTCCACTACGTAACCAAGAAGGGTGTTTGATTGTTTAACAATCAGATGAAAACCTCCAAGTTGATAACTGTGCGTAGACGATTGATTGCGCAGAAAGTTGTCGTCTTATATGAGTAAACATCTCCGTTCATTTATAGTACGAGAATCAATAATGATAATAGTTGTATAATTATTGCCTTAAGGGGACAGTCTACCTAATATTTTCTCCATACAAATTTTACAAACGTAGTCGACTGTTTTCTCCCTGGATAAAGATATTACAAAACAATATGTTTATGCCATAAGTCCTACCTATATCAGCCATAGGCCATAGCCATGCCCCTACGATTTGTTTTTTTTTTCATTTTCTAGTTATTCTGAATTTTATTTCTATTCTAATCTATACTAATATTATAAAGAGGTAACGATGTATGTTATGTATGTATGATGTGTATTGGGGGTAATATCCGAAACTATTGGACCGATTTCAAAAATTCTTTCACCATTAGAAAACTACATTCACCTTGAGTAACATAGGCTTTTAATCCCGATATTCCCACGGGATCGGGACTTACGCGGGTGAAACCGCGGGAATCTGCTAGTTAGAAAATAAAAAAAGCAAAACGTGGGGGCATGGTCATAGCAGGTATAGGTTTTATCGCATAAACATATTTTCTCTAATGTCTTCATTCATTCAACAGTCGACTACGTTTGGATGGAAAAAGAGTAGGTAGACTGTCCTCTTAAGTTGGTAATAATTATGAATAAATAGCATAATAAAATAACTTATCCTTGACGATGTTTTCTTGTGACAATACTCTTAGGTACTTACAGGAAATGTCTCATAAGGGTTATACAGGGTGTCCAGAGACCAGTGGATGTCCCGGCACGGGCGGCTGGCGGGGAAGGGTTGACCGCCCAGAATACGTTTTTTTTTTCTATCTCAAACGGTTCGAGCTGTACGTCACTTTTAGTAAAAATTGAAAAATGTCTACTTTTTTGCACGTTTCGGGGTATCACGTCCACAGATTAAGCGATAGCATTGTTTTTTTTTTTCGCCATGTGTTCACTCATATTAATGTTTGAAAATCACCTTAATTTTTTTTTAATACTATAGTTAGTAACTTACAGGATGTCCCCAAAGATAGATTTAGTTTTATAAACTTTACTTTCTGCTAAGTTTGAGCATCTGTGGTGTAAAAAAAATGTATGAAACCTGCCTGTAAGTTACTAACTATAGTATTAAAAAAAAAATTAAGGTGATTTTCAAACATCAATATTAGTGAACACATGGCGAAAAAAAAAACAATGCTATCGCTTAATCTGTGGACGTGATACCCCGAAACGTGCAAAAAAGTAGACATTTTTCAATTTTTACTAAAAGTGACGTACAGCTCGAACCGTTTGAGATAGAAAAAAAAAACGTATTCTGGGCGGTCAACCCTTCCCCGCCAGCCGCCCGTGCCAGGACAACCACTGGTCTCTGGACACCCTGTATAAACGGTTTCACTTAACACTGAAATCACCTTATGATGCATTTCCTGCTTCATGACGTTACCGGCTTCAAGCAAAAACATGTACAAGCGTTGCATGTGCTTTAAAAATATTGTACTTAATTATTGAGAATCTGATCATCACTTTCTACCAGTTCTCCTGTTAGACACCGGAATTTGATTCCAAAAATAACTACTTATACCTTAGTATAAGTACCTATCTACTTAGTTGTGATTGTCATACTTAAATCAAAAATGTAAACAAAAAAACATAAATTTATTTGAAAGTGACAGCTCTTCATTTACTTTTTCCTTTAAAATTGACAGTCCTTTGTTTAAATTTTTGATCGAAGTTTCTGAAATAGAGAATAGAGCGGTGTTGGTCTAGTGGTAGATACCGCGACTTTCATTCCGAAGGTCGTGGTTTCGAATCCTGGCCGAACGCGAATCAATGACATTTTCTTTAAGAAAAATTTAAGTGCGCTATTGAAGGAAAACACCGTGCGGAAACCTTCGGCTCATAGTGACGCAAAAAGGTCCTAGTCCTATAGGGCTAGTTCCGGAAACACACGCAGTAAAAGTTAAAGTAAGTTGAGTATAGAAAAGACACCATTACTAATATGATGAGAATATTTAACTAAATAGATGGTCAAATTATTTAATAGCCCAATTAGTAGGTACGTACTTAACTCTACAACCTCTTAGATAATTACCACATTACATTATTTTCGTAACACTAATTTACATGAAGCAAATATTTAAACCAAGTAAGTACAGTGTTTATTACAGCGATATAGATATATGCGATATTCTTGTTTTGTAAATAAGCATCGTAACGATATGTTTTAGAATAACAAGTTATTTATAACACTAATGTTTGAATACGTAAGAGAGATGTCAACGAAATCAAGATAACTGATGGAGAGTTTGCTATTGATTCCAGTTTGAATTTCTTGATTGGATATCGATTGCATCGCGAATCTACAGGGTGTTTGGTGGAGGGTTAGACAAACCTAGTGGGCGTGTAGCTGGACCATTTGTAAAAAACAATTTGAAGGAATAGACCCTAACTCTTCACATTTTTTTTTATGATAATTTTTGAGATTTTTTATTTTTTTCCTAAATTTTACCTCTTTACCCTTACAACTTTTTTTTGCACATGTTTTCGCTTAAACTTTTTATTCGATTATGGTCTCGGTAACGGTCTCACAGTAAGAGAATTCCTAGACAGAGCGTTCCCAACTAGAGAGTTCACAAACTCGTAGATTAGGTGACTTGGCCCCGTTTCATGGGCTCCACCTGTCGCGCACATTATGTATTGGAACTATGGGAGATGTTTTGGAACAAAATTCGTAATTAAAAAAAATAAAAATGTGTATTTTTTCCTTTGAATTTTCACTCCATTTTCCCCATAAGCCTTATTTTTGACAAGTTGGTAGATTTTTATGCTACATGGAATACACCGTTGTAATAAGGGATGTCAAGAGCAGTTTTTAAGAGTATTTGAACTCCTCGATCACTATTAGTTTTGTTTTTAGAATGATGTTTAGTTGACCTTTCGGACAACATTTTTTTATTTTCTTAACTTTGAGAGCCCATAACTAATTATTTTCTCATTATTTTGGACTAACAATGCCTTCGATAGATCAAGGATACATCTAGGACCAAAATCGAATAAAAAGTTTAAGCGAAAACATGTACAAAAAAAAGTTGTAAGGGTAAAGAGGTAAAATATGGGAAAAAATCTCAAAAATTATCATAAAAAAAAATGTGAAGAGTTAGGGTCTTTTCCTTCAAATTGTTTTTTACAAATAGGTCCAGCTACACGCCCACCAGGTTTGTCTAGCCCTCCACCAAACACCTTGTATATCTTGTTACCATTATATACAATGTAACAGCCGAATACAGAAACTCAAATTTTGAGTTTTGTTTCTGTATTCGGCCGTAGGTAAGGTAAAGAGTGGTGTTGGTCTAGTGGTAGATACCGCGACTTTCATTCCGAAAGTCGTGGTTTCGAATCCCGGCCGACCGCGCACCAATGTATTTTTCTTTAAGAGGATAGTCTTCATTCTCTTTCTCCATACAAACGTAGTTTACATTTTCCTCCCTGAATAAAGACATTAGAGCAAATATGTTTATGCCATTAAACCTATATCTGTCATGACAATGCATCTACCTTTTTATTTTTTTTTATTTTCTAATTAAAATAATACTTAATAAAAAAAAAAGGTAGATGCATAGTCATGACAGATATATGTTTTATGGCATAAACACATTTTCTCTAATGTTTTTATCCAGGGAGGAAAATTTAAACTACGTTTGTATGGAGAAAGAGAATGGAGACTATCCTCTTAGGAGCAATTAAAGTGCGCTATTAACTTCACTCTTACGGTGAAGGAAAACATCGTGAGGAAACCTACGGTTTAAACTCAAAGGCCCAAGGCTTGCGAAAACACACAGTAAAAGTAGTAAGTATAAGGTAAGTACCTATACAAATTTTCATTGGTAAATTTAATTATCTACTAAATTTTTTAAATTTTCATCAAACCGGCATCATCTTCTAATCTATCTATCTAATCTTATATATAAAATTTCCATGTCACAGTGTTAGTTACCGTACTCCTCCGAAACGGCAAGACCGATCTCCACCAAACTCCACATGCGCATTCAGTAGGTCTGAGAATCGGCTACTATCTATAATTTATAAGGCAAAACAACGTTTGCCGGGTCAGCTAGTTTTTATATGGAACTAACTGTGGAAACGAAAAGAGAGTCTTTAGGACTAGTAGGTAGATACATAATAATAAAGTTTGCAAAAGATTGCAGTTTGAATTCTTGATTAGATATGGTTGCATCGCGAATCTATATCTTGTTACCATTCGATATGTAGGTAAGGTACCTACGGATTTTCATTGGTACATTAAAATTACTGATATATTCAAATTCTCGTCAGACATGAATCAAATTTTTATGGGACTTACATACTGGGGAAAAGATAAAAGGGTCCATGGGACTAGTAGGTACATAATATGTTAATGTTTTCTAATTAGTTCTCACACGGCGAGATCAGATTTTGACAGATTGTAGTGGAAGACCCCTATAACTAATCTTACTTATAAACGATGACTAGGTTTACATTTATGTAACGTTTGTCACCGACTGTTAACAATGAAACTTAATGTCACAGTAAAAGATAAACGTTACATAAACTTATTTACATTTTCCCGGGTCTTTATCGCGTATTATTTATTTTCTTACCTCGACGTATCAACCAGTCAACCGTTTCAGTCCCCTCGCGACCAAGACCATTGTAACATGGTTGAAACGTCGAGGTAAGAAAATAAATAATACGCGATAAAGAGCCGGGAAAATGTAAATATGATAACAAATCGTTTGAATTTAAAAAGTTTATTGTTACATAAACTTAGTCATTGTTTATAAGTAAGAGAGTAAGTAGTTATAGCGATTGAATAATAGAACATGTAGAGCAGTACCTACCAAACCCCAACAAATCAACACACTGACCTCCATTACAACTAAACAGGACAGGCGCGCTGAATTTTGTGCCTATTTGATTTGCGCCATGAAACTAATAGTTCCGGAGACGGTCACCATCACTTTCATTAATAAGCGCGCGACAACAGCGCAACATGGCGCAAATGAAATCGGCATAAAGATCTAATATCATTTTGTATGGTATAGCAATTCCAGCGTACTTGTATAGTTTCATTTATTTCAGTGAACCAACAGAAGTACCTACCGACAGGGAATTTTAAGCTAAGTCATACTTGAAGCAGAGACGTAGTATCAATAATTCATTAAAACGTTTATCTTACTATTAAGTATAGTTACATTGTACTTACATTGTATGCTGTTTTTGCTGACCGTGTTGCCAGCACGTGCTCATCATGCCTCACATCGTGGGTTCCATGCGGCCCGCTTCGCCCAACTTTATCAACGGCAATACTAGGCCGCGCCTTCACTGTAAGCGGATTAAAACAATTTAAAGTAATCACTATATTTATTACTAGCTGCGCCCCGCGGGTTCACCCGCGTAAGTCCCGATTCCGCGGGAATTAAAGGATAAAAAGTAGCCTATGTGTTATTCTAGGTGTCCAGCTATCTATATTCCAAGTTTCATCGCAATCGGTTCAGTAGTTTTTGCGTGAAAGAGTAACAAACATCCATACAAAATTTCACATTTATAATATTAGTAGGAAGGATTTTATAGGTTACTAGGAGTCTCAAACCCAAAACTTAAAAATATTTTTATTTTAAAGATATTCTCATGATCGTTCTGAATCGTCAGTAATCTAGTGTCTTCCGAACTTCCAATGAGAAGGAGACACAAGAATCTTACGAGGTGTTTTCACATTTTGAATAACATTATCACATATTTAAAACTATACCTAGTGGAACCGGAGCAATAATCTATTACTTACTAACATTATAAGTGCGAAAGTAACTCTGCCTGTCTGTTTGTAAAAAAAACACTATCACATCTACAAACACACAACTCACCCTTGCGTCTTGCGATCGGACACTTTAATTACATACATTGTGTTCATACCTATGTAATCAATGTCCTCTTTATATATTCCTCCTTGTCTGTCTCACTATTGCCATAGAAAGAGACAATGCTATCAGCATCCTTGGCTCCTTTGCACCGGGTAAGATCAGAGAGTAAGATCTTCAACTTAAACCTGTGTTGGTTGTTCACGTTCTTTTCTAATACTTACTTTAGTCCTTTTGTCGAGGATTCTACGCCGTTCTACGAAACCCTGTAGGCTTTTGTAGAGCTTACGGTTTCCCAGAGCTCGTAGCTCGACAATTTGGAGCAATAGCACTACTATCACAAACCCTTAAATAATCGTTGGATAATGTGACTATTTCTTTAGAACAGTTATAATCATACACTGCTTTATCTACACAAATGTATTAATACTTACCAAAAAAATTGACAACAAAATGAAAGTCTACAATATTTTATACAAAATGGCGATATCAAAATGAAAAACAACTTCTCGCGTATTTCACGCAAGAGTAGTTTATTTTTGGCCACCGCTTAAGTGTGGACTTTTAAACAGAGGGCGCGCTGCTTATTAATACTAGTATTAAAAAGTTTGGATGTATCATACGGAACACCAATGTTTATTTTTAATTACGCTCTTGATTGTATTTATTGACGCAATCGAGACGATATCGTAGATAAGTAGAATGCATCACTGATAGTTAGGTAAAATGTACCGATGGAAAAAACATATGAAGTCACAATTTGACTGGTTTTAAACTATTTTTAAAAACTATAATCGTACGTACCTATTTTTGGTGTAGGTAATTAGTTGTAGGTACCTACTAGCAGAACTCAGGTATAGTTATAATAATCCGTAGGTATTAGTTCTCATTGCCATTGCACGATTTAGTTTTATCTTTATAAGTAGGTACAATACAAAATAGGTTACTATTATAACCTAGTTTATAAGTAGGTACTTACAATGGACATGATAAATTTTATTATAAGTTATTTTTGGACACACTTTGTCCCTATTATATGTTCAGGTGTACCTAATCTACTTAATTGAAATTAAGTTCAGTTATAGTCAATGCTTTTATATAGTCGAGACGAGAACTTAGGGCTTATAAACCCCTTAAACAAAAAAAATATGTGGGCTATTAATATCGCTCTCACAGTGAAGGAAAACATCGTGGGGAAACCCGCGGTTTAAAGTAACGCAAAAGGACCCAGTTATAAGGCAACAGCCTTATAACTGTGTTATAAGTATAAGGCTGTTGCCTTATAACTGGGTCCTACACAATAAACACAAAGTAAAAACTTTAACTGTTTTTAGTAGATTTGGTATTCGTATTTGATAAAGTACCTCTATTGGTTGCACCTTGCAACACAAGTACATCTAAGTAAATATTAAGATACTAGAAAAACAAGCACCATGGCGCCAATTACTAGGCAAACTGTGATATTAATTTGTAATATGAATAAATAAAACCAATATTATCTTAATATAGAATAAGTATATTGAATAATTAAATAATGTTACTTCAAATATTTCTTGCCAAAAAGACTTAGGTAATAATATTATGTGTTATCATAAAATTAATGTTAAAAAATGTCCTAGAGTTCATATAATTCGAGATTGAAGGAAACTGTTAGTAGTGACGGATATTGCAAAGAGTTTCACGTTGTTGGTAGACATGCAAGCACAGCGAAATCCAACGCCCATATACTTGTCATCACAAAGTTTTTAGTGGGTACACGAGTTTATACGGTCACGATATCTGTGCACCTGGCCACCTATTTCATAACTTAAACGCCTTAACTACGCCTTAGATTAGTTAAATTTTATTCGAAAACTGACCAACAATAAAATTGTTGTTGTCAAAAAATTGCCAAAAATGTGGGAACAGTTTTCGAAAAAAAAATTAACAGAGTTGAGGCATAGTTGAGACATATTAGTTGAAGAATAGGTGCCATAGACCGTACATCAAACTTTAAATATTATTAAAAAATATTTAACAAAATCACAATTTAAAGGCATTTAAATTATAGCGTAATTTAATGTTTTGTTTAATCAGATTTTGTATTTAATTTAAAATAATAAAGATTGATAGGTTTATAAGCGATCCAGGTGCACAGATAAAGTGACCGAGTTACAATTGCATGAGAAGCGACAACATGAGTGAGACAGCAGACACGGTCAAACCAGATAATAGTGCAAAACAGTCTATCATTTATTTCACTAATTTTATATTAACTATTTTTTATTATAAGTATTTATAATTACATACAACCATTCGCGACAACGGAGCAAAAATGTCGAGGTTCATTCATATAATAAATATATTTATTTAAAGGTGCATCCACACAGCTGTCAATAACATTAAAACCTCACAATATTTAAAGAATTACTCATAATCCCCCTTACTTTTAAACGATGACTAACTTTATGTAACGTTTGTCTTTTACTGTGACATGAAGTTTCAAGTTGACAGACAGAGATAAACGTTACACAAACTTAGTCATCGTTTATAAGTAAGGGGGAATATGTTACACAACTGCTATGTGGATACATCATAATTACGAACAGCATTCTAGCAGGACGGCTAAAACATTATGTTCAAAAAAAAACCTACGAAAGATAGAAACTGAACACGAAGAAAAACTTAGGTAAAACATTATTTTAGACATCCTGCTATTAATAAACCACTTACTTATAAACGATGACTAAGTTTATGTAATGTTTATCACTGCCTGTTAACTTTGAAACTTCATGTCACAGTAAAAGCCAAACGTTACATAAACTTAAGTCATCGTTTGTAATAAGTAAGGGTGTAAATATGTAACATTTGAATCCTTATTTTTTCAGTCTTACGCCCTGAAATGTAGTGTAGTAATTTGAAAAATTAATTGAGAATAAAATCCTAAATTACAGGTGCAGTGTTCGATACAAGCAACTAACTTTAATCATACAATTGAATTAATTAAATTGAAAAATTCTGTACAATGAAGTGAACTGTAATGTACGATTCACACTTAACGGCGCGCGTCGGAGCGCAATTTACGTTTACTAAAGAAATATTTCAAAGAAAATTGAAATATTCTCAAAGTAGTAGTACTATTTTGAATGCAATTTAACTTCGCCAGCTGAAATCGCAAACGTTGTTTGCGATTTTAATTTAGTGATTTTAAATTGCGATTTGTAATGAAACGTTTGTTTCAACTTCGAGGTCGACTTTATAACTGCCAAAGAGGCAGTTACTTCAAAATTGCGGGCGGCTTTATAACTACCTCTTTTTACTAGAGGCAAATAGGTACCTACTTAATAATAAGTATAGTTTGGTGTAAATCTATTGCATAGTCCGTTCAAACAGACGGACACCGCATTAGGGCTTCGCGACAGTCGCTTTAAATTTTTAAACTGCAAATGTAAATTGCGCTCCGCCGCACGCCGTTATGTGTGAACCATACATAATCAAACGAATTAATGAAAGTTAAAATATCAATAGAAATTATTACGTACATACCACTATTTATGTATCAATACGGTGTATCGGTTACATATTTTAATAGGCGGAGACACCACACTTAAGTGTAAACAATTAATAAAACTACTAATCCTGATGTATAAAAAATCATTATGCATCGGCGTTTTTTTTAGAACTAAACAGACTTTTTTTTTAACTATAGTCTCTAGATAAACTGACTGTGATGTGACGTAGTATTCGACATGCATTTTCATGAGTATTACAGTTAATATTAACTTAATTGTTCTAATAAACCCAATGATCTCTGTTCGCGTGACTAGCAACATATCTAGTCTCATTGTGCTAAGTAAACGAAATTTAAAGGACTTTTAATATGCATTTTGTGAATATTTTCAAAGAAAGTATTATCGTAAACATGTTTCCCGCGTAGGTCTCAGTAGGAAGACATCGCACGACATCGAATTTAGGGATATTCATTTTATTTATTTATTAAGGACAATCCACAGCTATAATACAAGATACATACAGAAAGTAGAAACAGAAAGCCAATTACGGATAGTCACAAATAGAAACAAAATAGTATTCATTTCGTTTATTCCTTTAGTACTGCAATTTAGTCAGATAAGGCTATGTAAATATGTTTCTTGTAAATAATTCACTAACATGAGAAGGAGAATAAAACAATCCTTCTCTGCTTCGTGTCAACGGCATCAAACTGTCCATATTACACAGTCTTGACCCAAAACTCGGCAACGGCAACTGCATTGTCTGTGGCTGTGTTGAGGGGGGGATAAAACAATCCTAATGTATTTTTAGCCACAATAGCCTCGGGTCTACATTTTAAGATTTGAAAAATATGCTTTACAAAATTCTATACCCGATACGATTTGAACCTGCAACTCTTACAAATTCATTGTAAAGCGTCTTACCGGTTGCGCCACAGGAGCCCATTGCATTGGGATGAAATTAAGGGCTGCATCTCTACGTGTTTTCGACTGAGGCGCGTAGCGATATCTACCGGATCTTTGCAGATTACCGGCTTGTATTTTTCTATTTAGGTACATAGAAATACATACAACGTTGAGATGTGGCTTGCTTTTGTTTTTTTAAGTATTCCCTACACTTGTAAATACACTTTATCTTTGAAAATATTTCTATAGTATGCATTAAAATAAGTTGTAACGCGTGTATATTGTGTAGAATTTTCAGAATCAACGGCCATAGTCATATTAGATGCGTGGCTTGTGCCGCGCTCGTATTATCCCTCCTATATTGTATGAAAATGAAAGAGAGATCCCAGTTGATGTAGCTCTGGCGATTATCTTTCAGTTTCATACAAAGTAAGAGAGATGGCATTAATACGCATGCACGCCACACATCCCGGTGTGACCCGGGCTATAATCGTCAATTGTTTTACTTGACAAAAAAATAAAAACAGATAATATTAACCCTACGGGGTTTTCGGATACTGGGCTGATTACAACTACGAACATGCATTAAACAACTAAAATTAAAATATTCCTTCAACTAACGATTCTAAATTACGAAACTTATTTTATAGGTAAGTAGATAGGTATATATAAGAATTATATTTTTCATAATGTTATACGTAATGTATTTAAGTGTAAAAATAGTTCTTTGAGACAATGTAAATCAGTGTAGGTTATTTAAACGAAAAATACGCGAAAAGTGAGGGAAAGTGTACTTTTAAATTGCCCGAAGAGCAGACAAATTATGATCTTTTGGATATAATAATATGTATTAGGGTGAAACAAAATAAAGACTATGCTTTTGCTGATTTGCAAAGTAATATTGGACGGCAAAAGTTTTCATGAGTTTTTCATATTAGTAACGGAAGTCAGGAATTAGACTCAAAATCCTTTGACAATTATTATCTATTTAGATAATAAAATATGCTGATAAAATGGTTTACATAAGTCGTTTAGCCATTACCAACTTTCATTTAAATATGGATGGATAAATAATCTGACGATACATTAAAAGTGCATTACAATATAGAACAAATTATTATTTAACATTAGCTTTCTATATACTATGTAATTAATTATACCAAACTGTCAATACTCTCCAGTAAATTATATATTCTATGGCTCCTATTTTATTTATAAAGAAGTTATAGAGGTCGAAGAGTTGTAAAAAACTAAAATTTTCGCGCATCTTTACCTATTCAAAACTTTAAGAACATCAATTTATACTAGCTAGCATTCTAAAAATTTACTATCTAATGAATGCTGAATTTCATCCAAATATTTTATGAATGCACAATAAACATCTAATTTTATAAAGATATTGAACTAACTCTAATCTACGCCGTGGCTGGCAACAAACGATTATATCATGGGATACACATGACTGTTACACTCCCTTGAATAACAGGAACTGGCACGTGCCAGCGTATGCTTGCACAATCATGCAAGCATATATCCACAGTGTCAGTCAGTATGATTTATTACTGTCAGTCAGTATGATTAACTACTGTCAGGCAGTCAGTATCATAAACTACTGTCAGGCAGTCAGTATCATAAACTACTGTCAGTCAGTATGATTAACTACTGTCAGACAGTCAGTATGATAAACTAATGTCAGTCAGTATGATTAACTACTGTCAGTCAGTCAGTATGATAAACTACTGTCAGTCAGTATGATGAACTACTGTCAGGCAGTATGATTAACAACTGACAGTCAGTATAGGTTTCTAGCTTGCGCGCTGCTGTTCCGTTTCACAGACATGTGTATCCGCCTTTAATTTCTTGAACATGTCACAACAACTAGCGTCTAATACCTAATTCTGACATAGAACAACGCAATATGAACCTTCAGTACTAATGTGATGATTGCATATGACGACAGAATTTCTCAACATTTTATAGTCTTCAATAATTATTTGTACGAGTAGGTAATTTTAAGTGATTTTTAACAAGATGAACTTTATGCACTTTAAGCTTATAATATTATGTACCTAGGATCTTTATTTATTCAATATTATATAATGGATGACAATAAAGAACATTTAAAATTTTCTAATTCGTTGCAAATATGTTTGTGTAAGTATATATCTGTATTCTATTTCTATTTATGTAAATATTACTTAGGACTTAAAAGAGACTGTATTCTAATATATTAAAACAATATGAGCGCTTTGTCAGTCTTGACCTACGAAACAGCGACTAAATAACTGAGCAATTATAATCTGAAATCAAGCAAGGCACAATACATGTGTTTTATTTACTTTTAACTTTTTATATTCCAGACTATTTTGTAAAAATCGGATTCAAATAGGACCCTTTTCAATTGTGGAATCAAATATTTATTTTGTTCAAAAGAACCAAATATTGGCTTTCGGAATCACTTTCTTCTACAGCGGAATCAAATATTAAACTTACAGAAATCTTTGTGCAGAAGAATACCTAAATATTTTGACTGCTCGATATTTTTCCCAATATTATGCATTTTGCATTTAAAATATTGTTCACGTATTGCAGCAAAACTGATTGTTGTAGTATTATTTTAAGTAGTTTCAAATACACACTGAAATTATTCACGGATTATTTTGACTTAATGTGATCATTAAATCAGTGGTATACCTTTCAACTCCGCTCAAAGTTAAACCAGTGGAAAATATTCAAGTAGATAGGTTTTATCAATTAGGTACCATTTGTAATACGTAAACCTCTTTTTTATTTTGGTTTACAGTAGGCTTAACATGAAGTCCGGTAAGAGTATTTAAATATTTTTCCGGACATAATTTCACTGTACTTTTGGTTACAACTATATTGTGTTCAGTAGTATGTTTTTCAGCTCTGCACAACGGAGCGTATATTTTTTAACTTCGGTCAAAGTGAACCCGTGGACTACATTCAAGTAAGTAGGTTTTTTTTAAATAAATATTTGTAATATGTGAAAGTGAAACTATTTACAAGTAGGGTGAACAGTAAGCGCGGTGGCGGTGGCCCGAAATATTTTGGCCAGACAATATTTCACTGAAGCGAATATGGCGAGACGAGCTCGACAAATCTACGAACCATAGCCCAATATAGACCCGAATGGAAGAGTTGGCTGGAGGCCTTTGACCTGCAATTTGACAATTCAGGCTATGTATAGTAGTATAATATAAAAATATTTCACTGTACTTTTCATTTAATACTATATGAATTAAGTAGATACTTCTTGTAATTTATACAAAGACGCGTTCATTGCAAACCCATGGCCAATATACAAGTAAATCAATAACCATTTGTAATATGTAAACCTCACAATGTTTACACGACATTTTTGTCAATTTTGTAAACAAGAAACTAATGTAATATAATAACATGTAAATCGCTACCAAGATATAAAATACGTTTAGAAAATGATATTTTAATATTGCTTTATGGTTGGAAGATCTTTATTTTTACTATTAAGGTAACACGTGCTAATTATAGCAATATTTAAACGACGATATTGAATGAATAATGCTCTATATTTATATCTAGCGGATACTACTCTAGCATTCTATGAATGAATGACTGAATATACAATGTTTTGCATGATTTGATGAGCTTAAAGTTTCACCCACCTATGTTATTTAGAATTGAAAACACGCTATTCCAAAAATCATTATTTTCACCCCATTATCTCCTGGGACCCTCAGTTGGTTAAAGTGCCGCAGCGCTGATGCAAAGGGCGTGAGGGCGAGCGTGAGACCTCATCAAGAGTGTAATGTTAAGCATTTTTTCAATTCTAAAGACCAGTTTCTTCATTGAAAGTAAGTAACAGTAAAAGTTACGTCCTATAGTAATATTCGAACTTCACAACTTTAGCTGTTGGTTTTGGTGGTATCTTTGTTCGACGCAGCGTTTGCGAAATTCACAATCGATTAATGAATTCAAGACGCTGAGTACCGTTATTTTTTTTTTACATAACAATAACTGATTACTTCAGTTGCTCGTGAAGAAACTGACTGTAAAGTTTCAATGTTTGTTGCCAGCAAACGCGATATATAGGTTTTATAGTCGTTATCCGAAGGCTCTCAAAATGCTATTTGCTTTACAATAATATATATTTAATATGTAATTATAAATTTGTAAATAAAGTACTATAATTAAATCGAACGCTCGTTCAACATCTAACTCCATACATCCATGGAAATTCAAATTTCGACAAGAGAAATATCAAAAATAGTGATCCGACGGTTTTTTTTTATTTTCATCTACAATTCTGTCTAATTTTTTTTGTAGTCTTAACGACTTTTTTTTAGGTCACTTGAAACTCTTAAGTCAATATTTTTAAACAGGTTTTGTTAAATGGATGTTCAAAAAAGGGTTTAGCTATTTTACATTTGATGGTCATTCATTAATGTCACTCCACACCTAGACAATATGTAAATTATTACCCCTACCACAAGTTTTACTACCACAAGAATTCATTAGAATTCAACGGAACACCTAGGTCAACGCTGTGATTTTGACTCATGCGAGTCGAGTCAGGCATATGCATTAATTACATGTAATAATAAAATATTATGTGAATCTGTAACAGCGCCATCTATCACCAAACTAAACAGCTTCAGACTACTAATAAAATTTACTCCTACTTTAAAATACTATGATAATCAAAATGGTATATAACAGAAGTGACAAACTCACGTTCCTATATAATCTTCAAACTTCACAAACTTTATTGGTAATGTAGTACCAGTAGTCTGTGTGTGGCCACCCAAGGCTTATTACGGCATTTCTTGAATGAAGTTGCAGAGAACACGCTGCCTTTCTTAGCTTTTTGTCATAGTACATTACTTATTATGCAGACAGAAACACCTTATCAAGAAGCAAATAATTATCTGCTGCGTAATTTTATTTTGAAATCTAGATTCGTTTCCATTTTAAGAACTCGGGTGCAATTGCACTTTTCATATTTTTTCTAAACCTTCGATAAAATGGTTTATTGAACGACAGTCGAAGAATAGCCATTTAATTCGGCAAAAGAACTGAAAAGCGAGCTCAAATCTCCTTCACACGCACAGAAATCTCTTCCGTCTTCGTAGTCATAGAATATCGTCGAACTCACCAAAACATGTGGTAGGAGTACTGTTAATTGCATACCACGTCATACGAAACAAGACCCAATGTCTTTTGTTTAGACGTCTTTCTAATAACACTCCAAACAAATTGTTAGTCAAAAACATAAAATAAAAAAACACCAAGTCACAAATTACACTTAATTAAAAAAGAAAACACCAAGTTGAGACGTGTGTATGGAAATTAATCCACGTCAACTAAGAGAGAGAGATCTTTAAATCAATTTGCTAATACAGTATTGAAATTGAGCTGGGCGGACAACTGTATAATATTTAGTGAAGAGAGTTCTTAGAAATTCAACACGAGGAACTATTTTTTATCTCACGATAGATGCGTTTGATCACTATCTCACCAGAATGAATTTCTAATAACCCTCTATAGCGTCTTATTAAATAAGGTAATTATTTTTCTGAGTCTAAGCAATAACTATTTATATTTTATATTTATGTCGTGATTAAGTAGATATTGATACTAGTTTTTAAGTACATGAATGTATTAATCGTTGCCCACCGCACTATAGTAAAATTAAACTAAAAATTAAAAAGAAGCGTTAGTTTTAACGCAACAAATTCTTCTATCGTCTCATATTTCTATGTGTAAATAGAAATATCGAATTGGAAAGGATAAGGGATACGCGCGAAATTAAAATAAATATAGTTTCTAGTAAAGATGTTAGGAGTTGGAAATTTTAATGTAACCATTTTGTGATTCGCAACTTTAAAAACTTAATTTTCTAGCAAATTAAACTTTGATTTGCTTTGAAACTACCTCAAATCCTCTCCTAGCTAAAAACATTACTTTGAATTCGAATTTAAGATAATTTCAAAGCCAATAAAGATACTATTCGTTTGAAAACTACGTTCTCAAACAGTAAACTACATTACAATGTTACATTTAACTTTCCACTAACTCATTATTACGAAAAACCATTTCTTTATTTCAATTTCTCAGTCATCCGTTATCATATCCTTTGAAACGAAGTCTATTACTATAATTAAGAAAGAAATGAAAACTAAAATGGGCCTAGAGTTGAGAAGGGCCTGCAATAGGCATCTTCAGAACCACTGACTAGGAAAGTTGTCAATCGATAAAACAATGTTTTACGTAAAATATTACACTTGTATTGCTAATGTCGACCTCTATCGGCGAACTTTGTGACTAAAATTAACTTTTTTTTACGTTATTTTCAAAGTTGAAGCCCAAATTGGGCTGAAAATGTTTTAAAACGGTAAGTGTCAGTTATTCCCAAGTTACAGTGATGAGTATTGCTTGTATTAACTGAACTGTGTTATCAAGCTACTGGGGTAGGTACAGGTATGGCAAAATATCATGGTATTGCACTTCAACCTCATAATTAAAAATTGTGCTAATACTCCATTTGCGAATACAAAAAAAAAACATCAAAAACCGTCAACCTAGCAAACGTGTAAATATTTTACTGAGTCTCTTTAAAACACGAAGAAAGGTATTAGAATAAAATAGTCAAGGCGAGAATACACATGCCTGTAACTAGCACACTTGTATGAAGGCTACTTGCGCATGCCAGTAGGCAAGCATATAGAAAGCCAGTTCAGTGTGGCAGTATACAGATAACTGGGTAGCGTGGTACTGTTCTGTTTTAAGCTAAACAGACAAAACGAGCGAAAGGACACAAAGTCTAATCAGAAACGGATTAGTGTGAACGCAATCGGATATTCCCCTTCGTTTATCCCGCTCGCTCAGTCTATACCCAGCTTTACAGGCATTATGTATCACCAAAAGAGTTACTTGAACAAGAAACAAAATGTTGCTAAACTCCATTTGTAACGTTATCAGTTCATAATCACACCCAAATATTTCCCGACTACAACCGAAACTCCATTACTCTTTTAATGCACAACCATAAAATGAGCTTGAATTACCTCCACATAATGTTAGTACAATCAATTCAAACGTCATCATGTCCAAATGAAATAATTTACACAGAAATTCTAACAAATATTTACATATTGAGATCTATTCGTAGACACTGACGGACATGCCAAATTTCTTGGCATACATCGGCCGGTGTGCAAGGAGAACCTCGTACATTAACCCCTCTGTGTCTCTTAGGTTAATGTACGAGGTTTTTCGTGCAAATCGATCGAGCTTTAGTGATCAGTCAAATAATACAGGAGTTAGCAACATTTCAACACGATCTTTCAATACAATGTCAAATGAGATCGATCACTCAAAGCGAGCATTTTTTAACTAAACTAAACAGAGGTATTTTCTAATAACGTTTTGGTATTAGGAATACACAGCGTAATTGATAATATTAAGTTAGGAAACCCGTAGAAGCTACTTCTATAGATAATGACAAACATTTTTTCATCAGTAAATTTGAGAAATTTTAAGATTTTCCGTCTGTTTTTGCTATACTTCAAATCAGGCAAAATTTGCGTTCGTCTGTCAGTGTATTACTTCTCTTTTACAAGCCGTGTTTCTCAACCGTCTTCACGAATTTTGGCATATAGGTATTGATAAAAAACAGCTTACTTTCAAAGGAAAGTAAACTTACCAGGTACAAAACCAACCTGGTATTCCCAACTATATTATCAAAAACCCAGTACTGCTAATCTTATAATCGAGACAACGTCAGCGACTGATGTCGGCTCTATGCTAACGTTAGGGATCTTTAAATTTACAACAGATATTAAGCTAAATGTATGCAACAGCAGCAAATGTGGTACACTGGTCATGTATAGACAAACAGGGCTCGGAAACGGTTATTAAAGTGAATGAACTTCAAAAACATGAAAGTTCTGTCATGTTTTTGAAGTCGGTTATGGTCAGTTTAAACTTTAATTAAAAATAAAGTCAAAATCTAAACATTTTGGCGTAAATCAGCGATTACTTAGGTGCAAAATAATTAGGATCCTTGTCTGAATGAATTTTACATAACATTATCAAAATTTAAACACGCAAGCGCCCTTTTAACGCCTTATTCCATTTTATTATTAAAACCTATGCCGCCGATTGGAAGACTCCAATGAGAGCTTTCGAATTATCGCTAAAAACAGGGAAAAAAAGGAACCAATATACAATTTTAAACTGACATTGTTGTTTTCATTACAAACATCATTTAAATACGGGAGACATTATTTACCACGTTTGAATTTGATATTTACGAAGCTCGATATTTCGATTGCTACCGAGACTAACCCCTTTGAATATTTGCAACGAAAATTGGTAAAGAGTTTCCGAGCCCTGGTCAACAAACAAAAACCATAGTATTCTAACACTGTAGTATTCAGCACACACTCGTGCTATCACGTCCAAGGTCCAACAGAACATAGGTAGGTAAGGAATGCCACGTTATAGCACGTCGCATTACGTGAGCGTGTGTGTGTGATGGTGGTAGAGCTGGTAGACCCGCGGCCATCGCCTGTAGTGTGACAGTTTGCGCGCGGTACACCGCACCATACAAACTATCGGCTGCCGACGTCATTTGCCGTTCGTTTGCAGCGCTGCATTCAGTTGGGTCCACAGGTCCTTTTTGCATGATTTAGACCTAGAATTGTTTTATTGAGATTAAACTCGTTTTTCCGGTTTTATTTACTTTGCTTTTATTAAGCTTGAAATTAAAGACATTTTACTTTACATATTACTTTTAACATTGTTTCAACGCTCAACATTTCGAGACCTTTAGGTACAGGTCGCTTCCTCAGGATAAAAAACTGAACCGAAAATGTCTTTATTTTCGATACAACTTCGCGAAAGCAGAAGGAAAATTTATTAAGCTTTTTCTAAAGGAGTTTAATTTCAATCTAACATGCATCGTGATAACGATTTTGCTAATCTATTTATTATTCGGTGGCTTCGATCCCGTAGGATATCATAGGACTCTTTCTTCTACGCGCGTATGAAGTTTTAATGCAATCGGTTTAATAGATTTTGCGTCGTGTGGTCACAAACTTTTCTAATCATTACATTATGAGATCATTACAGGGGGTGGAAACTGATCCCATGATTTTACGGACCCAAACCCCCTAAAATTCTGACCAATTAGTGACTAAATCCTGGTTTCACTTGTAGTTTTTCTATAAAAAAATATTTTAAATATTTTTTGTTGTTTTTTTTATATTGTTTTTTTTTGGAAACATAGCTTCAAACACCTCTTTGATATGCTCGCACGCTGGTTGAACAACAAAATTGAAAGCAACCACTTTTAAGCGTTTTAATTTATTCATTTAATTTTATACAGTGTGTTTTGGAGACAGTAATTTACGCCGAAAAGGGGTTGTTCTAGAGGTTTAGGCAAACAACTTATGTTCTACGACTGTTGGATTATTTTTTTTTTTTTTTTTTTTCAAAAAAAAAATAGATAATGTTCCATTGAATGAATAAAAAAACAGCTGTTTTTGAAAAAAAAGGCAATTGATGTTAAATTATAGTAGCCCAAACTAAATACAATGACAACTTCCATAAGTTATAGAACAAAAGTTGTTCACCTAAACGTCTAGCTAGAACAACCCCCTTTCGGCTTATTTCACGGTCCTCGGAACATGCTGTATATCATTTTTAGCGCATTGTCTTTTACACAAAAAGCCCTATAATAATAATATTCTTGGACTGTGTAGCTAAACCAGAAAAAAATAGTTTACCGGAGAGGCAAGTTAAGCTAGCTAGAGTAATCTCTTGGTTGATTATAAAAGAAGTTGACCAAAAGATGAAACTGTCATGATTCCTGATTCTTAAAATACTGACTTTACTGACCATTTTACGAAAAAACTGGCTTTTACTGACCTCAGTCGGAAAAACTGACTTTTACTGATTTTACTGACCTGTTTCCACCCCTGTCATTACTGTGTGAAACAATAAAACATTTTTTATAAAATCAGTACCTTATAGAAAACTAACAAGCGGACCCAGGGCTCTCGAGAAGAGGGACCAACCGGGAACATCGCTCGTATGATGATGATGAATAGAAAACGAACAATGTAAACTTTAAAATTAAACACATTTTTCGGTTTCAATCGCGTGGTCTTTGCAATCTAGAGTCTGCGTACACAGGAACGTTTTGATACCGTTATTTAATTTTAAAAAAGACGGTAGTTTCACTATAACTTTTTAATGCATTAGAATGACAAATCACATCTCAGTCAATCCTGAAGAAAGGACCTGTAAAGCTCACGAAACGTTGAGCGTCGAAACATTGCTAAAAGTAATAAACACCACGCGATTAAAACCGAAAAATGTCTTTAATTTCAATACCACATCACGAAAACAGAAGAAAAATCAATGTAAACTTTGATTTAGTATAGGTTGATGTGAATTTTAAAGTGCATTTGGGTTGATTTTACTCTTATTTACACAAAGTTAATGCTGAAAACTAGCATTGCATGCAACATACAGCTGAGCCTATTCGGCCGCAGTGTAGTCTTCCAAATAAACTTGATGAGACATTTTTTAAACTTACACGATTTCTGTCCATATCAATTTTAGAACTTCGGGTCTAGTTCGAACTATGTTTTAAATTTTTTCGTTATTTTTTCAATTTTGCATGTAATTTTAATCTTTCATTTGGTTTTAATTTAATTTCGATTTAATTTAATTTTAATTTATTATTTTGTTTTTAAATACCTACACCTACTGTTATGGATGTAAATCATGGATGTCATTCATTTCATTCGTTTCATTCGTTTCATTCGTTTCATTCGTTTCATTCGTTTCATTCGTTTCATTCGTTTCATTCGTTTCATTCGTTTCATTCGTTTCATTCATTTCATTCATTTCATTCAATTCATTCTAGAGATGGGCCGACTAGGGGTTCTGCCGAGTAGCAGACTAGCCGACTAGTCGGTTCCAAAATTGCCGACTAGTCGGCAATGCAGATCATTATAATTCCGAGATATTTGGGTTAATCATGATCACTCGGCGATTGTTGCTATTTTTGGATAAGTTTGCACTTCGAAAGCGGTAGCGAAATTACCAAAAAAAGGTTGAAATAAAAATAAAAGATGGAAAAAAAAATGGAGCTGAGGCATAGTTATGACATTTTAGATGCTTAGATGATGTATGTAAGCTATGACGTGTTTTGTTTGCGTGTTTCTGACTACCCACCTTCTAAACTGTACTACTAATTAAATAAATAATGGATTTATTGTATAATTGTTAGTTGGTTGAACTGCCGACTAGTCGGCCCATCTCTAATTCATTCATTTCATTCGTTTCATTCGTTTCATTCGTTTCATTCATTTCATTCATTTCATTTCAAATTACCTCGACGTTTTGGCAAACGGGTTACACCGGCCGCGGTCCCGAGAAGACTGAAGCGGCGAGCTTCGTTTTCTTCGTGTAGGTAGGTACTTTCACAACTACCCTTAATTTCGCAAAGAAGTTATTAGGATCGCGGCACACTATACTCACAACATCCCGCGATATATTTGGCGTTACCGTATGATGCTAACAAACATTTATCACTGGATTCCACACAGATCAGAGGTAATGAGGAGGAACACTAACTTTTTATCCCGGCAGAGGGCGTTAGTCGAATGATCTTAGGTTTGAATTAAGAACTGTCAAACACGTGTTTTTTACAACTCTCGGCCCCAAATTGGCCATATCAGTCTCAGACCGAAAGAAAAAAAAAACTCGGCGTTTTCATTCGTGGGGGACCATCAACAAAAAAAAAATCATTCGATGCCAGCGCCATCTGCTGACAGCTTTGCGTGTGCCACCCCATTAAAATCATAGTTGTCTATAACGCGATCTAGACCCGAAGTTTTAAACTTGGTGAGGCCAACCTTCATACCAAAATGTTTAAAGCAACATTGCAGCATGTTTTGTCAATCTAAAACCGACCTTAAGGGGACAGTTAAACTTCTCTTTTCTCCATACAAACTTTACAAACGTAGTCGACTGTTTTCTCCTTGGATAAAGATATTAGAAAAAAATCTGTTTATGCCATAAGTCCAACATCAGCCATGACCATGCCCTCCGTTTTGATTTCTTTTTTTCATTTTCTAATTTTTCTGCATTTTATTTCTATTCTAATTAGAAAATGAAGAAAAAAACAAAACGTCATAGTCAATGGGCATAGTCATGGCAGATATAGGTTTAACGGCATAAACATATTTGCTCTAATGTCTTAATCCAGGGAGGAAACAGTCGACTACGTTTGTATGGAGATTATCCTCTTAAACTTGGTGAGGCCAACCTTCATACAAAAATGTTTAAAGCAACTTTGGCGCATGTTTTGTCAATCTAAAACCGACCTTACGGTCGCCCAAACAAGGCACACTATCAACATACCTGCGCAACGAAGCGAGCCACTCCTTGAACTGCGTGTTCCCCTCAGGCGTGAGTTGGAAGGCGGTGCGCGCCGACAACACGATGCTGACGAACTCCTCGTACTCTACCGACGTTATGTGGTACAGTTTCTGGTGGATGCATTGGATGTACCTTGAACGGAACAATTGTAGAAGTAAGCCTTTATTTGGTACACCAACAGTAACACATAACCTATATACTAATATTACAGAAAAAGTTTAAGTGTGCTTACCAATGACAGGTATACAGGATCGGGACTTACGCGGGTAAAACCGCGTGATGCAGCTAGTGTCATATAAATTTATTTATATGACACTAGCTGCAATATAAATAAAATAAAATTGAATAGAAATATAATTTATAGCGTTATTTAATTACCAGCGTAAGTGCCGATCCGGTGGGAATATCGGGATCAAAAGCAGCCTATGTTACTCAGGGTGAACGTAGCTTTCTAATGGAGAAAGAAAACAGTAAGATGCCACTGGATCCTACTCCGGATTGGTGAATGTCCCATGTCTTCCGACCGTGATGAGTTATTTTATTTTGATGATGAGTTTTGGTGATGAGTTCTAGGACATGTTTCCTCACGATGTATTCCTTCACCGTAACAGCCTAGTACTCACATCTGATGACACTTCTGCACGAGCGGCGCAAGCGCCCCCCTCAAGTGCTGCATGACGAGATGGTGCGGGCCGCCGCGCGCCAGCCAGTGCGCGGACTCCACGCACAGCTCGTACAGCAGAAGGGATATAACAGTACTCACATCTGTTGACACTTCTGCACGAGCGGCGCCAGCGCCCCCCTCAAGTGCTGCATGACGAGATGGTGCGGGCCGCCGCGCGCCAGCCAGTGCGCGGACTCCACGCACAGCTCGTACAGCAGAAGGGATATAACAGTACTCACATCTGTTGACACTTCTGCACGAGCGGCGCCAGCGCCCCCCTCAAGTGCTGCATGACGAGATGGTGCGGGCCGCCGCGCGCCAGCCAGTGCGCGGACTCCACGCACAGCTCGTACAGCAGAAGGGATATAACAGTACTCACATCTGTTGACACTTCTGCACGAGCGGCGCCAGCGCCCCCCTCAAGTGCTGCATGACGAGATGGTGCGGGCCGCCGCGCGCCAGCCAGTGCGCGGACTCCACGCACAGCTCGTACAGCAGAAGGGATATAACAGTACTCACATCTGTTGACACTTCTGCACGAGCGGCGCCAGCGCCCCCCTCAAGTGCTGCATGACGAGATGGTGCGGGCCGCCGCGCGCCAGCCAGTGCGCGGACTCCACGCACAGCTCGTACAGCAGAAGGGATATAACAGTACTCACATCTGTTGACACTTCTGCACGAGCGGCGCCAGCGCCCCCCTCAAGTGCTGCATGACGAGATGGTGCGGGCCGCCGCGCGCCAGCCAGTGCGCGGACTCCACGCACAGCTCGTACAGCAGAAGGGATATAACAGTACTCACATCTGTTGACACTTCTGCACGAGCGGCGCCAGCGCCCCCCTCAAGTGCTGCATGACGAGATGGTGCGGGCCGCCGCGCGCCAGCCAGTGCGCGGACTCCACGCACAGCTCGTACAGCAGAAGGGATATAACAGTACTCACATCTGTTGACACTTCTGCACGAGCGGCGCCAGCGCCCCCCTCAAGTGCTGCATGACGAGATGGTGCGGGCCGCCGCGCGCCAGCCAGTGCGCGGACTCCACGCACAGCTCGTACAGCAGAAGGGATATAACAGTACTCACATCTGTTGACACTTCTGCACGAGCGGCGCCAGCGCCCCCCTCAAGTGCTGCATGACGAGATGGTGCGGGCCGCCGCGCGCCAGCCAGTGCGCGGACTCCACGCACAGCTCGTACAGCACGAAGGGGGACACCACCGAGTTCACGGCGGACACGCAGAACTGGTGCAGGTACTGCGCGCCGAGACGCTTCGACACGCGCAGCAGCCACTTCACGTGCTCGCCGTACGGGGGGTTTCTAGAACAAGTTGTTAGTTGATGAAAATATTATGTTAAGCAATTAGTGAATAAAGAAAGCGAGGGACATAGATGAGGAGCAAGTGAAGGATTCTAACGACTGAATCAGGAGTGTAGCGAGTGATTCAATTATTCGAATCCTAAGCGACGCGAGTGATCCGTGGACCTCAATGTAAATCCTTACTTTATTCAAGAGTTGCATACTATATTTTATACCATTGTACGAGAATTCAGTTGTTAGAATCACGTGCACATAATTTATCTATGGTACTCGCTTTAAATCCGTCCTTAATTCACTAATTGCATAATATAGGTACTATTATAGAGCCAAATCAAACCCAAAAACTCTCTCGTCCCACTCACCTTCCAAACTTATTCTGCGGACGATCATCATGGACCCTCCTCGCCTGCGTCTCCAAGGCCAGCATACCGACCCTGTAGGCCGCCAGCAGCCGCCGCAGATGGCCTTGTTCCTGGTGCAGCGTCACATTCCCGCCCGGCAAGTTCCCGCTGGGCAGGTGCGGCGGCGGCAGCGGCGGCGGCGGTGGAGGGTGCTGCGGTAAGTTCTGCTGGGATATAGGGACTCTATTACTACATGTTATAAAACAAGGTCGCTTTCCGCTGTCTGTCTATTAATATGCACGTCGTCTGACGAGTGCATGAGACTCGGGAGTGGCCTTCAGTGGTGTCCTTCGGGGCATCGCATCTCCGGCTGCGCTGTGCCAAAAGCGAAGGACCCTACGCTGGGGGAGTCCGGTCCTTACCAGTATTTATAGGTTACTCGGTAGGCATATGGAACTATGCCGGGAAATGAACGCGCCAAAACAGCTCCGGTACTATACAGGATATGTGGTAGGTGGCTACGGCCTCAGCGAGGTTGCTCTTAGCTCCTTTCTGAGGGGCGAGTGGTGAGCCGCTTTATTGCTCCGGTACCTGTCTGGACAATCTGGTAATGCCATTTTGGCATTACAACCGGTTGTCTGTCTGCGCGTGGTCAAAATCGGAACTCATCGTTGTCCGTTTTAACACATACATTGATAACAGAACGCAGGTAGTTGTGGTAAGCAATTATATATCTAGCTGGGTAACAGTCCCCAGTGGGGTCCCGCAGTGGTCCTTGCTGGGGCCTCTTCTGTTCCTTATCTTTGTTAATGACATAGATGGTTGCTTTCATCACAGTCAGCTTCTTTGCTTCGCAGATGACATGAAAATTTATACCTGTATCAGGACGACATCTGACGTTTCTGATCTCCAGGCAGATCTGTCACGACTTGATGCCTATTGCTTAGCGAATAAGTTAGACCTCAACCCTGCGAAGTGTTCTGTTGTCACTTTTACGCGTAAGCGTAACCCAACACCTTCGAGTTATTCATTGAAAGGTCAGATTTTGAAAAAGATTGTATCTGTGAGGGACCTAGGTGTATTGCATGACCCTGGGCTTATTTTTGATGACCATGTCGACAATGTCTGTTCTAGAGCTTCGAGAGCTTTAGGGTTCGTTATGAGAAGTTCCAGAGACTTCAAGCGTGCTAAAACTTTCAAGGTATTATATTGTGCCTACGTAAGGAGTACGCTTGAATACGCTTCTCAAATTTGGAACCCTCGTTACCTCACTTACATTGCGCGTATAGAGGACATTCAGCGTAGATTTCTCAAATATTTATGCTTCCGACTTAAGATACATTTTCATCAATTTAGCTATGAAGAACTATGTAAAAAATTCCATTTCATCCCATTGTCGGAAAGACGCGACATTGCTGACATCATATTTCTTTTAAAATTAGCATCTGGCAGCATTGACTGTAGTAACTTGTTGGACAAGATTAACTTGAGAACTCCTTCCAGTGTACGCTCTAGTAATATATTATATGTTCCGCGTTGTAACACTAATTATAGGCAGAATAGTTACTTGCAGCGAGCGTGTGCTGCGTTTAACAGTTTGAGCGATGATTTGGACATTGACTTGTTTTGTACCAGTGTGGCGTCGGCGAGACGACGCGACGGTTGGCCAGCGTTTTCTTTGGGGGGGATCACTGAGATCATTATCTCATTAGTAAAAAGAAAAACAAAAAAAATCTCATGTTTATTATTGGTGATCACTTTATTGTTATCTGTTTTTTGTTTTTTTTTTGTAATTTATTATTGTTATTTTTTTTTCCTTTATATATGTACTATTGTTGCTTTATAGATTTTTTGTAACGTGTTGATTCTTTGCGTGTTGATTTCATACACTTTTATTTGTATGTTATTTCTATTCGTGGGAACCTCTAATTGGCTCTCCGGTTTTTAGTTTTTTTAAGTTATATTGTTAAGCAACGTCAATTGTCAAGCTGTTGGTTCTCCTAAAAATAAATAAATAAATAAAATAGTTAGAATTATTTATGCAATGTTGGGCAGTGGCGCCACTAGTCGCGCGCAGGCGCATCTTAGGGGTAAGTCTGACCTGTACATTGACCGGCATGGGCGGCTGCGGCGGATGCGGTGGATGCGGCGGGTGCGGCGGATGCTGCGGATGCGGCGGATGCTGCGGATGTGGAGGATGAGGCGGATGCGGCGGATGCTGGTGGTGCAGCGGCGGCGGCACATGCGGCACCTGCCCACCCGGCATGATGCCGCGCACAAAGTACGGCGGCAGCGCGTAGCCGGGACCCGGGTGCGCCACTGGACCCGCGCTCGCTCCATACTGACGATACCAATTATTAGGCTAATTAGTGTACGGAATCCTCGGTGAGCGAATTCAATAACAGAATCACCTCGTCTGATAGAGACTTAATGCTAGACATAGACCATCCCCAATGAACCGGATTTCCGCCACCTTCACCAGAGAGGTTATTCAAGTGCTTCGGTCCCGAATATCAGAAATGTGACAGGCGTGGTCATTATCAAATCGGAGGATATGAATACCACCTCCACCAAGGTCCTTTTGATAAATAGTAGCTTCTGAACCAAAAGAAGCCTAACATTCTCGGTTTCCTTAAGTGGTACCTAAGTATACCGCTGTGCTAAAATCCACACTTAAGCTGACGCCGACGGAAGTGCTAATCCTACCGACTGCGCCAACGCTTTGCAGGGTCAGTACTACGACAAATAAGTAGTAGGTAAAGTGTTGCGTGCTCCGTTTAACCCACACGACAATAGCTTGTGCTATAAGGGCCCTGACAAACATACATACTAACATACAACACGGTCACAATCATAACCCTTCGTTTTTCGTAGTCGGGAAAAACAGGTGCCCTACATACATACATATACATAGCTAGACCACGCGAATTCATGTCGTTCGAGTGTTAGAAAAACGTGTAATACCCTGACAAAACGACTCGGTAGTCCGCGCGCGTCTATAGTTACCGGACGTTACGTGCCTAATAAAATGCCGAGTTACGTGCCTCGTTGCGTGATTAATAACTGAAAAATCCTTAAAAAAATCGAGCACCTAGAGGCAAAAACATATTTTCTATGGCTGTGACGTCACAGTGATTGACTTTTTAATACCTATTAAAAAGTCGGCATGCTCGGTTTCAATATAAATCGAGCTATATGTGACGTTTACTATATGTATGTCTGTAAGTCTGTGGGTTATTTCAACTCCCTCCATATGTACAGAAAGACAGTTGAAACTCACCTGTAGTTGGTAAATAGGGGGTGGGTACGCGTGGTACGGGAAGGCATACGGCAGCGGGTACGGCAGCGGCAACGCGAGGGGCGGCGCGGGGGCCTGCGGCCGGTACTGCGCTAGCTCCCCCTCCCCCGCCGCCGCCTCGCCCTCCTCGGCCGCCTGGCGCAGGTACAGCTCGTGCCAGTACCGAGCCACCGTGTAGAGTACCTCGGGGTAAACGCCGCCGCCTGAGAACACATGGAAATCTACATTTGAAAATAACGACAGAGCAAGGTTGCGTTAGTTGACGTTGGGGAAGGTTGGGGTAAGTCTCGTTTTATGGCTTTACTAGCTAGGTACTAGAAAATATAATATAGCCTATAGCCTTCCTCAATAAATGGACTATCCAACACTGAAAGAATTTTTCAAATCGGACCAGCAGCGGTTCCTGAGATTAGCGCGTTCGAACAAACAAACTCTTCAGAATCAAGATCACGTTTGTTGTATTTTGTTTTTAGTGTTTTTTGTTATACCGAAATACGTCTTCTGTGAAAATTTCAATCGTCTAGCTATTAAGATTCATGAGACACAGCCTGGTGACAGACATACAGACAGGGAAGTCTCAGTAATAAGGTCCCGTTTTCACCATTTGGGTATGAAATCCTAAAAAAATGAAGAGCGTAGAGTCCCTTATATGGATAGAAGCTACCTTTGGCCGCGGCCTCGACCGTGAGGCAGGCGCGCTCCAGCATGGAGTCGCTCTGCTCCTTGCACTGCAGCACGGCGCGCTGGATCTCGTTGTAGTTGAGCGCGTGCGCGTGCGGCCCCTCCCTCCCCGTCCCCCCCCTACATGGATAGAAGCTACCTTTGGCTGCGGCCTCGACCGTGAGGCAGGCGCGCTCCAGCATGGAGTCGCTCTGCTCCTTGCACTGCAGCACGGCGCGCTGGATCTCGTTGTAGTTGAGCGCGTGCGCGTGCGGCCCCTCCCTCCCCGTCCCCCCCCTACATGGATAGAAGCTACCTTTGGCTGCGGCCTCGACCGTGAGGCAGGCGCGCTCCAGCATGGAGTCGCTCTGCTCCTTGCACTGCAGCACGGCGCGCTGGATCTCGTTGTAGTTGAGCGCGTGCGCGTGCGGCCCCTCCCTCCCCGTCCCCCCCCTACATGGATAGAAGCTACCTTTGGCTGCGGCCTCGACCGTGAGGCAGGCGCGCTCCAGCATGGAGTCGCTCTGCTCCTTGCACTGCAGCACGGCGCGCTGGATCTCGTTGTAGTTGAGCGCGTGCGCGTGCGGCCCCTCCCTCCCCGTCCCCCCCCTACATGGATAGAAGCTACCTTTGGCTGCGGCCTCGACCGTGAGGCAGGCGCGCTCCAGCATGGAGTCGCTCTGCTCCTTGCACTGCAGCACGGCGCGCTGGATCTCGTTGTAGTTGAGCGCGTGCGCGTGCGGCCCCTCCCTCCCCGTCCCCCCCCTACATGGATAGAAGCTACCTTTGGCTGCGGCCTCGACCGTGAGGCAGGCGCGCTCCAGCATGGAGTCGCTCTGCTCCTTGCACTGCAGCACGGCGCGCTGGATCTCGTTGTAGTTGAGCGCGTGCGCGTGCGGCCCCTCCCTCCCCGTCCCCCCCCTACATGGATAGAAGCTACCTTTGGCTGCGGCCTCGACCGTGAGGCAGGCGCGCTCCAGCATGGAGTCGCTCTGCTCCTTGCACTGCAGCACGGCGCGCTGGATCTCGTTGTAGTTGAGCGCGTGCGCGTGCGGCCCCTCCCTCCCCGTCCCCCCCCTACATGGATAGAAGCTACCTTTGGCTGCGGCCTCGACCGTGAGGCAGGCGCGCTCCAGCATGGAGTCGCTCTGCTCCTTGCACTGCAGCACGGCGCGCTGGATCTCGTTGTAGTTGAGCGCGTGCGCGTGCGGTAACACCGACAGCGCCAGCTCCGCCGCCGCGCGCACTGTGTGCATGTCGCGCCCGGACGACGCCTAAGGATGTTCATTATTAAGATAAATATACATCTACACCAATATTATAAAGAGGGGCGCAGCTAGTTCTTCATAAAAACATCCTCCTCACAAAGTTGCCCGGTTAACTGTTTACTTTTTTTGGTAACCGTCTAAGGTCAGTGCGTGTATCTATATAGAACCTTTTTGGTGTTGAGTGTATTAGGACGACCTCAGTGGCGCGTCGGGGGAAGGCCCGACTGCAATGCAGGAGGTTGCGGGTTCAATTCCCGTCGGGTGCAAGTATTTATGCTTAAAAATAAATATTTGTATCTGGTCTGGGTGTATTCTATGTATCATATGTATGCATTTACAAAAAAAAAGTAAGATATGTAGTATATCCGTTGTCTAGTACCCATAGTACAAGCCTAGTGCTTAGTTTGGGGCTAGATTGCGCTGTGTGTAACCTCGTGCAATATTTATTTATTTTTATTTATTATAACCTATAGAAGAATACTAAAGGGCCTTATTAAACGACGGGCCTTATTACCCGCACGCACCCGTGCATAGTTATAATGTTGAACCGTTATCTAAGTTTAAACCGATATTCGTATATCCACTTAAGCCCAAACATCCTGGCTCCGAAAAGCCATGCTGTCTTAGAGCCTCTAATCCGCACCGACATATGTTTCTTATTATATTATGCTCTCGGTAGAATTCGAAACCACACGCATGCGCATTCCTATCGCAGTTACAATTGTACCGGGAGTATTTAACTTTGAACCCCGTACCTTATCGGCAATCCCAGCAGCTTCGGGTGGTGTCAAATGTCCTTCCCAAGCGTCGATCAGGAACAAAATGGCCGGCGCTCCAATATCCATCGCTTGACCTACAAGACAAAAACATAAATATGAACACTAGCAGCGACCCGCGGTTTCGCCCGCGTAATTCTCGATCCCGCGGGAATATCGAGACAAAAAGCATACCAAGTTTCATTAAAATCGGTACAGTAGTTTTTGCGTGAAGAAGTTACAAGCGTAGTTACTTGCACACAATTAATTAGAATATTAGAAGAATAACCTTCACGCAGTCAGGTAACTGTAAGGTAAGGTGGTCTCGATCCAGGTTGAATTTCGTATAACAACCTCTCTCTGTTTCTATCGCTTCTGCGTAGATATCTATCCCGCTCGCACTGTTCAGGTGTGCGAGCGAGATATACATTTATTTACTCAAGAGTGACAAAGCATTTTATCGATATAGATAATAGCAATATGAATACCCCTACCTGTAATCCAACTAACGTGCGAGGAATAGGTCCTACTGAGCCAATTAGCGCTCACGCAGTTATGGAGTCCCAACGCGTAGAGGCCTAACTGATATGCAGCCATGTGTAACCCTCTGCAAAGAAATACACACAATTTACCAAATAAATAGATACAACAGGGAATCCGAGTATTAGTGGATAATCCTGCACATGGAAAGGTAGAGGTCAACCCCCCCAATTTTTCAACCTCTCCAACAAGAGGTTGAACCACTTGGAATACAAAATTAAAATTCTGAGGGTTGGTAGGGGTCGACCACCAGAATTGCGTCCGTAAAATATTAGTCACTTAATAGATTCAGGACCCAGGTTGATCGCTGCACGGTAAACCTAGAAATATAGGGTGCTAGCTGTGTCCCGCGGTTTCACCCGCATAAATCCCGATGCCGTAGGAATTTTTAAAATCCTTTCTTATCGGATGCCTAAATCATAATAAAGAACACACTTTCCAGATTTCAGCCCTCTACTATCAATGGTTTAGACTGTGTGATGATCAGCCAGTCACGACAAAGTATTTCATAGATATAGATTATTGACCCGGGCCAAAGACAGTGCGACTGCGGAGCTCTCGACCAAACTATACAACATCTTTTGACCTGCCCATGTAGCTTTAGTAACTGTACGCTGGCTAATTTGATGGCAGCAAAGAGCAAAGACTGGAAGCCTCGCAGTATGCTGGAGTGGGCAGATCTAACATGGTCAAAAAATGTGCCATCGACACGACGAAGGAGAAGAAATACCTAAATAAATACACAGCATGTGCATTAACTTACCTATGTGGCCCATGATGTTCCCTCGCACAAGACGTCTGTGTAAAGAGACTGGTACTGGAAGAGCCGCCAGCTTTGAACAGCACAGACTTAGCCAGCTCGAACATAAAGTGCGCGAAAGCTTCTGAAGGTTGGTTCGGTACGGATGGGTACGCTCGTTTGCCTTTGTATCTGGAAGTTAAGAAACAAATAATAATGAGGCCTATGTGAGGCAGTGGACGGATAAAGGCAGAGATGATAATGATAATGGCTCGAGCACCACTTGGTGTGCAACTGCCCTGGTAGTGTGTAACTGACCTGGTGGTGTGCAACTGATCTGGTTGGTGTGCAACTGAGCTGGTGATGTGAAACTGCCCTGGTAGTGTGCAACTGCCCTGGTAGTGTGCAACAGATCTGGTGGTGTGCAACTGACCTGGTCGTATGCAACTGACTTGGTGATGTGCAAGTACAACTGACCTAATGGTGTGCAACTGACCTGGAGTCCTTGGGTCGGGAGCCGTGCGTGTGCGTCGCGTGAGGGTGCGCGTGCGCGGGCGGCGAGGGCCCTCCCTCCGCTAGCATAAGACGCTCCATGTCGCCCGACAGACCGCTCTGCAACGTACACCAAACATTACTTTAATTATACTCTTTGACTGCTAACGTTGAAATCGCTGGATCAAAATCGCAAACACAACATGGGTTTTCAGCAGTCAAAGGGTCAGGTAGTGTCACTTGGGCACGAAGCAGATCGTCTTTAAGATAACCAAACACTAGTTTTGCGAATTACCTGAGGCATGCCACAGTGCCGCGATTGGTAGGCAGTGGGCGGGTGCGTGGGCTCGGCGCGGTAGGCGGACAAGCGCGGGTTGTTGGTGTAGTACAGCGACACCATGGGGCCGCGGGTCAATTGGTGGATGTCGCGGTCCAGTAGCTGTGGATAGGTACAATATGGTTATTTTAAACTTAATAATTAACAACCTACCATCAGTTTTTGGCAGAAACGCGTAAAGGAGATGAGTTGTTACAATTTCATTTTCTCGAAACGTAGTTCAAATGCGCAGGCGCACTTCGAATCGAATGTTTACATTAACAACATTAATTGTTATCAGACTTTTAGACAAAAAGTCCTTTTTGTGTTCCTTAAAAACCGGATGTATTTATACATCGAACGTAGTCGTGGGCCGGAGTACTGGATAGCACTTCAGTTGTTCTTGGTAGGAACTCTGGTTTGGTCGCCGGATTGATTATTTTAATAGAACCGGGATAGAGACGAGACGTCCCGTGGTGCGTGACTCGTGATGTGACTCGTGATGTGACTTGTGGCGTGACTCGTGGCTCGTGGACGTATTCGTTTCCGTTTCATCAATTAATTTAGTGTTATTGGTTAACGCCTTAAGTTTAGTGTGTGTAGATATATGTATATTAGAAACTTGTTGGTGTTGAGTCAATACAATAGGACCTTATTAACCCACGGACCTTATTACACGCACGCACCCGTGCATAGTTAATTGTGTTGTGAACTGTAGGTAACCGTTGATTAAACCGATATTCGTGTGTGTGACTGTATCCATGCTGATGACGTTGTAGAGCCTCTAATCAGCTCCCTGCGATATATACACGGTGTTCCGATGAGGGGGTATTAAGCCGAAATGGGGTTGTTCTAGAGGTCTAGGCGAACAACTTTTGTTCTACAACTTTTAAAAATTCGAGGTAGTTTTCGAAATTTTTGAGATCGATTACCAGTGATTAAAATTCAAAATTCGAATTTTCGAAAGTTGTAGAACAAAAGTTGTTCGCTTAGACGTCTACAACAACCCCCTTTCGGCTTAATACCCCTCCTCGGAACATCCTGTATATTATCTCAATGGGTGTAATTGGTTACTCATTAAAATACCTTATTCATGATCCTAGCAAGTTTCATAGGATCATCCTTGTAGTTAGCCAGTAGAGTGAGGGCCAGCTCCCCGCGCTGTCTCCGCGTGCCTTCACACAGCAGCGGGTGCTCCGCCTCCGACACGTTGGCCTTCAGCCCTAGCGCCGCCACCGCCGCCTCGAAGCCTAGCAGCTCGTCGTCTGATGACCGCGCCTGGAAAGGTAATGAAAAATGAAAATGTGCTTATTAGCTGCATCATTAATCTTAACCTAGGTTCATATAACAAAAGAATAAATCTAAAAATCCAGTTTAAGATACAAATAATGTAGATAGAATTATATCCGTTGTCTAGTCACCGTAACACAAGCATAGCCGCTTACCACGGGGCTAGATGGCGCTGTGTGTTGTTCACAGAATTTATTTTTAAATCTAAAATGATGTATCTAGCGATCTCCACACTAGGCTCAGCCTGTATCGTGGGGATCTAATCATGTACAACATTGTTAAATAATGCAAGACCCAATCCCATGGGTATTACGAAAAACTTTTTCTTTTCGGATACAAGCTGACCCCGCGAACTTTGCTCAGCGTTAGAGGCAAAAAAAGTCCTACGTCCGTCTCTTGGTTCTAAGCTACCTCCGTACCGATTTTCAGCCAAATCGGTTCAGCAGTTCTTGAGTTAAATGACTAGTGAACTAACACGACTTTCTTGTATCGTCACTATTAAATAACACTCTCCAAATTTCAGGTGTCTACTATCAGAACACTGACTGACTGATATGGATAAACGTTTAAATCAGTGGTCATAGAGACATAAAACTTAGATGGTGTGTTTCTTTGTGATGTATATAAGTATCCAATCCACTAAGAAAGGGTTTTGGAAAAACCGGGATCGGGACTTACATGGGTGAAACCGCAGGACTGCTGATTAAATAAAGAAATACTTACAGGATGTTTGTTATCATTAGCAGACAGTACAAGGACGTCGAATAAGAAACTCGCTAACGCTATCGGCAGCAGGGCTGGACCTCTGTTCCTAAAAAAGGAAGAAAAAAACCCAATTAATATGACGTTTACGGCGATGTTACTCTTCTAGTTGCCATGCAGGGGTAAACAACAATCGGAATCAGTGGTACGAACTCGTATTAAAATAGTATATTATGCAACTAGTGAATAAAAGACGGATTTAGTGCGAGGGCCGTAGATGAATCACGAGCAAGTGAAGGATTCTAACGACTGAATCACGACCATAGGGAGTGATTCATGATGATTGAATCACGAGCGTAGCGAGTGATTCAAGTGTTAGAATCCTGAGCGACGCCAGTGGTTCATGGCCCTCAATCTAAATCCGTACTTTATTCAAGAGTTGCATACTATACTTTATACCATGACTACGAGGAAAAAACCGGTCAAGTGCGAGTCGGACTCGCGTCGCGTACGAAGGTTCCGTACCACTTTCACAAATTTCGGCAACCAATCCGTGAACGCAACGCGAACGTTAAAATTTATTTTACCACTGGCGCCAGTCTCAATTCATCACTAGATAGTAAAAAGTGCTAGGGGTGAAAATACATCACGGTATTGTTGAGTTTTTATGTCAAAATCACATAAAAGTTTTTTTATCTATTTGTTGTTATAGCGGCTAAAGAAATACATCTACTGTGAAAATTTCAACTGTCTAGCTATCACAGTTTATGAGATAAAGCCTGGTGACAGACGGACAGACAGACGGCAAAGTATCAATAAAAGTGTTTCGTTTTTATCCTTTGGGTACGGAACCCTAAAAAGAATTTGTATGTCGAGTATTCTTAGCGCAAGGAGTTTGTATCAAGTTTTTTTTCACGCAAGGAGGTTGTATATGCATATGGTTAGATGGACGACGAGTAAATTGTGTTCTAAATTCAAAATTCAAACAGCGTGAGTAAAAGTCCATTTTATTTACTGTTTAGCGTGAATAAAATAAGCTTTTAAGAGTGTGAGTGGTATAAATGGACTTTTACTCACGCTGTTTGAATTTTGAATTTAGAACACAATTTACTCGTCGTCCATCTAACTAAATGCATATACAACCTCCTTGCGTGAAAAAAAACTTGATACAAACTCCTTGCGCTAAGAATACTCGACATACAAATTCTTTTTAGGGTTCCGTACCCAAAGGATAAAAACGAAACACTTTTATTGATACTTTGCCGTCTG